>CAMRHE010000707.1:192500-585545 GCA_947044405.1 Leptodactylus fallax | reverse complement strand
TACAGTCTATGTATATAGCAGTGTATTACCAGAATCCCTACAGTCTATGTATATAGCAGTGTATTACCAGAATCCCTACAGTCTATGTATATAGCAGTGTATTACCAGAATCCCTACAGTCTATGTATATAGCAGTGTATTACCAGAATCCCTACAGTCTGTGTATATAGCAGTGTATTACCAGAATCCCTACAGTCTTATGTATATAGCAGTGTATTACCAGAATCCCTACAGTCTATGTATATAGCAGTGTATTACCATTATTGTATGGTGTTTATGGTCCCCTACGTTAATATGGTAGTATCTAAGTATTTAACCAATTCACCTTCTGTGTATGTATAGCAGTGTATTACCAGAATCCCTACAGTCTATGTATATAGCAGTGTATTACCAGAGTCCCTACAGTCTATGTATATAGCAGTGTATTACCAGAATCCCTACAGTCTATGTATATAGCAGTGTATTACCAGAATCCCTACAGTCTATGTAGATAGCAGTGTTTTTACAGAATCCCTACAGTCTATGTATATAGCAGTGTATTACCAGAATCCCTACAGTCTATGTATATAGCAGTGTATTACCAGAATCCCTACAGTCTATGTATATAGCAGTGTATTACCAGAGTCCCTACAGTCTATGTATATAGCAGTGTATTACCAGAATCCCTACAGTCTATGTATATAGCAGTGTATTACCAGAATCCCTACAGTCTATGTATATAGCAGTGTATTACCAGAATCCCTACAGTCTGTATGTATATAGCAGTGTATTACCAGAGTCCCTACAGTCTATGTATGCGTAGCGGTGTATTACCAGAATCCCTACAGTCTATGTATATAGCAGTGTATTACCAGAATCCCTACAGTCTATGTATATAGCAGTGTATTACTTCAGTATCTAGTCTATGTATATAGCAGTGTATTACCAGAATCCCTACAGTCTATGTATATAGCAGTGTATTACCAGAATCCCTACAGTCTATGTATAAGCAGTGTATTACCAGTTTTTTGTATCTACCAGTTATGTATATAGCAGTGTATTACCAGAATCCCTACAGTCTATGTATATAGCAGTGTATTACCAGAATCCCTACAGTCTATGTATATAGCAGTGTATTACCAGAATCCCTACAGTCTATGTATATAGCAGTGTATTACCAGAATCCCTACAGTCTATGTATATAGCAGTGTAGTTATTACCAGAATCGGGCCGCTTTTTGGTTAGAATCCCTACAGTCTATGTATATAGCAGTGTATTACCAGAATCCCTACAGTCTATGTATATAGCAGTGTATTACCAGAGTCCCTACAGTCTATCTATGTATATAGCAGTGTATTACCAGAATCCCTACAGTCTATGTATACAGCAGTGTATTACCAGAATCCCTACAGTCTTATGTATATAGCAGTGTATTACCAGAATCCCTACAGTCTGTATGTATATAGCAGTGTATTACCAGAATCCCTACAGTCTATGTATATAGCAGTGTATTACCAGAATCCCTACAGTCTATGTATATAGTTTCAGTGTTTAATCCCTACAGTCTGTATGTATATAGCAGTGTATGCAGATCAGATCCCTACAGTCTATGTATATAGCAGTGTATTACCAGAATCCCTACAGTCTATGTATATAGCAGTGTATTACCAGAATCCCTACAGTCTATGTATATAGCAGTGTATTACCAGAATCCCTACAGTCTATGTATATAGCAGTGTATTACCAGAATCCCTACAGTCTATGTATATAGCAGTGTATTACCAGAATCCCTACAGTCTATGTATATAGCAGTGTATTACCAGAATCCCTACAGTCTATGTATATAGCAGTGTATTACCAGAGTCCCTACAGTCTATGTATATAGCAGTGTATTACCAGAATCCCTACAGTCTATGTATATAGCAGTGTATTACCAGAATCCCTACAGTCTATGTATATAGCAGTGTATTACCAGAATCCCTACAGTCTATGTATATAGCAGTGTATTACCAGAGTCCCTACAGTCTATGTATATAGCGTGTATTAGCAGGATTCCCTCAGTGTATGTATATAGCAGTGTATTACAGAATCCCTACAGTCTGTATGTATATAGCAGTGTATTACCAGAGTCCCTACAGTCTATGTATATAGCAGTGTATTACCAGAGTCCCTACAGTTATGTATATAGCAGTGTATTACCAGAATCCCTACAGTCTATGTATATAGCAGTGTATTACCAGAGTCCCTACAGTCTATGTATATAGCAGTGTATTACCAGAATCCCTACAGTCTATATAGTATATAGCCAGTGTATTACCAGAATCCCTACAGTCTATGTATATAGCAGTGTATTACCAGAATCCCTACAGTCTATGTATATAGCAGTGTATTACCAGAATCCCTACAGTCTATGTATATAGCAGTGTATTACCAGAGTCCCTACAGTCTATGTATATAGCAAAGTGTTTTACTATTATGTATATAGCAGTGTATTACCAGAATCCCTACAGTCTATGTATATAGCAGTGTATTACCAGAATCCCTACAGTCTATGTATATAGCAGTGTATTACCAGAATCCCTACAGTCTATGTATATAGCAGTGTATTACCAGAATCCCTACAGTCTATGTATATATAGCAGTGTATTACAACTCTCTACTCTTATGTATATAGCAGTGTATTACCAGAATCCCTACCGTTTCTTTTAAACGGCGTTTTTTCCAAATACCTCCAGTCTATGTATATAGCAGTGTATTACCAGAATCCCTACAGTCTATGTATATAGCAGTGTATTACCAGAATCCCTACAGTCTATGTATATAGCAGTGTATTACCAGAATACCCTACAGTCTATGTATATAGCAGTGTATTACCAGAATCCCTACAGTCATATGTATATAGCAGTGTATTACCAGAATCCCTACAGTCTATGTATATAGCAGTGTATTAGACCAGAATCCCTACAGTCTATGTATATAGCAGTGTATTACCAGGGGTCTCTTTATGTGTGGCGGTGGTTACCGGAATCCCTACAGTCTATGTGTATAGCAGTGTATTACCAGAATCCCTACAGTCTATGTATATAGCAGTGTATTACCAGAATCCCTACAGTCTATGTATATAGCAGTGTATTACCAGAGTCCCTACAGTCTATGTATATAAGCAGTGTATTACCAGAATCCCTACAGTCTATGTATATAGCAGTGTATTACCAGAATCCCTACAGTCTATGTATATAGCAGTGTATTACCAGAATCCCTACAGTCTATGTATATAGCAGTGTATTACCAGAATCCCTACAGTCTATGTATATAGCAGTGTATTAGAAACCAGAGCCCTAAT
This sequence comes from Leptodactylus fallax, assembly GCA_947044405.1. Taxonomy (NCBI): domain Eukaryota; kingdom Metazoa; phylum Chordata; class Amphibia; order Anura; family Leptodactylidae; genus Leptodactylus; species Leptodactylus fallax. The sequence continues at coordinate 582,223 of CAMRHE010000707.1, read as the reverse complement.
GTGTATATAGCAGTGTATTACCAGAATCCCTACAGTCTATGTATATAGCAGTGTATTACCAGAATCCCTACAGTCTATGTATATAGCAGTGTATTACCAGAATCCCTACAGTCTATGTATATAGCAGTGTATTACCAGAATCCCTACAGTCTATGTATATAGCAGTGTATTACCAGAATCCCTACAGTCTATGTATATAGCAGATGTATTACCAGAATCCCTACAGTCTATGTATATAGCAGTGTATTCCCATATACCAGAATCCCTACAGTCTATTGTATAAAGCAGTGTATTACCAGAATCCGTATAGTCAGCAGTGTATTACTAGAATCCCTACAGTGTATGTATATAGCAGTGTATTACCAGAATCCCTACAGTCTATGTATATAGCAGTGTATTACCAGAGTCCCTACAGTCTATGTATATAGCAGTGTATTACCATCGAGTCTATGTATATAGCGTCAGAAATCCTACAGTTGTATATAGCAGTGTATTACTCTTTTTTATTATTAGAGGGTTTTAACAGTCTCCCTACAGTCTATGTATATAGCAGTGTATTACCAGAATCCCTACAGTCTATGTATATAGCAGTGTATTACCAGAATCCCTACAGTCTATGTATATAGCAGTGTATTACCAGAATCCCTACAGTCTATGTATACAGCAGTGTATTACCAGAATCCCTACAGTCTATGTATATAGCAGTGTATTACCAGAATCCCTACAGTCTATGTATATAGCAGTGTATTACCAGAGTCCCTTACAGTCTATGTATATAGCAGTGTATTACCAGAATCCCTACAGTCTATGTATATAGCAGTGTATTACCAGAGTCCCTACAGTCTTTGGGGGTCAGCCCGTTATGTATACAGCAGTGTATTAGCAGAATCCCTACAGTCTATGTATATAGCAGTGTATTACCAGAATCCCTACAGTCTATGTATATAGCAGTGTATTACCAGAATCCCTACAGTCTATGTATATAGCAGTGTATTACCAGAATCCCTACAGTCTATGTATATAGCAGTGTATTACCAGAATCCCTACAGTCTATGTATATAGCAGTGTATTACCAGAATCCCTACAGTCTATGTATATAGCAGTGTATTACCAGATCTCCACTGTCTATGTATACTGCGGTGTGCTACCACCCCCCCTACTGTCTGTGTATAAGCAGTGTATTACCAGAATCCCTACAGTCTATGTATACAGCAGTGTATTACCAGAATCCCTACAGTCTATGTATATAGCAGTGTATTACCAGAATCCCTACAGTCTATGTATATAGCAGTGTATTACCAGGAATCCCTACAGTCTATGTATACAGCAGTGTATTAGCAGAATCCCTACAGTCTATGTATATAGCAGTGTATTACCAGAATCCCTACAGTCTTATGTATATAGCAGTGTATTACCAGAATCCCTACAGTCTATGTATGTATATAGCAGTGTATTACCAGAATCCCTACAGTCTATGTATATAGCAGTGTATTACCAGAATCCCTACAGTCTATGTATATAGCAGTGTATTACCAGAATCCCTACAGTCTGTATGTATATAGCAGTGTATTACCAGAATCCCTACAGTCTATGTATATAGCAGTGTATTACCAGAATCCCTACAGTCTGTATGTATATAGCAGTGTATTACCAGAATCCCTACAGTCTATGTATATAGCAGTGTATTACCAGAATCCCTACAGTCTATGTATATAGCAGTGTATTACCAGAATCCCTACAGTCTATGTATATAGCAGTGTATTACCAGAATCCCTACAGTCTGTATGTATATAGCAGTGTATTACCAGAATCCCTACAGTCTATGTATATAGCAGTGTATTACCAGAATCCCTACAGTCTATGTATATAGCAGTGTATTACCAGAATCCCTACAGTCTATGTATATAGCAGTGTATTACCAGAATCCCTACAGTCTAGTTGTATATAGCAGTGTATTACCAGAATCCCTACAGTCTATGTGATATGGCAGTGTATTACCAGAATCCCTACAGTCTGTGTATATAGCAGGGGGTGTATTGCTGTATTATCAGAATCCCTACAGTCTGTATGTATATAGCAGTGTATTACCAGAATCCCTACAGTCTATGTATATAGCAGTGTATTACCAGAATCCCTACAGTCTATGTATATAGCAGTGTATTACCAGTAGTCCCTACAGTCTGTATGTGTATAGCAGTGTATTAGCGATTCCCTACGGGCAGAATCCCTACAGTCTATGTATATAGCAGTGTATTACCAGAATCCCTACAGTCTATGTATATAGCAGTGTAATACCAGAATCCCTACAGTCTATGTATATAGCAGTGTATTACCAGAATCCCTACAGTCTATGTATATGTGTGTTTTTCCCCTCTCTCTTGTATATAGCAGTGTATTACCAGAATCCCTACAGTCTATGTATATAGCAGTGGTTTTGCCAGAATCCCTACAGTCTATGTATATAGCAGTGTATTACCAGAATCCCTAAGTCAGTCTATGTATATAGCAGTGTATTACCAGAATCCCTACAGTCTGTATGTATATAGCAGTGTATTACCAGAGTCCCTACAGTCTATGTATATAGCAGTGTATTACCAGAATCCCTACAGTCTATGTATATAGCAGTGTATTACCAGAATCCCTACAGTCTATGTATAAAGCAGTGTATTACCAGAATCCCTACAGTCAGTATGTATATAGCAGTGTATTACCAGAATCCCTACAGTCTATGTATATAGCAATGTATTACCAGAATCCCTCCAGTCTAGTTGTATATAGCAGTTTTGTTATTATTACAAGATCCCTTCAGTCTGTATGTATATAGCAGTGTATTACCAGATTCCCTACAGTCTGTATGTATATAGCAGTGTATGACCAGAATCTCTACAGTCTATGTATATAGCAGTTTATTACCAGAAACCCTACAGTCTTTTTTATAAAGCAGTGTATTACCAGAATCCCGACAGTCTATGTATATAGCAGTGTTTTACCAGAATCCCTACAGTCTATGTATACAGCAGTGTATTAGCAGAATACCTACAGTCTATGTATATAGCAGTGTATTACCAGAATCCCTACAGTCTGTATGTATATAACAGTGTATTACCAGAATCCCTACAGTCTATGCATATAGCATTGTATTACCAGAATCCCTACAGTCTATGTATATAGCAGTATATTACCAGAGTCCCTACAGTATTTGTATAAAGCAGTGCATTACCAGAATCCCTACAGTCTATGTATATAGCAGTGTATTACCAGAATCCCTACAGTCTATGTATACAGCAGTGTATTAGCAGAATACCTACAGTCTATGTATATAGCAGTCTATTACCAGAATCCCTACTGTCTAGGTATACAGCAGTGTAATACTAGAATCTTTACAGTCAGTATGTATATAGCAGTGTATTACCAGAGTCCCTACTGTCTATATAAATTGTGGAGTGTATTACCAGAATCCCTACAGTCTATGTATGCAGCAGTGTATTATCCGAATCTCTACAGTCTATGTATACAGCAGTGTATTACTAGAATCCTTACAGTCAGTATGTATATAGCAATGTATTACCAGAATCCCTACAGTCTATGTATATAGCAGTGTATTACCAGAATCCCTACAGTCTGTGTATATAGCAGTGTATTACCAGAATCCCTTCAGTCTATGTATATAGCAGTGTATTACCAGAATCCCTACAGTCTGTGTATATAGCAGTGTATTACCAGAATCCCTTCAGTCTATGTATATAGCAATGTATTACCAGAATCCCTACAGTCTATGTATACAGCAGTGTATTAGCAGAATCCCTACAGTCTATGTATATAGCAGTGTATTACCAGAATCCCTACTGTCTAGGTATATAGCAGTGTATTACTAGAATCCTTACTGTCAGTATGTATATAGCAGTGTATTACCAGAGTCCCTACTGTCTATGTATATTAGAGTGTATTACGTCGTGTATGTAGCAGTGTCTTCGATCCTACAGTCTATGTATACAGCAGTGTATTACTAGAATCCTTACAGTCAGTATGTATATAGCAATGTATTACCAGAATCCCTACAGTCTATGTATATAGCAAGTGTATTACCAGAATCCCTACAGTCTATGTATATAGCAGTGTATTACCAGAATCCCTACAGTCTATGTATATAGCAGTGTATTACCAGAATCCCTACAGTCCCTTGTATATAGCAGTGTATTACCAGAATCCCTACAGTCTATGTATATAGCAATGTATTACCAGAATCCCTACAGTCTATGTATATAGCAGTGTATTACCAGAATCCCTACAGTCTATGTATATAGCAGTGTATTACCAGAATCCCTACAGTCATATGTATATAGCAGTGTATTACCAGAATCCCTACAGTCAGTATGTATATAGCAGTGTATTACACAGAATCCCTACAGTCTATGTATATAGCAGTGTATTACCAGAATCCCTACAGTCTGTATGTATACAGCAGTGTATTACCAGAGTCCCTACAGTCTATGTATATAGCAGTGTATTACGAGTCCCTACTGTCTATATAAATTGGAGTATATTACCAGAGTCCCTATAGTCAGTATGTATATAGCAATGTATTACCAGAATCCCTTCAGTCAATGTATATAGCAGTGTACTACCAGAATCCGTACAGTCTATGTATATAGCAATGTATTACCAGAATCCCTTCAGTCTGTATGTATATAGGAGTGTATTACCAGAGTCCCTACAGTCTGTATGTATATAGCAGTGTATGACCAGAATCCCTACAGTCTATGTATATAGCAGTGTATTACTTGAATCCCTACAGTCTATGTATACAGCAGTTTATTACCAGAAACCCTACAGTCTATGTATATAGCAGTGTATTACCAGAGTCCCTACAGTCTTTGTATAAAGCAATGTATTACCAGAATCCCTAGAGTCTATGTATATAGCAGTGTATTACCAGAATCCCTACAGTCTATGTATACAGCAGTGTATTAGCAGAATACCTACAGTCTATGTATATAGCAGTGTATTACGAGAGTCCCTACTGTCTATATAAATTGGAGTTTATTACCAGAGTCCCTACAGTCTATGTATAAAGCAGTGTATTACCAGAATTTCTACAGTCTATGTATACAGCAGTGTATTACTAGAATCGTTACAGTCAGTATGTATATAGCAGTGTATTACCAGAATCCCTACAGTCAGTATGTATATAGCAATGTATTACCAGAATCCCTACAGTCTATGTATATAGCAATGTATTACCAGAATCCCTTCAGTCTGTATGTATATAGCAGTGTATTACCAGATTCCCTACAGTCTGTATGTATATAGCAGTGTATGACCAGAATCTCTACAGTCTATGTATATAGCAGTTTATTACCAGAAACCCTACAGTCTTTTTATAAAGCAGTGTATTACCAGAATCCCGACAGTCTATGTATATAGCAGTGTTTTACCAGAATCCCTACAGTCTATGTATACAGCAGTGTATTAGCAGAATACCTACAGTCTATGTATATAGCAGTGTATTACCAGAATCCCTACAGTCTGTATGTATATAACAGTGTATTACCAGAATCCCTACAGTCTATGCATATAGCATTGTATTACCAGAATCCCTACAGTCTATGTATATAGCAGTATATTACCAGAGTCCCTACAGTATTTGTATAAAGCAGTGCATTACCAGAATCCCTACAGTCTATGTATATAGCAGTGTATTACCAGAATCCCTACAGTCTATGTATACAGCAGTGTATTAGCAGAATACCTACAGTCTATGTATATAGCAGTCTATTACCAGAATCCCTACTGTCTAGGTATACAGCAGTGTAATACTAGAATCTTTACAGTCAGTATGTATATAGCAGTGTATTACCAGAGTCCCTACTGTCTATATAAATTGGAGTGTATTACCAGAATCCCTACAGTCTATGTATGCAGCAGTGTATTATCCGAATCTCTACAGTCTATGTATACAGCAGTGTATTACTAGAATCCTTACAGTCAGTATGTATATAGCAATGTATTACCAGAATCCCTACAGTCTATGTATATAGCAGTGTATTACCAGAATCCCTACAGTCTGTGTATATAGCAGTGTATTACCAGAATCCCTTCAGTCTATGTATATAGCAGTGTATTACCAGAATCCCTACAGTCTGTGTATATAGCAGTGTATTACCAGAATCCCTTCAGTCTATGTATATAGCAATGTATTACCAGAATCCCTACAGTCTATGTATACAGCAGTGTATTAGCAGAATACCTACAGTCTATGTATATAGCAGTCTATTACCAGAATCCCTACTGTCTAGGTATACAGCAGTGTAATACTAGAATCTTTACAGTCAGTATGTATATAGCAGTGTATTACCAGAGTCCCTACTGTCTATATAAATTGGAGTGTATTACCAAAATCCCTACAGTCTATGTATGCAGCAGTGTATTATCAGAATCTCTACAGTCTATGTATACAGCAGTGTATTACTAGAATCCTTACAGTCAGTATGTATATAGCAATGTATTACCAGAATCCCTACAGTCTATGTATATAGCAGTGTATTACCAGAATCCCTACAGTCTGTGTATATAGCAGTGTATTACCAGAATCCCTTCAGTCTATGTATATAGCAGTGTATTACCAGAATCCCTACAGTCTGTGTATATAGCAGTGTATTACCAGAATCCCTTCAGTCTATGTATATAGCAATGTATTACCAGAATCCCTACAGTCTATGTATATAAGCAGTGTATTACCAGAATCTCTACAGTCTATGTATACAGCAGTGTATTACTAGAATCCTTACAGTCAGTATGTATATAGCAGTGTATTACCAGAATCCCTACAGTCTATGTATACAGCAGTGTATTAGCAGAATACCTACAGTCTATGTATATAGCAGTGTATTACCAGAATCCCTACAGTCTGTATGTATATAACAGTGTATTACCAGAATCCCTACAGTCTATGCATATAGCATTGTATTACCAGAATCCCTACAGTCTATGTATATAGCAGTATATTACCAGAGTCCCTACAGTATTTGTATAAAGCAGTGTATTACCAGAATCCCTACAGTCTATGTATATAGCAGTGTATTACCAGAATCCCTACAGTCTATGTATACAGCAGTGTATTAGCAGAATACCTACAGTCTATGTATATAGCAGTCTATTACCAGAATCCCTACTGTCTAGGTATACAGCAGTGTAATACTAGAATCTTTACAGTCAGTATGTATATAGCAGTGTATTACCAGAGTCCCTACTGTCTATATAAATTGGAGTGTATTACCAGAATCCCTACAGTCTATGTATGCAGCAGTGTATTATCAGAATCTCTACAGTCTATGTATACAGCAGTGTATTACTAGAATCCTTACAGTCAGTATGTATATAGCAATGTATTACCAGAATCCCTACAGTCTATGTATATAGCAGTGTATTACCAGAATCCCTACAGTCTGTGTATATAGCAGTGTATTACCAGAATCCCTTCAGTCTATGTATATAGCAGTGTATTACCAGAATCCCTACAGTCTGTGTATATAGCAGTGTATTACCAGAATCCCTTCAGTCTATGTATATAGCAATGTATTACCAGAATCCCTACAGTCTATGTATATAGCAGTGTATTACCAGAATCTCTACAGTCTATGTATACAGCAGTGTATTACTAGAATCCTTACAGTCAGTATGTATATAGCAGTGTATTACCAGAATCCCTACAGTCTATGTATATAGAAGTGTATTACCAGAATCCCTACAGTCTGTATGTATACAGCAGTGTATTACCAGAGTCCCTACAGTCTATGTATATAGCAGTGTATTACGAGTCCCTACTGTCTATATAAATTGGAGTATATTACCAGAGTCCCTATAGTCAGTATGTATATAGCAATGTATTACCAGAATCCCTTCAGTCAATGTATATAGCAGTGTACTACCAGAATCCCTACAGTCTATGTATATAGCAATGTATTACCAGAATCCCTTCAGTCTGTATGTATATAGGAGTGTATTACCAGAATCCCTACAGTCTGTATGTATATAGCAGTGTATGACCAGAATCCCTACAGTCTATGTATATAGCAGTGTATTACTTGAATCCCTACAGTCTATGTATACAGCAGTTTATTACCAGAAACCCTACAGTCTATGTATATAGCAGTGTATTACCAGAGTCCCTACAGTCTTTGTATAAAGCAATGTATTACCAGAATCCCTAGAGTCTATGTATATAGCAGTGTATTACCAGAATCCCTACAGTCTATGTATACAGCAGTGTATTAGCAGAATACCTACAGTCTATGTATATAGCAGTGTATTACCAGAATCCCTACCGTCTATGTATATAGCAGTGTATTACCAGAATCCCTACAGTCTATGTATATAGGAGTGTATTATCAGAATCCCTACAGTCTATGCGTATAGCAGTGTATTACCAGAATCCCTACAGTCTGTATGTATATAACAGTGTATTACCAGAATCCCTACAGTCTATGCATATAGCATTGTATTACCAGAATCCCTACAGTCTATGTATATAGCAGTATATTACCAGAGTCCCTACAGTATTTGTATAAAGCAGTGTATTACCAGAATCCCTACAGTCTATGTATATAGCAGTGTATTACCAGAATCCCTACAGTCTATGTATACAGCAGTGTATTAGCAGAATACCTACAGTCTATGTATATAGCAGTCTATTACCAGAATCCCTACTGTCTAGGTATACAGCAGTGTAATACTAGAATCTTTACAGTCAGTATGTATATAGCAGTGTATTACCAGAGTCCCTACTGTCTATATAAATTGGAGTGTATTACCAGAATCCCTACAGTCTATGTATGCAGCAGTGTATTATCTGAATCTCTACAGTCTATGTATACAGCAGTGTATTACTAGAATCCTTACAGTCAGTATGTATATAGCAATGTATTAGCAGAATCCCTACAGTCTATGTATATAGCAGTGTATTACCAGAATCCCTACAGTCTGTGTATATAGCAGTGTATTACCAGAATCCCTTCAGTCTATGTATATAGCAGTGTATTACCAGAATCCCTACAGTCTGTGTATATAGCAGTGTATTACCAGAATCCCTTCAGTCTATTTATATAGCAGTGTATTACCAGAATCCCTACAGTCTGTGTATATAGCAGTGTATTACCAGAATCTCTACAGTCTATGTATACAGCAGTGTATTACCAGAATCCCTTCAGTCTATGTATATAGCAATGTATTACCAGAATCCCTACAGTCTATGTATATAGCAGTGTATTACCAGAATCTCTACAGTCTATGTATACAGCAGTGTATTACTAGAATCCTTACAGTCAGTATGTATATAGCAGTGTATTACCAGAATCCCTACAGTCTATGTATACAGCAGTGTATTAGCAGAATACCTACAGTCTATGTATATAGCAGTGTATTACCAGAATCCCTACAGTCTGTATGTATATAACAGTGTATTACCAGAATCCCTACAGTCTATGCATATAGCATTGTATTACCAGAATCCCTACAGTCTATGTATATAGCAGTATATTACCAGAGTCCCTACAGTATTTGTATAAAGCAGTGTATTACCAGAATCCCTACAGTCTATGTATACAGCAGTGTATTACCTGAGTCCCTACAGTCTATGTATATAGCAGTGTATTACGAGTCCCTACTGTCTATATAAATTGGAGTATATTACCAGAGTCCCTATAGTCAGTATGTATATAGCAATGTATTACCAGAATCCCTTCAGTCTATGTATATAGCAGTGTACTACCAGAATCCCTACAGTCTATGTATATAGCAATGTATTACCAGAATCCCTTCAGTCTGTATGTATATAGGAGTGTATTACCAGAGTCCCTACAGTCTGTATGTATATAGCAGTGTATGACCAGAATCGCTACAGTCTATGTATATAGCAGTGTATTACTTGAATCCCTACAGTCTATGTATACAGCAGTTTATTACCAGAAACCCTACAGTCTATGTATATAGCAGTGTATTACCAGAGTCCCTACAGTCTTTGTATAAAGCAATGTATTACCAGAATCCCTACAGTCTATGTATATAGCAGTGTATTACCAGAATCCCTACAGTCTATGTATACAGCAGTGTATTAGCAGAATACCTACAGTCTATGTATATAGCAGTGTATTACCAGAATCCCTACCGTCTATGTATATAGCAGTGTATTACCAGAATCCCTACAGTCTATGTATATAGGAGTGTATTATCAGAATCCCTACAGTCTATGCGTAAAGCAGTGTATTACCAGAATTCCTAAAGTCTATGTATATAGCAGTGTATTACCAGAATTCCTACAGTCTTTATGTATATAGGAGTGTATTACCAGAATCCCTACCGTCTGTATGTGTATAGCAGAGTATTAGCAGATTCCCTACAGTCTATGTATATAGCAGTGTATTACCAGAAACCCTGCAGTCTATGTATATAGCAGTGTATTACGGAAATCCAAACAGTCTGTATGTATATAGCAGTGTATTACCAGAATCCCTACAGTCTGTATGTGTATAGCAGTGTATTAGGACAATCCCTACAGTCTATGTATATAGCAGTGTATTACCAGAATCCCTACAGTCAGTATGTATATAGCATTGTATTACCAGAATCCCTACAGTCTATATGTATATAGCAGTGTATTACCAGATTCCCTACAGTCTATGTATATAGCAGTGTATTATCAGAATCCCTACAGTCTATGTATACAGCAGTGTATTACCAGAATCCCTACAGTCTGTGTATATAGTAGTGTATTACCAGAATCCCTACTGTCTATATAAATTGGAGTGTATTACCAGAGTCCCTACAGTCTATGTATAAAGCAGTGTATTACCAGAATCTCTACAGTCTATGTATAAAGCAGTGTATTACCAGATTCCCTACAGTCTATGTATATAGCAGTGTATTACCAGAATCCCTACAGTCTGTGTATATAGTAGTGTATTACCAGAATCCCTACTGTCTATATAAATTGGAGTGTATTACCAGAGTCCCTACAGTCTATGTATAAAGCAGTGTATTACCAGAATCTCTACAGTCTATGTATAAAGCAGTGTATTACCAGAATCTCTACAGTCTGTGTATATAGTAGTGTATTACCAGAATCTCTACAGTCTGTGTATATAGCAGTGTATTACCAGATTCCCTACATTATATGTATATAGCAGTGTATTACCAGAATCACTACAGTCTATGTATATAACGGTGTATTACCATAATCCCTACAGTCTATGTATATGCCAGTGTATTACCAGAATCCCTATAGTCTATGTATATAACAGTGTATTATCAGAATCCCTACAGTCTATGTATATAACAGTGTATTACGAGAGTCCCTATAGTCAGTATGTATATAGCAGTGTATTTCCAGAATCCCTATAGTCCATATGTATATAACAGTGTATTACCAGAATCCCTACAGTCTGTATGTATATAACAGTGTATTACCAGAATCCCTACAGTCTATGTGTATAGCATTGTGTTATCAGAATCCCTACAGTCTATGTATGCAGCAGTGTATTACCAGAATCCCTACAGTCTATGTATATAGCAGTGTATTACCAGAATCCCTACAGTCTATGTATATAGCAGTGTATTAACAGAGTCCCTACAGTCTGTGTATATAGTAGTGTATTACCAGAATCCCTACAGTCTGTGTATATAGCAGTGTATTAACAGAGTCCCTACAGTCTGTGTATATAGTAGTGTATTACCAGAATCCCTACAGTCTTTGTATAAAGCAGTGTATTACCAGAATCCCTACAGTCTATGTATATAGCAGTGTATTACCAGAATCCCTACAGTCTATGTATATAGCAGTGTATTACCAGAATCCCTACAGTCTATGTATAAAGCAGTGTATTAGCAGAATACCTACAGTCTATGTATATAGCAGTGTATTACCAGAATCCCTACGGACTATTTATACAGCAGTGTAATACTAGAATCCTTACAGTCAGTATGCATATAGCAGTGTATTACCAGAGTCCCTACTGTCTATATAAATTGGAGTTTATTACCAGAGTCCCTACAGTCTATGTATAAAGCAATGTATTACCAGAATCTCTACAGTCTATGTATACAGCAGTGTATTACCAGAATCCCTACAGTCTGTATGTATATAGCAATGTATTACCAGAATCCCTACAGTCTATGTATATAGCAATGTATTACCAGAATCCATTCAGTCTGTATGTATATAGGAGTGTATTACCAGAGTCCCTACAGTCTGTATGTATATAGCAGTGTATGACCAGAATCCCTACAGTCTATGTGTACAGCAGTTTATTACCAGAAACCCTACAGTCTTTTTATAAAGCAGTGTATTACCAGAATCCCTACAGTCTATGTATATAGCAGTGTATTAGCAGAATACCTACAGTCTATGTATAGAGCAGTGTATTACCAGAATCCGTCCGTCTATGTATATAGCAGTGTATTAGCAGAATCCCTACAGTCTATGTATATAGGAGTGTATTATCAGAATCTTTACACTCTATGTATATAGCAGTGTATTACCAGAATCCCTACAGTCTATATGTATATAGAAGTGTATTACCAGAATCCCTACAGTCTATGTATATAACAGTGTATTACCATAATCCCTACAGTCTATGTATATGCCAGTGTATTACCAGAATCCCTATAGTCTATGTATATAGCAATGTATTACCAGAATCCCTACAGTCTGTGTATATAGCAATGTATTACCAGAATCCCTACAGTCTGTGTATATAGCAGTGTATTACCAGAATCCCTACAGTCTGTGTATATAGCAATGTATTACCAGAATCCCTACAGTCTATGTATATAGCAGTGTATTACCAGAATCCCTACAGTCTATGTATATAGCAATGTATTACCAGAATCCCTACAGTCTATGTATATAGCAATGTATTACCAGAATCCCTACAGTCTGTATGTATATAACAGTGTATTACCAGAATCCCTACAGTCTATGTATATAGCATTGTGTTATCAGAATCCCTACAGTCTATGTATGCAGCAGTGTATTACCAGAATCCCTACAGTCTATGTATATAGCAGTGTATTACCAGAGTCCCTACAGTCTTTGTATAAAGCAGTGTATTACCAGAATCCCTACAGTCTATGTATAAAGCAGTGTATTACCAGAATCCCTACAGTCTATGTATAAAGCAGTGTATTACCAGAATCCCTACAGTCTATGTATATAGCAGTGTATTACCAGAGTCCCTACAGTCTATGTATATAGCAGTGTATTACCAGAGTCCCTACAGTCTATGTATATAGCAGTGTATTACCAGAGTCCCTACTGTCTATATAAATTGGAGTATATTACCAGAGTCCCTATAGTCAGTATGTATATAGCAATGTATTACCAGAATCTCTACAGTCTATGTATACAGCAGTGTTTTACTAGAATCCTTACAGTCAGTATGTATATAGCAGTGTATTACCAGAGTCCCTACAGTCTATGTATATAGAAGTGTATTACCTGTCTATAACCTCATATCTACACTATTTATGTATATAGCATTGTATTACAAGTCTATATCCTCATATCTACACTATTTATGTATATAGCAGTGTATTACCAGTCTATATCCTCATATCTACACTATGTAAGTATATAGCAGTGTATTACCAGTCTATATCCTCATATCTACACTATTTATGTATATAGCAGTGTATTACCAGTCTATATCCTCATATCTATACTATGTAAGTATATAGCAGTGTATTACCAGTCTATGTCCTCATATCTACACTATGTAAGTATATAGCAGTGTATTACCAGTCTATATCCTGATATCTACACTATGTACGTATATAGCAGTGTATTACCAGTCTATATCCTGATATCTACACTATTTCTGTATATAGCAGTGTATTACCAGTCTATATCCTCATATCTACACTATGTAAGTATATAGCAGTGTATTACCAGTCTATATCCTGATATCTACACTATTTATGTATATAGCAGTGTATTACCAGTCTATATCCTCATATCTACACTATGTAAGTATATAGCAGTGTATTAGCAGTCTATATCCTTATATCTACACTATGTAAGTATATAGCAGTGTATTACCAGTCTATATCCTCATATCTACACTATTTATGTATATAGCAGTGTATTACCAGTCTATATCCTCATATCTACACTATTTATGTATATAGCAGTGTATTACCAGTCTATATCCTGATATCTACACTATGTAAGTATATAGCAGTATATTACCAGTCTATATCCTGATATCTACACTATTTATGAATATAGCAGTGTATTACCAGTCTATATCCTGATATATACACTATTTATGTATATAGCAGTGTATTACCAGTCTATATCCTCATGTCAACACTATTTATGTATATAGCAGTGTATTACCAGTCTATATCCTCATATCAACACTATGTAAGTATATAGCAGTGTATTACCAGTCTGTATCCTTATATCTACACTATTTATGTATATAGCAGTGTATTACCAGTCTGTATCCTGATATCTACACTATGTAAGTATATAGCAGTGTATTACCAGTCTATATCCTGATATCTACACTATGTAAGTATATAGCAGTGTATTACCAGTCTATATCCTTATATCTACACTATTTATGTATATAGCAGTGTATTACCAGTCTATATCCTCATATCTATACTATGTAAGTATATAGCAGTGTATTACCAGTCTATATCCATATATCTACACTATTTATGTATATAGCAGTGTAATACCAGTCTATATCCTTATACCTACACTATTTATGTATATAGCAGTGTATTACCAGTCTATATCCTCATATCTATACTATGTAAGTATATAGCAGTGTATTTCCAGTCTATATCCTCATATCTACACTATCTATGTATATAGCAGTGTATTTCCAGTCTATATCCTCATATCTACACTATTTATGTATATAGCAGTATATTACCAGTCTATATCCTCATATCTACACTATTTATGTATATAGCAGTGTATTACCAGTCTATATCCTCATATCGACACTATGTAAGTATATAGCAGTGTATTACCAGTCTATATCCTCATATCTACACTATGTAAGTATATAGCAGTGTATTACCAGTCTATATCCTGATATCTACACTATTTATGTATATAGCAGTGTATTACCAGTCTATATCCACATATCTACACTATTTATGTATATAGCAGTGTATTGCCAGTCTATATCCACATATCTACACTATGTAAGTATATAGCAGGGTATTACCAGTCTATATCCTCATATCTACACTATTTATGTATATAGCAGTGTATTACCAGTCTATATCCTCATATCTACACTATGTAAGTATATAGCAGTGTATTACCAGTCTATATCCTCATATCTACACTATGTAAGTATATAGCAGGGTATTACCAGTCTATATCCTTATATCTACACTATTTATGTATATAGCAGTGTATTACCAGTCTATATCCTGATAGCTACACTATTTATGTATATAGCAGTGTATTAGCAGTCTATATCCTGATATCTACACTATTTATGTATATAGCAGTGTATTACCAGTCTATATCCTTATATCTACACTATTTATGTATATAGCAGTGTATTACCAGTCTATATCCTCATATCTACACTATTTATATATATAGCAGTGTATTACCAGTCTATATCCTACTATCTACACTATGTAAGTATATAGCAGTGTATTACCAGTTTATATCCTCATGTCTACACTATTTATGTATATAGCAGTGTATTACCATGTATATCCTCATATCTACACTATTTATGTATATAGCAGTGTATTACCAGTCTATATCCTCATATCTACACTATTTATGTATATAGCAGTGTATTGCCAGTCTATATCCTTATATCTACACTATGTAAGTATATAGCAGGGTATTACCAGTCTATATCCTCATATCTACACTATTTATATATATAGCAGTGTATTACCAGTCTATATCCTCATATCTACACTATTTATGTATATAGCAGTGTATTACCAGTCTATATCCTCATATCTACACTATGTAAGTATATAGCAGTGTATTACCAGTCTATATCCTGATATCTACACTATGTAAGTATATAGCAGTGTATTACCAGTCTATATCCTTATATCTACACTATTTATGTATATAGCAGTGTATTACCAGTCTATATCCTCATATCTATACTATGTAAGTATATAGCAGTGTATTACCAGTCTATATCCATATATCTACACTATTTATGTATATAGCAGTGTAATACCAGTCTATATCCTTATACCTACACTATTTATGTATATAGCAGTGTATTACCAGTCTATATCCTCATATCTATACTATGTAAGTATATAGCAGTGTATTTCCAGTCTATATCCTCATATCTACACTATCTATGTATATAGCAGTGTATTTCCAGTCTATATCCTCATATCTACACTATTTATGTATATAGCAGTATATTACCAGTCTATATCCTCATATCTACACTATTTATGTATATAGCAGTGTATTACCAGTCTATATCCTCATATCGACACTATGTAAGTATATAGCAGTGTATTACCAGTCTATATCCTCATATCTACACTATGTAAGTATATAGCAGTGTATTACCAGTCTATATCCTGATATCTACACTATTTATGTATATAGCAGTGTATTACCAGTCTATATCCACATATCTACACTATTTATGTATATAGCAGTGTATTGCCAGTCTATATCCACATATCTACACTATGTAAGTATATAGCAGGGTATTACCAGTCTATATCCTCATATCTACACTATTTATGTATATAGCAGTGTATTACCAGTCTATATCCTCATATCTACACTATGTAAGTATATAGCAGTGTATTACCAGTCTATATCCTCATATCTACACTATGTAAGTATATAGCAGGGTATTACCAGTCTATATCCTTATATCTACACTATTTATGTATATAGCAGTGTATTACCAGTCTATATCCTGATAGCTACACTATTTATGTATATAGCAGTGTATTAGCAGTCTATATCCTGATATCTACACTATTTATGTATATAGCAGTGTATTACCAGTCTATATCCTTATATCTACACTATTTATGTATATAGCAGTGTATTACCAGTCTATATCCTCATATCTACACTATTTATATATATAGCAGTGTATTACCAGTCTATATCCTACTATCTACACTATGTAAGTATATAGCAGTGTATTACCAGTTTATATCCTCATGTCTACACTATTTATGTATATAGCAGTGTATTACCATGTATATCCTCATATCTACACTATTTATGTATATAGCAGTGTATTACCAGTCTATATCCTCATATCTACACTATTTATGTATATAGCAGTGTATTGCCAGTCTATATCCTTATATCTACACTATGTAAGTATATAGCAGGGTATTACCAGTCTATATCCTCATATCTACACTATTTATATATATAGCAGTGTATTACCAGTCTATATCCTCATATCTACACTATTTATGTATATAGCAGTGTATTACCAGTCTATATCCTCATATCTACACTATGTAAGTATATAGCAGTGTATTACCAGTCTATATCCTGATATCTACACTATGTAAGTATATAGCAGTGTATTACCAGTCTATATCCTTATATCTACACTATTTATGTATATAGCAGTGTATTGCCAGTCTATATCCTACTATCTACACTATGTAAGTATATAGCAGTGTATTACCAGTCTATATCCTCATATCTACACTATGTAAGTATATAGCATTGTATTACAAGTCTATATCCTCATATCTACACTATTTATGTATATAGCAGTGTATTACCAGTCTATATCCTCATATCTACACTATTTATGTATATAGAAGTGTATTACCAGTCTATATCCTGATATCTACACTATGTAAGTATATAGCAGTGTATTACCAGTCTATATCCTGATATCTACACTGTGTAAGTATATAGCAGTGTATTACCAGTCTATATCCTCATATCTACACTATTTATGTATATAGCAGTGTATTACCATGTATATCCTCATATCTACACTATTTATGTATATAGCAGTGTATTAGCAGTCTATATCCTGATATCTACACTATGTAAGTATATAGCAGTGTATTACCAGTTTATATCCTCATGTCTACACTATTTATGTATATAGCAGTGTATTACCATGTATATCCTCATATCTACACTATTTATGTATATAGCAGTGTATTACCAGTCTATATCCTCATATCTACACTATTTATGTATATAGCAGTGTATTACCAGTCTATATCCTCATATCTACACTATGTAAGTATATAGCAGTGTATTACCAGTCTATATCCTCATATCTACACTATGTAAGTATATAGCATTGTATTACAAGTCTATATCCTCATATCTACACTATTTATGTATATAGCAGTGTATTACCAGTCTATATCCTCATATCTACACTATTTATGTATATAGAAGTGTATTACCAGTCTATATCCTGATATCTACACTATGTAAGTATATAGCAGTGTATTACCAGTCTATATCCTGATATCTACACTGTGTAAGTATATAGCAGTGTATTACCAGTCTATATCCTCATATCTACACTATTTATGTATATAGCAGTGTATTACCAGTCTATATCCTGATATCTACACTGTGTAAGTATATAGCAGTGTATTACCAGTCTATATCCTCATATCTACACTATTTATGTATATAGCAGTGTATTAGCAGTCTATATCCTCATATCTACACTATGTAAGTATATAGCAGTGTATTACCAGTTTATATCCTCATGCCTACACTATTTATGTATATAGCAGTGTATTACCATGTATATCCTCATATCTACACTATTTATGTATATAGCAGTGTATTACCAGTCTATATCCTCATATCTACACTATTTATGTATATAGCAGTGTATTAGCAGTCTATATCCTCATATCTACACTGTGTAAGTATATAGCAGTGTATTACCAGTCTATATCCTCATATCTACACTATTTATGTATATAGCAGTGCATTACCAGTTTATATCCTCATGCCTACACTATTTATGTATATAGCAGTGTATTACCATGTATATCCTCATATCTACACTATTTATGTATATAGCAGTGTATTAGCAGTCTGTCTCCTTATATATACACTATGTAAGTATATAGCAGGGTATTACCAGTCTATATCCTCATATCTACACTATTTATGTATATAGCAGTGTTTTACCAGTCTATATCCTCATATCTACACTATTTATATATATATATAGCAGTGTATTACCAGTCTATATCCTTATATCTACACTATTTATGTATATAGCAGTGTATTACCAGTCTATATCCTCATATCTACACTATGTAAGTATATAGCAGTGTATTACCAGTTTATATCCTCATATCTACACTATTTATGTATATAGCAGTGTATTACCAGTCTATATCCTTATATCTACACTATTTATGTATATAGCAGTGTATTACCAGTCTATATCCTGATATCTACACTATTTATGTATATAGCAGTGTATTACCAGTCTATATCCTCATATCTACACTATTTATGTATATAGCAGTGTATTACCAGTCTATATCCTACTATCTACACTATGTAAGTATATAGCAGGGTATTACCAGTCTATATCCTCATATCTACAAATTTATGTATATAGCAGTGTTTTACCAGTCTATATCCTCATACCTACACTATTTATATATATATAGCAGTGTATTACCAGTCTATATCCTTATATCTACACTATTTATGTATATAGCAGTGTATTACCAGTCTATATCCTTATATCTACACTATTTATGTATATAGCAGTGTATTACCAGTCTATATCCTCATATCTACACTATGTAAGTATATAGCAGTGTATTAAAAGTTTATATCCTCATATCTACACTATTTATGTATATAGCAGTGTATTACCAGTCTATATCCTTATATCTACACTATTTATGTATATAGCAGTGTATTACCAGTCTATATCCTGATATCTACACTATTTATGTATATAGCAGTGTATTACCAGTCTATATCCTCATATCTACACTATTTATGTATATAGCAGTGTATTACCAGTCTATATCCTACTATCTACACTATGTAAGTATATAGCAGGGTATTACCAGTCTATATCCTCATATCTACACTATTTATGTATATAGCAGTGTATTACCAGTCTATATCCTCATATCTACACTATGTAAGTATATAGCAGGGTATTACCAGTCTATATCCTTATATCTACACTATTTATGTATATAGCAGTGTATTGCCAGTCTATATCCTCATATCTACACTATTTATGTATATAGCAGTGTATTACCAGTCTATATCCTACTATCTACACTATGTAAGTATATAGCAGTGTATTACCAGTCTATATCCTACTATCTACACTATGTAAGTATATAGCAGGGTATTACCAGTCTATATCCTCATTTCTACACTATTTATGTATATAGCAGTGTATTACCAGTCTATATCCTCATATCTACACTATGTAAGTATATAGCAGTGTATTGCCAGTCTATATCCTCATATCTACACTATTTATGTATATAGCAGTGTATTACCAGTCTATATCCTGATATCTACACTATTTATGTATATAGCAGTGTATTACCAGTCTATATCCTCATATCTACACTATGTAAGTATATAGCAGGGTATTACCAGTCTATATCCTACTATCTACACTATGTAAGTATATAGCAGGGTATTACCAGTCTATATCCTGATATCTACACTATTTATGTATATAGCAGTGTATTACCAGTCTATATCCTGATATCTACACTATGTAAGTATATAGCAGGGTATTACCAGTCTATCTCCTCATATCTACACTATTTATGTATATAGCAGTGTATTAGCAGTCTGTATCCTTATATATACACTATTTATGTATATAGCAGTGTATTACCAGTCTATATCCTCATATCTACACTATTTATGTATATAGCAGTATATTACCAGTCTATATCCTCATATCTACACTATGTAAGTATATAGCAGTGTATTACCAGTCTATATCCTTACATCTACACTATGTAAGTATATAGCAGTGTATTACCAGTCTATATCCTCATATCTACACTATGTAAGTATATAGCAGTGTATTGCCAGTCTATATCCTCATATCTACACTATGTAAGTATATAGCAGTGTATTACCAGTCTACATCCTCATATCTACACTATGTAAGTATATAGCAGTGTATTACCAGTCTATATCCATATATCTACACTATCTAAGTATATAGCAGTGTATTACCAGTCTATATCCTCATATCTACACTAAGTATATAGCAGTGTATTACCAGTCTATATCCTCATATCTACACTATCTAAGTATATAGCAGTGTATTACCAGTCTACATCCTCATATCTACACTATGTAAGTATATAGCAGTGTATTACCAGTCTATATCCATATATCTACACTATCTATGTATATAGCAGTGTATTTCCAGTCTATATCCTCATATCTACACTATTTATGTATATAGCAGTATATTACCAGTCTATATCCTCATATCTACACTATTTATGTATATAGCAGTGTATTACCAGTCTATATCCTCATATCGACACTATGTAAGTATATAGCAGTGTATTACCAGTCTATATCCTCATATCTACACTATGTAAGTATATAGCAGTGTATTACCAGTCTATATCCTGATATCTACACTATTTATGTATATAGCAGTGTATTACCAGTCTATATCCTCATATCTACACTATTTATGTATATAGCAGTGTATTGCCAGTCTATATCCACATATCTACACTATGTAAGTATATAGCAGGGTATTACCAGTCTATATCCTCATATCTACACTATTTATGTATATAGCAGTGTATTACCAGTCTATATCCTCATATCTACACTATGTAGTTGAGTATATAGCAGTGTATTACCAGTCTATATCCTCATATCTACACTATGTAAGTATATAGCAGGGTATTACCAGTCTATATCCTTATATCTACACTATTTATGTATATAGCAGTGTATTACCAGTCTATATCCTGATAGCTACACTATTTATGTATATAGCAGTGTATTAGCAGTCTATATCCTGATATCTACACTATTTATGTATATAGCAGTGTATTACCAGTCTATATCCTTATATCTACACTATTTATGTATATAGCAGTGTATTACCAGTCTATATCCTCATATCTACACTATTTATATATATAGCAGTGTATTACCAGTCTATATCCTACTATCTACACTATGTAAGTATATAGCAGTGTATTACCAGTTTATATCCTCATGTCTACACTATTTATGTATATAGCAGTGTATTACCATGTATATCCTCATATCTACACTATTTATGTATATAGCAGTGTATTACCAGTCTATATCCTCATGTCTACACTATTTATGTATATAGCAGTGTATTGCCAGTCTATCCATACCTTATTATCTACACTATTTTTGTAAGTATATAGCAGGGTATTACCAGTCTATATCCTCATATCTACACTATTTATATATATAGCAGTGTATTACCAGTCTATATCCTCATATCTACACTATTTATGTATATAGCAGTGTATTACCAGTCTATATCCTCATATCTACACTATGTAAGTATATAGCAGTGGTATTACCAGTCTATATCCTGATATCTACACTATGTAAGTATATAGCAGTGTATTACCAGTCTATATCCTTATATCTACACTATTTATGTATATAGCAGTGTATTGCCAGTCTATATCCTCATATCTACACTATGTAAGTATATAGCAGTGTATTACCAGTCTATATCCTCATATCTACACTATTTATGTATATAGAGTGTATTACCATGTATATCCTATATCTATACTATTTATGTATATAGAGTGTATTACCAGTCTATATCCTCATGTTACATATTTATGTATATTGCAGTGTATTACCATGTATATCCTCATATCTACTATTTATGTATATAGGGGTATTAGCAGTTGTATCCTTATATATACACTATGTAAGTATATAGCAGGGTATTACCAGTCTATATCCTAATATCTACACTATTTATGTATATAGCAGGGTATTACCAGTCTATATCCTGATATCTACACTATTTATGTATATAGCAGTGTATTACCAGTCTATATCCTGATATCTACACTATGTAAGTATATAGCAGGGTATTACCAGTCTATATCCTCATATCTACACTATTTATGTATATAGCAGTGTATTAGCAGTCTGTATCCTTATATATACACTATTTATGTATATAGCAGTGTATTACCAGTCTATATCCTCATATCTACACTATTTATGTATATAGCAGTATATTACCAGTCTATATCCTCATATCTACACTATGTAAGTATATAGCAGTGTATTACCAGTCTATATCCTTACATCTACACTATGTAAGTATATAGCAGTGTATTACCAGTCTATATCCTCATATCTACACTATGTAAGTATATAGCAGTGTATTTGTTACTAATTGTGTTGCGTTTTAGTCTATTCTTCTACACTATGTAGTATATGGTGTATTACCAGTCTATATCCTCATATCTACACTATGTAAGTATATAGCAGTGTATTACCAGTCTACATCCTCATATCTACACTATGTAAGTATATAGCAGTGTATTACCAGTCTATATCCTCATATCTACACTATGTATGTATATAGCAGTGTATTACCAGTCTATATCCATATATCTACACTATCTAAGTATATAGCAGTGTATTACCAGTCTATATCCTCATATCTACACTAAGTATATAGCAGTGTATTACCAGTCTATATCCTCATATCTACACTATTTATGTATATAGAGTGTATTACCGTCTATATCCATATTCTACACTATTTTGTATTTCGTGTTTCCAGTCTATATCCTCATATCTACACTATCTAAGTATATAGCAGTGTATTACCAGTCTACATCCTCATATCTACACTATGTAAGTATATAGCAGTGTATTACCAGTCTATATCCATATATCTACACTATTTATGTATATAGCAGTGTATTACCAGTCTATATCCTCATATCTACACTAAGTATATAGCAGTGTATTACCAGTCTATATCCTATATCTACACTATTTATGTATATAGCAGTGTATTACCAGTCTATATCCTGATATCTACACTATTTATGTATATAGCAGTGTATTACCAGTCTATATCCTAATATCTACACTATGTAAGTATATAGCAGGGTATTACCAGTCTATATCCTTATATCTACACTATTTATGTATATAGCAGTGTATTACCAGTCTATATACTGATATCTACACTATTTATGTATATAGCAGTGTATTACCAGTCTATATCCTGATATCTACACTATGTAAGTATATAGCAGTGTATTACCAGTCTATATCCTTATATCTACACTATTTAAGTATATAGCAGGGTATTACCAGTCTATATCCTCATATCTACACTTTGTTAGTATATAGCATTGTATTACAAGTCTATATCCTCATATCTACACTATTTATGTATATAGCAGTGTATTACCATGTATATCCTCATATCTATACTATTTATGTATATAGCAGTGTATTACCAGTCTATATCCTCATGTCTACACTATTTATGTATATAGCAGTGTTTTACCAGTCTATATCCTCATATCTACACTATTTATGTATATAGCAGTGTATTAGCAGTCTGTATCCTTATATATACACTATGTAAGTATATAGCAGGGTATTACCAGTCTATATCCTCATATCTACACTATTTATGTATATAGCAGGGTATTACCAGTCTATATCCTGATATCTACACTATTTATGTATATAGCAGTGTATTACCAGTCTATATCCTGATATCTACACTATGTAAGTATATAGCAGGGTATTACCAGTCTATATCCTCATATCTACACTATTTATGTATATAGCAGTGTATTACCAGTCTATATCCTCATATCTACACTATGTAAGTATATAGCAGTGTATTCCAGTCTATATCCTCATATCTACACTATTTATGTATATAGCAGTGTATTACCAGTCTATATCCTCATATCTACACTATGTAAGTATATAGCAGTGTATTACCAGTCTATATCCTAATATCTACACTATGTAAGTATATAGCAGTGTATTACCAGTCTATATCCTTATATCTACACTATGTAAGTATATATCAGTGTATTACCAGTCTATATCCTTATATCTACACTATTTATGTATATAGCAGTGTATTACCAGTCTATATCCTGATATCTACACTATGTAAGTATATAGCATTGTATTACCAGTCTATATCCTTATATCTACACTATTTATGTATATAGCAGTGTATTACCAGTCTATATCCTCATATCTACACTATGTTAGTATATAGCAGTGTATTACCAGTTTTCCCTATATCTACACTATTTATGTATATAGCAGTGTAATACCAGTCTATATCCTTATACCTACACTATTTATGTATATAGCAGTGTATTACCAGTCTATATCCTCATATCTATACTATGTAAGTATATAGCAGTGTATTTCCAGTCTATATCCTCATATCTACACTATCTATGTATATAGCAGTGTATTTCCAGTCTATATCCTCATATCTACACTATTTATGTATATAGCAGTGTATTACCAGTGTATATCCTCATATCTACACTATTTATGTATATAGCAGTGTATTTAGTGTAGTATCCTCATATCTACACTATTTATGTATATAGTAGTGTATTACCAGTCTATATCCTCATATCTACACTATTTATGTATATAGCAGTGTATTACCAGTCTATATCCTCATATCTACACTATTTATGTATATAGCAGTGTATTACCAGTCTTATCCTCATATCGACACTATGTAGTATATGCGTGTATTACCAGTCTATATCCTGATATCTACACTATTTATGTATATAGCAGTGTATTGCCAGTCTATATCCTCATATCTACACTATGTAAGTATATAGCAGTGTATTACCAGTCTATATCCTCATATCTACACTATTTATGTATATAGCAGTGTATTACCAGTCTATATCCTTATATCTACACTATGTAAGTATATAGCAGTGTATTACCAGTGTATATCCTCATATCTATACTATGTAAGTATATAGCAGTGTATTACCAGTCTATATCCTTATATCTACACTATTTATGTATATAGCAGTGTATTACCAGTCTATATCCTCATATCTATACTATGTAAGTATATAGCAGTGTATTACCAGTCTATATCCTTATATCTACACTATTTATGTATATAGCAGTGTATTACCAGTCTATATCCTTATATCTACACTATTTATGTATATAGCAGTGTATTACCAGTCTATATCCTTATATCTATACTATGTAAGTATATAGCAGTGTATTTCCAGTCTATATCCTCATATCTACACTATCTATGTATATAGCAGTGTATTTCCAGTCTATATCCTCATATCTACACTATTTATGTATATAGCAGTATATTACCAGTCTATATCCTCATATCTACACTATTTTTGTATATAGCAGTGTATTTCCAGTGTATATCCTCATATCTACACTATTTATGTATATAGTAGTGTATTACCAGTCTATATCCTCATATCTACACTATTTATGTATATAGCAGTGTATTACCAGTCTATATCCTTATATCTACACTATTTATGTATATAGCAGTGTATTACCAGTCTATATCCTCATATCTACACTATGTAAGTATATAGCAGTGTATTACCAGTCTATATCCTGATATCTACACTATTTATGTATATAGCAGTGTATTACCAGTCTATATCCTCATATCTACACTATGTAAGTATATAGCAGGGTATTACCAGTCTATATCCTCATATCTACACTATTTATGTATATAGCAGTGTATTACCAGTCTATATCCTCATATCTACACTATGTAAGTATATAGCAGTGTATTACCAGTGTATATCCTCATATCTACACTATGTAAGTATATAGCAGTGTATTACCAGTCTATATCCTCATATCTACACTATGTAAGTATATAGCAGTGTATTACCAGTCTATATCCTGATATCTACACTATTTATGTATATAGCAGTGTATTGCCAGTCTATATCCTCATATCTACACTATGTAAGTATATAGCAGTGTATTACCAGTCTATATCCTCATATCTACACTATTTATGTATATAGCAGTGTATTACCAGTCTATATCCTCATATCTACACTATGTAAGTATATAGCAGTGTATTACCAGTGTATATCCTCATATCTACACTATGTAAGTATATAGCAGGGTATTACCAGTCTATATCCTTATATCTACACTATTTATGTATATAGCAGTGTATTACCAGTCTATATCCTGATATCTACACTATTTATGTATATAGCAGTGTATTAGCAGTCTATATCCTGATATCTACACTATTTATGTATATAGCAGTGTATTACCAGTCTATATCCTCATATCTACACTATTTATATATATGCAGTGTTTCCGTCGTATCCTCTATCTACACTATGTGTTATAGCGTGTATTACCAGTTTATATCCTCATGTCTACACTATTTATGTATATAGCAGTGTATTACCAGTCTATATCCTCATATCTACACTATTTATGTATATAGCAGTGTATTGCCAGTCTATATCCTTATATCTACACTATTTATGTATATAGCAGTGTATTACCAGTCTATATCCTCATATCTACACTATTTATGTACATAGCAGTGTATTACCAGTCTATATCCTCATATCTACACTATTTATGTATATAGCAGTGTATTACCAGTCTATATCCTCATATCTACACTATGTAAGTATATAGCAGTGTATTACCAGTCTATATCCTCATATCTACACTATGTAAGTATATAGCAGTGTATTACCAGTCTATATCCTTATATCTACACTATTTATGTATATAGCAGTGTATTACCAGTCTATATCCTTATATCTACACTATTTATGTATATAGCAGTGTATTACCAGTCTATATCCTGATATCTACACTATTTATGTATATAGCAGTGTATTAGCAGTCTATATCCTGATATCTACACTATTTATGTATATAGCAGTGTATTACCAGTCTATATCCTCATATCTACACTATTTATATATATAGCAGTGTATTACCAGTCTATATCCTAATATCTACACTATGTAAGTATATAGCAGTGTATTACCAGTTTATATCCTCATATCTACACTATTTATGTATATAGCAGTGTATTACCAGTGTATATCCTCATATCTACACTATTTATGTATATAGCAGTGTATTGCCAGTCTATATCCTTATATCTACACTATGTAAGTATATAGCAGGGTATTACCAGTCTATATCCTCATATCTACACTATTTATATATATAGCAGTGTATTACCAGTCTATATCCTCATATCTACACTATGTAAGTATATAGCAGTGTATTACCAGTCTATATCCTCATATCTACACTATTTATGTATATAGCAGTGTATTACCAGTCTATATCCTCATATCTACACTATTTATGTATATAGCAGTGTATTACCATTCTATATCCTGATATCTACACTATGTAAGTATATAGCAGTGTATTACCAGTCTATATCCTGATATCTACACTGTGTAAGTATATAGCAGTGTATTACCAGTCTATATCCTCATATCTACACTATTTATGTATATAGCAGTGTATTACCAGTCTATATCCTCATATCTACACTATTTATGTATATAGCAGTGTATTAGCAGTCTATATCCTGATATCTACACTATGTAAGTATATAGCAGTGTATTACCAGTTTATATCCTCATGTCTACACTATTTATGTATATAGCAGTGTATTACCAGTGTATATCCTCATATCTACACTATTTATGTATATAGCAGTGTATTACCAGTCTATATCCTCATATCTACACTATTTATGTATATAGCAGTGTATTACCAGTCTATATCCTCATATCTACACTATGTAAGTATATAGCAGTGTATTACCAGTCTATATCCTGATATCTACACTATTTATGTATATAGCAGTGTATTGCCAGTCTATATCCTACTATCTACACTATGTAAGTATATAGCAGTGTATTACCAGTCTATATCCTCATATCTACACTATGTAAGTATATAGCATTGTATTACAAGTCTATATCCTCATATCTACACTATTTATGTATATAGCAGTGTATTACCAGTCTATATCCTCATATCTACACTATTTATGTATATAGCAGTGTATTACCAGTCTATATCCTGATATCTACACTATGTAAGTATATAGCAGTGTATTACCAGTCTATATCCTGATATCTACACTGTGTAAGTATATAGCAGTGTATTACCAGTCTATATCCTCATATCTACACTATTTATGTATATAGCAGTGTATTACCAGTCTATATCCTGATATCTACACTGTGTAAGTATATAGCAGTGTATTACCAGTCTATATCCTCATATCTACACTATGTAAGTATATAGCAGTGTATTACCAGTCTATATCCTTATATCTACACTATTTATGTATATAGCAGTGTATTACCAGTCTATATCCTGATATCTACACTATTTATGTATATAGCAGTGTATTACCAGTCTATATCCTGATATCTACACTATTTATGTATATAGCAGTGTATTACCAGTCTATATCCTCATATCTACACTATTTATGTATATAGCAGTGTATTACCAGTCTATATCCTACTATCTACACTATGTAAGTATATAGCAGTGTATTACCAGTTTATATCCTCATGTCTACACTATTTATGTATATAGCAGTGTATTGCCAGTCTATATCCTTATATCTACACTATGTAAGTATATAGCAGTGTATTACCAGTCTATATCCTCATATCTACACTATTTATGTATATAGCAGTGTATTACCAGTCTATATCCTCATATCTACACTATTTATGTATATAGCAGTGTATTACCAGTGTATATCCTCATATCTACACTATTTATGTATATAGCAGTGTATTACCAGTCTATATCCTCATATCTACACTATTTATGTATATAGCAGTGTATTGCCAGTCTATATCCTTATATCTACACTATGTAAGTATATAGCAGGGTATTACCAGTCTATATCCTCATATCTACACTATTTATGTATATAGCAGTGTATTACCAGTCTATATCCTCATATCTACACTATGTAAGTATATAGCAGTGTATTACCAGTCTATATCCTGATATCTACACTATGTAAGTATATAGCAGTGTATTACCAGTCTATATCCTTATATCTACACTATTTATGTATATAGCAGTGTATTGCCAGTCTATATCCTACTATCTACACTATGTAAGTATATAGCAGTGTATTACCAGTCTATATCCTCATATCTACACTATGTAAGTATATAGCAGTGTATTACAAGTCTATATCCTCATATCTACACTATTTATGTATATAGCAGTGTATTACCAGTCTATATCCTCATATCTACACTATTTATGTATATAGCAGTGTATTACCAGTCTATATCCTGATATCTACACTATGTAAGTATATAGCAGTGTATTACCAGTCTATATCCTGATATCTACACTGTGTAAGTATATAGCAGTGTATTACCAGTCTATATCCTCATATCTACACTATTTATGTATATAGCAGTGTATTACCAGTGTATATCCTCATATCTACACTATTTATGTATATAGCAGTGTATTAGCAGTCTATATCCTGATATCTACACTATGTAAGTATATAGCAGTGTATTACCAGTTTATATCCTCATGTCTACACTATTTATGTATATAGCAGTGTATTACCAGTGTATATCCTCATATCTACACTATTTATGTATATAGCAGTGTATTACCAGTCTATATCCTCATATCTAGACTATTTATGTATATAGCAGTGTATTACCAGTCTATATCCTCATATCTACACTATGTAGTATATGCAGTGTATTACCAGTCTATATCCTGATATCTACACTATGTAAGTATATAGCAGTGTATTACCAGTCTATATCCTTATATCTACACTATTTATGTATATAGCAGTGTATTACCAGTCTATATCCTGATATCTACACTATGTAAGTATATAGCAGTGTATTACCAGTCTATATCCTCATATCTACACTATTTATGTATATAGCAGTGTATTACCAGTCTATATCCTCATATCTACACTATGTATGTATATAGCAGTGTATTACCAGTCTATATCCTCATATCTACACTATTTATGTATATAGCAGTGTATTACCAGTCTATATCCTCATATCTACACTATTTATGTATATAGCAGTGTATTACCAGTCTATATCCTCATATCTACACTATTTATGTATATAGCAGTGTATTACCAGTCTATATCCTCATATCTACACTATGTAAGTATATAGCAGTGTATTACCAGTCTATATCCTCATATCTACACTATGTATGTATATAGCAGTGTATTACCAGTCTGTATCCTTACTATCTACACTATGTAAGTATATAGCAGGGTATTACCAGTCTATATCCTCATATCTACACTATGTTAGTATATGCATTGTATTACAAGTCTATATCCTCATATCTACACTATTTATGTATATAGCAGTGTATTACCATCTATATCCTCATATCTATACTATTTATGTATATAGCAGTGTATTACCAGTCTATATCCTCATGTCTACACTATTTATGTATATAGCAGTGTATTACCAGTCTATATCCTCATATCTACACTATTTATGTATATAGCAGTGTATTAGCAGTCTATATCCTGATATCTACACTATGTAAGTATATAGCAGGGTATTACCAGTCTATATCCTCATATCTACACTATTTATGTATATAGCAGTATATTACCAGTCTATATCCTCATATCTACACTATGTAAGTATATAGCAGTGTATTACCAGTCTATATCCTCATATCTACACTATTTATGTATATAGCAGTGTATTACCAGTCTATATCCTCATATCTACACTATGTAAGTATATAGCAGTGTATTGCCAGTCTATATCCTCATATCTACACTATGTAAGTATATAGCAGTGTATTATCAGTCTATATCCTTATATCTACACTATGTAAGTATATATCAGTGTATTACCAGTCTATATCCTTATATCTACACTATTTATGTATATAGCAGTGTATTACCAGTCTGTATCCTGATATCTACACTATGTAAGTATATAGCAGTGTATTACCAGTCTATATCCTGATATCTACACTATGTAAGTATATAGCAGTGTATTACCAGTCTATATCCTTATATCTACACTATTTATGTATATAGCAGTGTATTACCAGTCTATATCCTCATATCTATACTATGTAAGTATATAGCAGTGTATTACCAGTCTATATCCATATATCTACACTATTTATGTATATAGCAGTGTAAAACCAGTCTATATCCTTATACCTACACTATTTATGTATATAGCAGTGTATTACCAGTCTATATCCTCATATCTATACTATGTAAGTATATAGCAGTGTATTTCCAGTCTATATCCTCATATCTACACTATCTATGTATATAGCAGTGTATTTCCAGTCTATATCCTCATATCTACACTATTTATGTATATAGCAGTATATTACCAGTCTATATCCTCATATCTACACTATTTTTGTATATAGCAGTGTATTTCCAGTGTATATCCTCATATCTACACTATTTATGTATATAGTAGTGTATTACCAGTCTATATCCTCATATCTACACTATTTATGTATATAGCAGTGTATTACCAGTCTATATCCTCATATCTACACTATTTATGTATATAGCAGTGTATTACCAGTCTATATCCTCATATCGACACTATGTAAGTATATAGCAGTGTATTACCAGTCTATATCCTGATATCTACACTATTTATGTATATAGCAGTGTATTGCCAGTCTATATCCTCATATCTACACTATGTAAGTATATAGCAGGGTATTACCAGTCTATATCCTCATATCTACACTATTTATGTATATAGCAGTGTATTACCAGTCTATGTCCTCATATCTACACTATGTAAGTATATAGCAGTGTATTACCAGTGTATATCCTCATATCTACACTATGTAAGTATATAGCAGGGTATTACCAGTCTATATCCTCATATCTACACTATGTAAGTATATAGCAGTGTATTACCAGTCTATATCCTGATATCTACACTATTTATGTATATAGCAGTGTATTGCCAGTCTATATCCTCATATCTACACTATGTAAGTATATAGCAGGGTATTACCAGTCTATATCCTCATATCTACACTATTTATGTATATAGCAGTGTATTACCAGTCTATATCCTCATATCTACACTATGTAAGTATATAGCAGTGTATTACCAGTGTATATCCTCATATCTACACTATGTAAGTATATAGCAGGGTATTACCAGTCTATATCCTTATATCTACACTATTTATGTATATAGCAGTGTATTACCAGTCTATATCCTGATATCTACACTATTTATGTATATAGCAGTGTATTAGCAGTCTATATCCTGATATCTACACTATTTATGTATATAGCAGTGTATTACCAGTCTATATCCTCATATCTACACTATTTATATATATAGCAGTGTATTACCAGTCGATATCCTACTATCTACACTATGTAAGTATATAGCAGTGTATTACCAGTTTATATCCTCATGTCTACACTATTTATGTATATAGCAGTGTATTACCAGTCTATATCCTCATATCTACACTATTTATGTATATAGCAGTGTATTGCCAGTCTATATCCTTATATCTACACTATGTAAGTATATAGCAGGGTATTACCAGTCTATATCCTCATATCTACACTATTTATATACATAGCAGTGTATTACCAGTCTATATCCTCATATCTACACTATGTAAGTATATAGCAGTGTATTACCAGTCTATATCCTCATATCTACACTATGTAAGTATATAGCAGTGTATTACCAGTCTATATCCTCATATCTACACTATGTATGTATACAGCAGTGTATTACCAGTCTATATCCTCATATCTACACTATGTAAGTACATAGCAGTGTATTACCAGTCTATATCCTCATATCTACACTATGTAAGTACATAGCAGGGTATTACCAGTCTATATCCTTATATCTACACTATGTAAGTATATAGCAGGGTATTACCAGTCTATATCCTTATATCTACACTATTTATGTATATAGCAGTGTATTACCAGTCTATATCCTGATATCTACACTATTTATGTATATAGCAGTGTATTAGCAGTCTATATCCTGATATCTACACTATTTATATATATGGTGTATTGTCTTATCTTTTTTGTGTTTGGTGTTTGTTTATATCCTCATGTCTACACTATTTATGTATATAGCAGTGTATTACCAGTCTATATCCTCATATCTACACTATTTATATATATAGCAGTGTATTACCAGTCTATATCCTAATATCTACACTATGTAAGTATATAGCAGTGTATTACCAGTTTATATCCTCATGTCTACACTATTTATGTATATAGCAGTGTATTACCAGTCTATATCCTCATATCTACACTATTTAAGTATATAGCAGTGTATTACCAGTCTATATCCTTATATCTACACTATGTAAGTATATAGCAGGGTATTACCAGTCTATATCCTCATATCTACACTATTTATATATATAGCAGTGTATTACCAGTCTATATCCTAATATCTACACTATGTAAGTATATAGCAGTGTATTACCAGTCTATATCCTCATATCTACACTATTTAAGTATATAGCAGTGTATTACCAGTCTATATCCTCATATCTACACTATTTATGTATATAGAAGTGTATTACCAGTCTATATCCTGATATCTACACTATTTATGTATATAGCAGTGTATTACCAGTCTATATCCTGATATCTACACTATGTAAGTATATAGCAGTGTATTACCAGTCTATATCCTCATATCTACACTATTTATGTATATAGCAGTGTATTACCAGTCTATATCCTCATATCTACACTATTTATGTATATAGCAGTGTATTACCAGTCTATATCCTGATATCTACACTATGTATGTATATAGCAGTGTATTACCAGTTTATATCCTGATGTCTACACTATTTATGTATATAGCAGTGTATTACCAGTGTATATCCTCATATCTACACTATTTATGTATATAGCAGTGTATTACCAGTCTATATCCTCATATCTACACTATTTATGTATATAGCAGTGTATTACCAGTCTATATCCTCATATCTACACTATGTAAGTATATAGCAGTGTATTACCAGTCTATATCCTGATATCTACACTATTTATGTATATAGCAGTGTATTGCCAGTCTATATCCTACTACTACACTATGTAAGTATATAGCAGTGTATTACCAGTCTATATCCTCATATCTACACTATGTAAGTATATAGCATTGTATTACAAGTCTATATCCTCATATCTACACTATTTATGTATATAGCAGTGTATTACCAGTCTATATCCTCATATCTACACTATTTATGTATATAGAAGTGTATTACCAGTCTATATCCTGATATCTACACTATGTAAGTATATAGCAGTGTATTACCAGTCTATATCCTGATATCTACACTGTGTAAGTATATAGCAGTGTATTACCAGTCTATATCCTCATATCTACACTATTTATGTATATAGCAGTGTATTACCAGTCTATATCCTGATATCTACACTGTGTAAGTATATAGCAGTGTATTACCAGTCTATATCCTCATATCTACACTATGTAAGTATATAGCAGGGTATTACCAGTCTATATCCTTATATCTACACTATTTATGTATATAGCAGTGTATTACCAGTCTATATCCTGATATCTACACTATTTATGTATATAGCAGTGTATTAGCAGTCTATATCCTGATATCTACACTATTTATGTATATAGCAGTGTATTACCAGTCTATATCCTCATATCTACACTATTTATATATATAGCAGTGTATTACCAGTCTATATCCTACTATCTACACTATGTAAGTATATAGCAGTGTATTACCAGTTTATATCCTCATGTCTACACTATTTATGTATATAGCAGTGTATTGCCAGTCTATATCCTTATATCTACACTATGTAAGTATATAGCAGGGTATTACCAGTCTATATCCTCATATCTACACTATTTATATATATAGCAGTGTATTACCAGTCTATATCCTCATATCTACACTATTTATGTATATAGCAGTGTATTACCATGTATATCCTCATATCTACACTATTTATGTATATAGCAGTGTATTACCAGTCTATATCCTCATATCTACACTATTTATGTATATAGCAGTGTATTGCCAGTCTATATCCTTATATCTACACTATGTAAGTATATAGCAGGGTATTACCAGTCTATATCCTCATATCTACACTATTTATGTATATAGCAGTGTATTACCAGTCTATATCCTCATATCTACACTATGTAAGTATATAGCAGTGTATTACCAGTCTATATCCTGATATCTACACTATGTAAGTATATAGCAGTGTATTACCAGTCTATATCCTTATATCTACACTATTTATGTATATAGCAGTGTATTGCCAGTCTATATCCTACTATCTACACTATGTAAGTATATAGCAGTGTATTACCAGTCTATATCCTCATATCTACACTATGTAAGTATATAGCATTGTATTACAAGTCTATATCCTCATATCTACACTATTTATGTATATAGCAGTGTATTACCAGTCTATATCCTCATATCTACACTATTTATGTATATAGAAGTGTATTACCATTCTATATCCTGATATCTACACTATGTAAGTATATAGCAGTGTATTACCAGTCTATATCCTGATATCTACACTGTGTAAGTATATAGCAGTGTATTACCAGTCTATATCCTCATATCTACACTATTTATGTATATAGCAGTGTATTACCATGTATATCCTCATATCTACACTATTTATGTATATAGCAGTGTATTAGCAGTCTATATCCTGATATCTACACTATGTAAGTATATAGCAGTGTATTACCAGTTTATATCCTCATGTCTACACTATTTATGTATATAGCAGTGTATTACCATGTATATCCTCATATCTACACTATTTATGTATATAGCAGTGTATTACCAGTCTATATCCTCATATCTAGACTATTTATGTATATAGCAGTGTATTACCAGTCTATATCCTCATATCTACACTATGTAAGTATATAGCAGTGTATTACCAGTCTATATCCTGATATCTACACTATGTAAGTATATAGCAGTGTATTACCAGTCTATATCCTTATATCTACACTATTTATGTATATAGCAGTGTATTACCAGTCTATATCCTGATATCTACACTGTGTAAGTATATAGCAGTGTATTACCAGTCTATATCCTCATATCTACACTATTTATGTATATAGCAGTGTATTACCAGTCTATATCCTGATATCTACACTGTGTAAGTATATAGCAGTGTATTACCAGTCTATATCCTCATATCTACACTATTTATGTATATAGCAGTGTATTACCAGTCTATATCCTGATATCTACACTATGTAGTATATAGCAGTGTATTACCAGTTTATATCCTCATGCCTACACTATTTATGTATATAGCAGTGTATTACCAGTCTATATCCTTATATCTACACTATTTATGTATATAGCAGTGTATTACCAGTCTATATCCTTATATCTACACTATGTAAGTATATAGCAGGGTATTACCAGTCTATATCCTTATATCTACACTATTTATGTATATAGCAGTGTATTACCAGTCTATATCCTCATATCTACACTATGTAAGTAATAGGTGTATTACCGTTTATCTATTCTGCTATGTAGTATAGGGGTATTACAGTCTATATCCTGATATCTACACTATTTATGTATATAGCAGTGTATTACCAGTCTATATCCTCATATCTACACTATGTAAGTATATAGCAGTGTATTACCAGTCTATATCCTCATATCTACACTATGTTAGTATATAGCAGTGTATTACCAGTCTATATCCTTATATCTACACTATTTATGTATATAGCAGTGTATTACCAGTGTATATCCTGATATCTACACTATTTATGTATATAGCAGTGTATTACCAGTCTATATCCTGATATCTACACTATTTATGTATATAGCAGTGTTTTACCAGTCTATATCCTCATATCTACACTATTTATGTATATAGCAGTGTATTAGCAGTCTATATCCTGATATCTACACTATGTAAGTATATAGCAGTGTATTACCAGTCTATATCCTCATGTCTACACTATTTATGTATATAGCAGTGTATTACCAGTCTATATCCTCATATCTACACTATTTATGTATATAGCAGTGTATTACCAGTCTATATCCTTATATCTACACTATGTAAGTATATAGCAGTGTATTACCAGTCTATATCCTCATATCTACACTATTTATGTATATAGCAGTGTATTACCAGTCTATATCCTCATATCTACACTATGTAAGTATATAGCAGTGTATTACCAGTCTATATCCTGATATCTACACTATGTAAGTATATAGCAGTGTATTACCAGTCTATATCCTTATATCTACACTATTTATGTATATAGCAGTGTATTACCAGTCTATATCCTACTATCTACACTATGTAAGTATATAGCAGTGTATTACCAGTCTATATCCTCATATCTACACTATGTAAGTATATAGCATTGTATTACAAGTCTATATCCTCATATCTACACTATTTATGTATATAGCAGTGTATTACCAGTCTATATCCTCATATCTACACTATTTATGTATATAGCAGTGTATTACCAGTCTGTATCCTGATATCTACACTATGTAAGTATATAGCAGTGTATTACCAGTCTATATCCTGATATCTACACTGTGTAAGTATATAGCAGTGTATTACCAGTCTATATCCTCATATCTACACTATTTATGTATATAGCAGTGTATTACGTCTATATCCTCATATCTACACTATTTATGTATATAGCAGTGTATTACCAGTCTATATCCTCATATCTACACTATGTAAGTATATAGCAGTGTATTACCAGTCTATATCCTCATGTCTACACTATTTATGTATATAGCAGTGTATTATGTATATCCTCATTCTACACTTTTTGTATATAGTTTCCAGTCTTATCTTATCTACACTATTTATGTATATAGCAGTGTATTACCAGTCTATATCCTGATATCTACACTATTTATGTATATAGCAGTGTATTGCCAGTCTATATCCTCATATCTACACTATGTAAGTATATAGCAGTGTATTACCAGTCTATATCCTCATATCTACATTTTTTCTTGTATTACTTTTTTATTATATTTATGTATATAGCAGTGTATTACCAGTCTATATCCTCATATCTACACTATTTATGTATATAGCAGTGTATTACCAGTCTATATCCTGATATCTACACTATGTATGTATATAGCAGTGTATTACCAGTCTATATCCTGATATCTACACTGTGTAAGTATATAGCAGTGTATTACCAGTCTATATCCTCATATCTACACTATTTATGTATATAGCAGTGTATTACCAGTCTATATCCTGATATCTACACTATTTAAGTATATAGCAGTGTATTACCAGTCTATATCCTCATATCTACACTATGTAAGTATATAGCAGGGTATTACCAGTCTATATCCTTATATCTACACTATTTATGTATATAGCAGTGTATTACCAGTCTATATCCTGATATCTACACTATGTATGTTAGGTATTTTATATCTGATATCTACACTATTTATGTATAGGTGTATTACCAGTCTATATCCTCATATCTACACTATTTATGTATATAGCAGTGTATTACCAGTCTATATCCTAATATCTACACTATGTAAGTATATAGCAGTGTATTACCAGTCTATATCCTGATATCTACACTATTTATGTATATAGCAGTGTATTGCCAGTCTATATCCTTATATCTACACTATGTAAGTATATAGCAGGGTATTACCAGTCTATATCCTCATATCTACACTATTTATGTATATAGCAGTGTATTACCAGTCTATATCCTCATATCTACACTATGTAAGTATATAGCAGTGTATTACCAGTTATATCCTCATATCTACACTATTTATGTATATAGCAGTGTATTACCAGTCTATATCCTCATATCTACACTATTTAAGTATATAGCAGTGTATTACCAGTCTATATCCTTATATCTACACTATGTAAGTATATAGCAGGGTATTACCAGTCTATATCCTCATATCTACACTATTTATGTATATAGCAGTGTATTACCAGTCTATATCCTCATATCTACACTATTTAAGTATATAGCAGTGTATTACCAGTCTATATCCTGATATCTACACTATGTAAGTATATAGCAGTGTATTACCAGTCTATATCCTTATATCTACACTATTTATGTATATAGCAGTGTATTGCCAGTCTATATCTACTATCTATTTAAGTATATAGCAGTGTATTACCAGTCGATATCCTCATATCTACACTATGTAAGTATATAGCAGTGTATTACAAGTCTATATCCTCATATCTACACTATTTATGTATATAGCAGTGTATTACCAGTCTATATCCTCATATCTACACTATTTATGTATATAGCAGTGTATTACCAGTCTATATCCTGATATCTACACTATGTAAGTATATAGCAGTGTATTACCAGTCTATATCCTGATATCTACACTGTGTAAGTATATAGCAGTGTATTACCAGTCTATATCCTCATATCTACACTATTTATGTATATAGCAGTGTATTACCAGTCTATATCCTCATATCTACACTATTTATGTATATAGCAGTGTATTACCAGTCTATATCCTCATATCTACACTATGTAAGTATATAGCAGTGTATTACCAGTCTATATCCTCATGTCTACACTATTTATGTATATAGCAGTGTATTACCATGTATATCCTCATATCTACACTATTTATGTATATAGCAGTGTATTACCAGTCTATATCCTCATATCTACACTATTTATGTATATAGCAGTGTATTACCAGTCTATATCCTCATATCTACACTATGTAAGTATATAGCAGTGTATTACCAGTCTATATCCTGATATCTACACTATGTAAGTATATAGCAGTGTATTACCAGTCTATATCCTTATATCTACACTATTTATGTATATAGCAGTGTATTACCAGTCTATATCCTGATATCTACACTATTTAAGTATATAGCAGTGTATTACCAGTCTATATCCTGATATCTACACTATTTATGTATATAGCAGTGTATTACCAGTCTATATCCTGATATCTATGGTAAGTTACGTGTATTCCAGCTATATCATTATATATATAGCAGTGTATTACCAGTCTATATCCTAATATCTACACTATGTAAGTATATAGCAGTGTATTACCAGTTTATATCCTCATGCCTACACTATTTATGTATATAGCAGTGTATTACCAGTCTATATCCTCATATCTACACTATTTATGTATATAGCAGTGTATTGCCAGTCTATATCCTTATATCTACACTATGTAAGTATATAGCAGGGTATTACCAGTCTATATCCTCATATCTACACTATTTATATATATAGCAGTGTATTACCAGTCTATATCCTCATATCTACACTATGTAAGTATATAGCAGTGTATTACCAGTCTATATCCTGATATCTACACTATGTAAGTATATAGCAGTGTATTACCAGTCTATATCCTTATATCTACACTATTTATGTATATAGCAGTGTATTGCCAGTCTATATCCTACTATCTACACTATGTAAGTATATAGCAGTGTATTACCAGTCTATATCCTCATATCTACACTATGTAAGTATATAGCATTGTATTACAAGTCTATATCCTCATATCTACACTATTTATGTATATAGCAGTGTATTACCAGTCTATATCCTCATATCTACACTATTTATGTATATAGAAGTGTATTACCATTCTATATCCTGATATCTACACTATGTAAGTATATAGCAGTGTATTACCAGTCTATATCCTGATATCTACACTGTGTAAGTATATAGCAGTGTATTACCAGTCTATATCCTCATATCTACACTATTTATGTATATAGCAGTGTATTACCAGTCTATATCCTCATATCTACACTATTTATGTATATAGCAGTGTATTAGCAGTCTATATCCTGATATCTACACTATGTAAGTATATAGCAGTGTATTACCAGTTTATATCCTTTTTTTTTCATATCTACACTATTTATGTATATAGCAGTGTATTACCATGTATATCCTCATATCTACACTATTTATGTATATAGCAGTGTATTACCAGTCTATATCCTCATATCTACACTATTTATGTATATAGCAGTGTATTACCAGTCTATATCCTCATATCTACACTATGTAAGTATATAGCAGTGTATTACCAGTCTATATCCTGATATCTACACTATTTATGTATATAGCAGTGTATTACCAGTCTATATCCTCATATCTACACTATTTAAGTATATAGCAGTGTATTACCAGTCTATATCCTCATATCTACACT
The DNA here is from genome assembly GCA_947044405.1 of Leptodactylus fallax. Lineage (NCBI taxonomy): Eukaryota > Metazoa > Chordata > Amphibia > Anura > Leptodactylidae > Leptodactylus > Leptodactylus fallax. The sequence goes on along the minus strand of CAMRHE010000707.1, from coordinate 539,787 downwards.
ATGTAAGTATATAGCAGTGTATTACAAGTCTATATCCTCATATCTACACTATTTATGTATATAGCAGTGTATTACCAGTCTATATCCTCATATCTACACTATTTATGTATATAGCAGTGTATTACCAGTCTATATCCTCATATCTACACTATGTAAGTATATAGCAGTGTATTACCAGTCTATATCCTGATATCTACACTATGTAAGTATACAGCAGTGTATTACCAGTCTATATCCTCATATCTACACTATTTATGTATATAGCAGTGTATTACCAGTCTATATCCTCATATCTACACTATGTAAGTATATAGCAGTGTATTACCAGTCTATATCCTCATATCTACACTATGTAAGTATATAGCAGGGTATTACCAGTCTATATCCTTATATCTACACTATTTATGTATATAGCAGTGTATTACCAGTCTATATCCTGATATCTACACTATTTATGTATATAGCAGTGTATTAGCAGTCTATATCCTGATATCTACACTATTTATGTATATAGCAGTGTATTACCAGTCTATATCCTCATATCTACACTATTTATATATATAGCAGTGTATTACCAGTCTATATCCTACTATCTACACTATGTAAGTATATAGCAGTGTATTACCAGTTTATATCCTCATGTCTACACTATTTATGTATATAGCAGTGTATTACCAGTCTATATCCTCATATCTACACTATTTATGTTTAGCGTGTTCGCTTTCCTTATATCTCCTTGTAAGTATATAGCAGGGTATTACCAGTCTATATCCTCATATCTACACTATTTATATATATAGCAGTGTATTACCAGTCTATATCCTCATATCTACACTATGTAAGTATATAGCAGTGTATTACCAGTGTATATCCTGATATCTACACTATGTAAGTATATAGCAGTGTATTACCAGTCTATATCCTTATATCTACACTATTTATGTATATAGCAGTGTATTGCCAGTCTATATCCTTCTATCTACACTATGTAAGTATATAGCAGTGTATTACCAGTCTATATCCTCATATCTACACTATGTAAGTATATAGCATTGTATTACAAGTCTATATCCTCATATCTACATATTTATGTATATAGCAGTGTATTACCAGTCTATATCCTCATATCTACACTATTTATGTATATAGCAGTGTATTACCATTCTATATCCTGATATCTACACTATGTAAGTATATAGCAGTGTATTACCAGTCTATATCCTGATATCTACACTGTTTATGTATATAGCAGTGTATTACCAGTCTATATCCTCATATCTACACTATTTATGTATATAGCAGTGTATTACCAGTCTATATCCTCATATCTACACTATTTATGTATATAGCAGTGTATTAGCAGTCTATATCCTGATATCTACACTATGTAAGTATATAGCAGTGTATTACCAGTCTATATCCTCATATCTACACTATTTATGTATATAGCAGTGTATTACCATTGTATATCCTGATATCTACACTATTTATGTATATAGCAGTGTATTACCAGTCTATATCCTGATATCTACACTATTTATGTATATAGCAGTGTATTACCAGTCTATATCCTCATATCTACACTATGTAAGTATATAGCAGTGTATTACCAGTCTATATCCTGATATCTACACTATTTATGTATATAGCAGTGTATTACCAGTCTATATCCTGCTATCTACACTATGTAAGTATATAGCAGTGTATTACCAGTCTATATCCTCATATCTACACTATGTAAGTATATAGCAGTGTATTACCAGTGTATATCCTCATATCTACACTATTTATGTATATAGCAGTGTATTACCAGTCTATATCCTGATATCTAGACTATTTATGTATATAGCAGTGTATTACCAGTCTATATCCTCATATCTACACTATGTAAGTATATAGCAGTGTATTACCAGTCTATATCCTGATATCTACACTGTGTAAGTATATAGCAGTGTATTACCAGTCTATATCCTCATATCTACACTATTTATGTATATAGCAGTGTATTACCAGTCTATATCCTGATATCTACACTGTGTAAGTATATAGCAGTGTATTACCAGTCTATATCCTCATATCTACACTATTTAAGTATATAGCAGTGTATTACCAGTCTATATCCTGATATCTACACTGTGTAAGTATATAGCAGTGTATTACCAGTCTATATCCTGATAGCTACACTATTTATGTATATAGCAGTGTATTAGCAGTCTATATCCTGATATCTACACTATGTAAGTATATAGCAGTGTATTACCAGTCTATATCCTCATGCCTACACTATTTATGTATATAGCTTTGTGTTTGCAGTGTATTACCAGTCTATATCCTTATATCTACACTATTTATGTATATAGCAGTGTATTACCAGTCTGTATCCTTATATATACACTATGTAAGTATATAGCAGGGTATTACCAGTCTATATCCTCATATCTACACTATTTATGTATATAGCAGTGTATTACCAGTCTATATCCTCATATCTACACTATGTAAGTATATAGCAGTGTATTACCAGTCTATATCCTGATATCTACACTATGTAAGTATATAGCAGTGTATTACCAGTCTATATCCTTATATCTACACTATTTATGTATATAGCAGTGTATTGCCAGTCTATATCCTACTATCTACACTATGTAAGTATATAGCAGTGTATTACCAGTCTATATCCTCATATCTACACTATGTAAGTATATAGCATTGTATTACAAGTCTATATCCTCATATCTACACTATTTATGTATATAGCAGTGTATTACCAGTCTATATCCTCATATCTACACTATTTATGTATATAGAAGTGTATTACCATTCTATATCCTGATATCTACACTATGTAAGTATATAGCAGTGTATTACCAGTCTATATCCTGATATCTACACTGTGTAAGTATATAGCAGTGTATTACCAGTCTATATCCTCATATCTACACTATTTATGTATATAGCAGTGTATTACCATGTATATCCTCATATCTACACTATTTATGTATATAGCATTGTATTAGCAGTCTATATCCTGATATCTACACTATGTAAGTATATAGCAGTGTATTACCAGTTTATATCCTCATGTCTACACTATTTATGTATATAGCAGTGTATTACCATGTATATCCTCATATCTACACTATTTATGTATATAGCAGTGTATTACCAGTCTATATCCTCATATCTACACTATTTATGTATATAGCAGTGTATTACCAGTCTATATCCTCATATCTACATTATGTAAGTATATAGCAGTGTATTACCAGTCTATATCCTGATATCTACACTATGTAAGTATATAGCAGTGTATTACCAGTCTATATCCTTATATCTACACTATTTATGTATATAGCAGTGTATTACCAGTCTATATCCTGATATCTACACTGTGTAAGTATATAGCAGTGTATTACCAGTCTATATCCTCATATCTACACTATTTATGTATATAGCAGTGTATTGCCAGTCTATATCCTTATATCTACACTATGTAAGTATATAGCAGGGTATTACCAGTCTATATCCTCATATCTACACTATTTATATACATAGCAGTGTATTACCAGTCTATATCCTCATATCTACACTATTTATGTATATAGCAGTGTATTACCAGTCTATATCCTCATATCTACACTATGTAAGTATATAGCAGTGTATTACCAGTCTATATCCTCATATCTACACTATGTAAGTATACAGCAGGGTATTACCAGTCTATATCCTCATATCTACACTATTTATGTATATAGCAGTGTATTACCAGTCTATATCCTCATATCTACACTATGTAAGTACATAGCAGTGTATTACCAGTCTATATCCTCATATCTACACTATGTAAGTATATAGCAGGGTATTACCAGTCTATATCCTTATATCTACACTATTTATGTATATAGCCGTGTATTACCAGTCTATATCCTGATATCTACACTATTTATGTATATAGCAGTGTATTAGCAGTCTATATCCTGATATCTACACTATTTATGTATATAGCAGTGTATTACCAGTCTATATCCTCATATCTACACTATTTATATATATAGCAGTGTATTACCAGTCTATATCCTACTATCTACACTATGTAAGTATATAGCAGTGTATTACCAGTTTATATCCTCATGTCTACACTATTTATGTATATAGCAGTGTATTACCAGTCTATATCCTCATATCTACACTATTTATGTATATAGCAGTGTATTGCCAGTCTATATCCTTATATCTACACTATGTAAGTATATAGCAGGGTATTACCAGTCTATATCCTCATATCTACACTATTTATATATATAGCAGTGTATTACCAGTCTATATCCTCATATCTACACTATGTAAGTATATAGCAGTGTATTACCAGTCTATATCCTGATATCTACACTATGTAAGTATATAGCAGTGTATTACCAGTCTATATCCTTATATCTACACTATTTATGTATATAGCAGTGTATTGCCAGTCTATATCCTACTATCTACACTATGTAAGTATATAGCAGTGTATTACCAGTCTATATCCTCATATCTACACTATGTAAGTATATAGCATTGTATTACAAGTCTATATCCTCATATCTACACTATTTATGTATATAGCAGTGTATTAACAGTCTATATCCTCATATCTACACTATTTATGTATATAGAAGTGTATTACCATTCTATATCCTGATATCTACACTATGTAAGTATATAGCAGTGTATTACCAGTCTATATCCTGATATCTACACTGTGTAAGTATATAGCAGTGTATTACCAGTCTATATCCTCATATCTACACTATTTATGTATATAGCAGTGTATTACCAGTCTATATCCTCATATCTACACTATTTATGTATATAGCAGTGTATTAGCAGTCTATATCCTGATATCTACACTATGTAAGTATATAGCAGTGTATTACCAGTTTATATCCTCATGTCTACACTATTTATGTATATAGCAGTGTATTACCATGTATATCCTCATATCTACACTATTTATGTATATAGCAGTGTATTACCAGTCTATATCCTCATATCTACACTATTTATGTATATAGCAGTGTATTACCAGTCTATATCCTCATATCTACTCTATGTAAGTATATAGCAGTGTATTACCAGTCTATATCCTGATATCTACACTATTTATGTATATAGCAGTGTATTACCAGTCTATATCCTACTATCTACACTATGTAAGTATATAGCAGTGTATTACCAGTCTATATCCTCATATCTACACTATGTAAGTATATAGCATTGTATTACAAGTCTATATCCTCATATCTACACTATTTATGTATATAGCAGTGTATTACCAGTCTATATCCTGATATCTACACTATTTATGTATATAGAAGTGTATTACCAGTCTATATCCTGATATCTACACTATGTAAGTATATAGCAGTGTATTACCAGTCTATATCCTGATATCTACACTGTGTAAGTATATAGCAGTGTATTACCAGTCTATATCCTCATATCTACACTATTTATGTATATAGCAGTGTATTACCAGTCTATATCCTGATATCTACACTGTGTAAGTATATAGCAGTGTATTACCAGTCTATATCCTCATATCTACACTATGTAAGTATATAGCAGGGTATTACCAGTCTATATCCTTATATCTACACTATTTATGTATATAGCAGTGTATTACCAGTCTATATCCTGATATCTACACTATTTATGTATATAGCAGTGTATTAGCAGTCTATATCCTGATATCTACACTATTTATGTATATAGCAGTGTATTACCAGTCTATATCCTCATATCTACACTATTTATATATATAGCAGTGTATTACCAGTCTATATCCTACTATCTACACTATGTAAGTATATAGCAGTGTATTACCAGTTTATATCCTCATGTCTACACTATTTATGTATATAGCAGTGTATTGCCAGTCTATATCCTTATATCTACACTATGTAAGTATATAGCAGGGTATTACCAGTCTATATCCTCATATCTACACTATTTATATATATAGCAGTGTATTACCAGTCTATATCCTCATATCTACACTATTTATGTATATAGCAGTGTATTACCATGTATATCCTCATATCTACACTATTTATGTATATAGCAGTGTATTACCAGTCTATATCCTCATATCTACACTATTTATGTATATAGCAGTGTATTGCCAGTCTATATCCTTATATCTACACTATGTAAGTATATAGCAGGGTATTACCAGTCTATATCCTCATATCTACACTATTTATGTATATAGCAGTGTATTACCAGTCTATATCCTCATATCTACACTATGTAAGCATATAGCAGTGTATTACCAGTCTATATCCTGATATCTACACTATGTAAGTATATAGCAGTGTATTACCAGTCTATATCCTTATATCTACACTATTTATGTATATAGCAGTGTATTGCCAGTCTATATCCTACTATCTACACTATGTAAGTATATAGCAGTGTATTACCAGTCTATATCCTCATATCTACACTATGTAAGTATATAGCATTGTATTACAAGTCTATATCCTCATATCTACACTATTTATGTATATAGCAGTGTATTACCAGTCTATATCCTCATATCTACACTATTTATGTATATAGAAGTGTATTACCATTCTATATCCTGATATCTACACTATGTAAGTATATAGCAGTGTATTACCAGTCTATATCCTGATATCTACACTGTTTAAGTATATAGCAGTGTATTACCAGTCTATATCCTCATATCTACACTATTTATGTATATAGCAGTGTATTACCAGTCTATATCCTGATATCTACACTGTGTAAGTATATAGAGTGTATTACAGTCTATATCCTCATATCTACACTATTTATGTATATAGCAGTGTATTAGCAGTCTATATCCTCATATCTAATATGTAGTTATACAGTGTTTACCAGTCTATATCCTCATATCTACACTATGTAAGTATATAGCAGTGTATTACCAGTCTATATCCTCATATCTACACTATTTATGTATATAGCAGTGTATTACCAGTCTATATCCTCATATCTACACTATTTATGTATATAGCAGTGTATTACCAGTCTATATCCTCATATCTACACTATTTATGTAGTTTGGTTTTTTGTATATATAGCAGTGTATTACCAGTCTATATCCTGATATCTACACTATGTAAGTATATAGCAGTGTATTACCAGTCTATATCCTAATATCTACACTATTTATGTATATAGCAGTGTATTACCAGTCTATATCCTGATATCTAATATGTAAGTATATAGCGATTATATATCTACACTGTGTAAGTATATAGCAGTGTATTACCAGTCTATATCCTCATATCTACACTATTTAAGTATATAGCAGTGTATTACCAGTCTATATCCTCATATCTACACTATGTAAGTATATAGCAGTGTATTCAGTCTATATCCTGATATCTACACTATGTAAGTATATAGCAGTGTATTACCAGTCTATATCCTCATATCTACACTATGTAAGTATATAGCAGTGTATTACCAGTCTATATCCTCATATCTACACTATTTAAGTATATAGCAGTGTATTACCAGTCTATATCCTCATATCTACACTATTTATGTATATAGCAGTGTATTACCAGTCTATATCCTGATATTACAGTAGTTTGCGTGTTACCAGTCTATATCCTATATCTACACTATTTATGTATATAGCAGTGTATTACCAGTCTATATCCTGATATCTACACTATGTAAGTATATAGCAGTGTATTACCAGTCTATATCCTCATATCTACACTATTTATGTATATAGCAGTGTATTACCAGTCTATATCCTCATATCTACACTATTTATGTATATAGCAGTGTATTACCAGTCTATATCCTGATATCTACACTATGTAAGTATATAGCAGTGTATTACCAGTCTATATCCTGATATCTACACTATTTATGTATATAGCAGTGTATTACCAGTCTATATCCTCATATCTACACTATTTATGTATATAGCAGTGTATTACCAGTTTATATCCTCATATCTACACTATTTATGTATATAGCAGTGTATTACCAGTCTATATCCTCATATCTACACTATTTATGTATATAGCAGTGTATTACCAGTCTATATCCTCATATCTACACTATTTAAGTATATAGCAGTGTATTACCAGTCTATATCCTCATATCTACACTATTTATGTATATAGCAGTGTATTACCAGTGTATATCCTCATATCTACACTATTTATGTATATAGCAGTGTATTAGCAGTCTATATCCTCATATCTACACTATGTAAGTATATAGCAGTGTATTACCAGTCTATATCCTCATATCTACACTATGTATGTATATAGCAGTGTATTACCAGTCTATATCCTCATATCTACACTATGTATGTATATAGCAGTGTATTACCAGTCTATATCCTCATATCTACACTATTTATGTATATAGAGTGTATTACCAGTCTATATCCTCATATCTACACTATTTATGTATATAGCAGTGTATTACCAGTCTATATCCTCATATCTACACTATTTATGTATATAGCAGTGTATTACCAGTCTATATCCTCATATCTACACTATTTATGTATATAGCAGTGTATGTTTTTTTTATTAGAGGTTACCAGTTATATCCTCATATCTACACTATGTTATGTATATAGCAGTGTATTACCAGTCTATATCCTCATATCTACACTATTTATGTATATAGCAGTGTATTACCAGTCTATATCCTCATATCTACACTATTTATGTATATAGCAGTGTATTACCAGTCTATATCCTCATATCTACACTATTTATGTATATAGCAGTGTATTACCAGTCTATATCCTCTATATCTACACTATTTATGTATATAGCAGTGTATTACCAGTCTATATCCTCATATCTACACTATTTATGTATATAGCAGTGTATTACCAGTCTATATCCTCATATCTACACTATTTATGTATATAGCAGTGTATTACCAGTCTATATCCTGATATCTACACTATTTATGTATATAGCAGTGTATTACCAGTCTATATCCTAATATCTACACTATGTAAGTATATAGCAGTGTATTACCAGTCTATATCCTCATATCTACACTATTTATGTATATAGCAGTGTATTACCAGTCTATATCCTCATATCTACACTATTTATGTATATAGAAGTGTATTACCAGTCTATATCCTCATATCTACACTATTAGTATATAGCAGTGTATTACCAGTCTATATCCTGATATCTACACTATTTATGTATATAGCAGTGTATTACCAGTCTATATCCTCATATCTACACTATGTAAGTATATAGCAGTGTATTACCAGTCTATATCCTGATATCTACACTATTTATGTATATAGCAGTGTTCGTCTTTCCCTGTCTACCTATGTAAGTTATAGCAGTGTATTACCAGTCTATATCCTACTATCTACACTATGTAAGTATATAGCAGGGTATTACCAGTCTATATCCTCATATCTACACTATTTATGTATATAGCAGTGTATTACCAGTCTATATCTTGATATCTACACTATTTATGTATATAGCAGTGTATTACCAGTCTATATCCTCATGTCTACACTATGTAAGTATATAGCAGTGTATTACCAGTCTATATCCTCATATCTACACTATGTAAGTATATAGCAGTGTATTACCAGTCTATATCCTACATATCTACACTATTTAAGTATATAGCAGTGTATTACCAGTCTATATCCTGATATCTACACTATTTATGTATATAGCAGTGTATTACCAGTCTATATCCTCTATATCTACACTATGTAAGTATATAGCAGTGTATTACCAGTCTATATCCTAATATCTACACTATGTAAGTATATAGCAGTGTATTACCAGTCTATATCCTGATATCTACACTATTTATGTATATAGCAGTGTATTACCAGTCTATATCCTCATATCTACACTATGTAAGTATATAGCGTGTTTGCGCCTCCCTATGTAGTATATAGCAGTGTATTACCAGTCTATATCCTCATATCTACACTATTTATGTATATAGCAGTGTATTACCAGTCTATATCCTCATATCTACACTATTTATGTATATAGCAGTGTATTACCAGTCTATATCCTAATATCTACACTATGTAAGTATATAGCAGTGTATTACCAGTCTATATCCTACTATCTACACTATGTAAGTATATAGCAGGGTGTATTACCAGTCTATATCCTCATATCTACACTACCTTCTACACTTGTATGTATATAGCAGTGTATTACCAGTCTATATCCTCATATCTACACTATGTATGTATATAGCATTGTGTATTACCAGTCTATATCCTCATATCTACACTATGTAAGTATATAGCAGTGTATTACCAGTCTATATCCTCATATCTACACTATGTAAGTATATAGCAGTGTATTACCAGTCTATATCCTCATATCTACACTATTTATGTATATAGCAGTGTATTAGCCGTCTATATCCTCATATCTACACTATTTATGTATATAGCAGTGTATTACCAGTCTATATCCTCATATCTACACTATTTATGTATATAGCAGTGTATTACCAGTCTATATCCTCATATCTACACTATTTATGTATATAGCAGTGTATTACCAGTCTATATCCTCATATCTACACTATGTAAGTGTATATAGCAGGTATTAGCCAGTCTGTATCCCTCATATCTACACTATGTAAGTATATAGCAGTGTATTACCAGTCTATATCCTCATATCTACACTATTTATGTATATAGCAGTGTATTACCAGTCTATATCCTCATATCTACACTATTTATGTATATAGCAGTGTATTACCAGTCTATATCCTCATGTCTACACTATTTAAGTATATAGCAGTGTATTACCAGTCTATATCCTCATATCTACACTATGTAAGTATATAGCAGTGTATTACCAGTCTATATCCTCATATCTACACTATGTAGGTATATAGCAGTGTATTACCAGTCTATATCCTCTCCTCCCCATATCTACACTATTTATGTATATAGCAGTGTATTACCAGTCTATATCCTCATATCTACACTATTTATGTATATAGCAGTGTATTACCAGTCTATATCCTCATGTCTACACTATTTATGTATATAGCAGTGTATTACCGTCTATATCCTCATATCTACACTATTTATGTATATAGCAGTGTATTACCAGTCTATATCCTTATATCTACACTATGTAAGTATATAGCAGGGTATTACCAGTCTATATCCTCATATCTACACTATTTATGTATATAGCAGTGTATTAACAGTCTATATCCTGATATCTACACTATTTATGTATATAGCAGTGTATTACCAGTCTATATCCTGATATCTACACTATGTAAGTATATAGCAGGGTATTACCAGTCTATATCCTCATATCTACACTATTTAAGTATATAGCAGTGTATTAGCAGTCTATATCCTTATATATACACTATTTATGTATATAGCAGTGTATTACCAGTCTATATCCTCATATCTACACTATTTATGTATATAGCAGTGTATTACCAGTCTATATCCTCATATCTACACTATGTAAGTATATAGCAGTGTATTACCAGTCTATATCCTTATATCTACACTATGTAAGTATATAGCAGTGTATTACCAGTCTATATCCTTATATCTACACTATTTATGTATATAGCAGTGTATTACCAGTCTATATCCTGATATCTACACTATTTATGTATATAGCAGTGTATTACCAGTCTATATCCTGATATCTACACTATGTAAGTATATAGCAGGGTATTACCAGTCTATATCCTCATATCTACACTATGTATGTATATAGCGTGTTGTCTGTATCCTTTTATACATATTTATGTATATAGCAGTGTATTACCAGTCTATATCCTCATATCTACACTATTTATGTATATAGCAGTGTATTACCAGTCTATATCCTCATATCTACACTATGTAAGTATATAGCAGTGTATTACCAGTCTATATCCTTACATCTACACTATGTAAGTATATAGCAGTGTATTACTTTTTTCTCCTTTTGTTTGGTGTTTCCAGTCTATATCCTCATATCTACACTATGTAAGTATATAGCAGTGTATTGCCAGTCTATATCCTCATATCTACACTATGTAAGTATATAGCAGTGTATTACCAGTCTATATCCTTATATCTACACTATGTAAGTATATAGCAGTGTATTACCAGTCTATATCCTTATATCTACACTATTTATGTATATATCAGTGTATTACCAGTCTATATCCTCATATCTACACTATCTAAGTATATAGCAGTGTATTACCAGTCTACATCCTCATATCTACACTATGTACAGTATATAGCAGTGTATTACCAGTCTATATCCTATATATCTACACTATCTATGTATATAGCAGTGTATTACCAGTCTATATCCTCATATCTACACTAAGTATATAGCAGTGTATTACCAGTCTATATCCTCATATCTACACTATTTATGTATATAGCAGTGTATTACCAGTCTATATCCTGATATCTACACTATTTATGTATATAGCAGTGTATTACCAGTCTATATCCATATATCTACACTATTTATGTATATATCAGTGTATTACCAGTCTATATCCTCATATCTACACTATCTAAGTATATAGCAGTGTATTACCAGTCTACATCCTCATATCTACACTATTCTCCTTCTTTGCGTGTTTCCGTCTACATCCTCATATCTACACTATGTAAGTATATAGCAGTGTATTACCAGTCTATATCCATATATCTACACTATTTATGTATATAGCAGTGTATTACCAGTCTATATCCTCATATCTACACTAAGTATATAGCAGTGTATTACCAGTCTATATCCTCATATCTACACTATTTATGTATATAGCAGTGTATTACCAGTCTATATCCTTATATCTACACTATTTATGTATATAGCAGTGTATTACCAGTCTATATCCTCATATCTACACTATGTAAGTATATAGCAGTGTATTACCAGTCTATATCCTACTATCTACACTATGTAAGTATATAGCAGGGTATTACCAGTCTATATCCTGATATCTACACTATTTATATATATAGCAGTGTATTACCAGTCTATATCCTCATATCTACACTATTTATGTATATAGCAGTGTATTACCAGTCTATATCCTCATATCTACACTATGTAAGTATATAGCATTGTATTACAAGTCTATATCCTCATATCTACACTATGTAAGTATATAGCAGTGTATTACCAGTCTATATCCTCATATCTACACTATGTTAGTATATAGCATTGTATTACAAGTCTATATCCTCATATCTACACTATTTATGTATATAGCAGTGTATTACCAGTCTATATCCTCATGTCTACACTATTTATGTATATAGCAGTGTTTTACCAGTCTATATCCTCATATCTACACTATTTATGTATATAGCAGTGTATTAGCAGTCTGTATCCTTATATATACACTATGTAAGTATATAGCAGGGTATTACCAGTCTATATCCTCATATCTACACTATGTAAGTATATAGCAGGGTATTACCAGTCTATATCCTCATATCTACACTATTTATGTATATAGCAGTATATTACCAGTCTATATCCTCATATCTACACTATGTAAGTATATAGCAGTGTATTACCAGTCTATATCCTTACATCTACACTATTTATGTATATAGCAGTGTATTACCAGTCTATATCCTCATATCTACACTATGTAAGTATATAGCAGTGTATTACCAGTCTATATCCATATATCTACACTATTTATGTATATAGCAGTGTATTACCAGTCTATATCCTCATATCTACACTAAGTATATAGCAGTGTATTACCAGTCGATATCCTCATATCTACACTATTTATGTACAGTAGAGCCCAAAAGTTTGGACACACCTTCTCATTCCAAGAGTTTTCTGTATTTTCATGACTATAAAAATTGTAGATTCACACTGAAGGCATCAAGACTATGAATTAACACATGTGGAATTATATACTTAACAAAAAAGTGTGAAACAACTGAAAATATGTCTTATATTCTAGGTTCTTCAAAGTAGCCACCTTTTGCTTTGATTACTGCTTTGCACACTCTTGGCATTCTCTTGATGAGCTACAAGAGGTAGTCACCTGAAATGGTTTTCACTTCACAGGTGTGCCCTGTCAGGTTTAATAAGTGGGATTTCTTGCCTTATAAATGGGGTTGGGACCATCAGTTGTGTTGTTCAGAAGTCAGGTGGATACACAGCTGATAGTCCTACTGAATGGAGTGTTAGAATTTGTATTATGGCAAGAAAAAAGCAGCTAAGTAAAGAAAAACGAGTGGCCATCATTACTTTAAGAAATGAAGGTCAGTCAGTCCGAAAAATTGGGAAAACTTTGAAAGTGTCCCCAAGTGCAGTGGCCAAAACCATCAAGCGCTACAAAGAAACTGGCTCACATGAGGACCGCCCCAGGAAAGGAAGACCAAGAGTCACCTCTGCTGCGGAGGATAAGTTCATCCGAGTCACCAGCCTCAGAAATCGCAGGTTAACAGCAGCTCAGATTAGAGACCAGGTCAATGCCACACAGAGTTCTAGCAGCAGACACATCTCTACAACAACTGTTAAGAGGAGACTGTGTGCAGCAGGCCTTCATGGTAAAATAGCTGCTAGGAAACCACTGCTAAGGACAGGCAACAAGCACAAGAAGAACACAAGGAATGGGCATTAGACCTGTGGAAATCTGGGCTTTGGTCTGATGAGTCCAAATTTGAGATCTTTGGTTCCAACCACCGTGTCTTTGTGCGACACAGAAAAGGTGAACGGATGGACTCTACAAGCCTGGTTCCCACCGTGAAGCATGGAGGAGGAGGTGTGATGGTGTGGGGGGGCATTGCTGGGGACACTGTTGGGGATTTATTCAAAATTGAAGGAATACTGAACCAGCATGGTTACCACAGCATCTTGCAGCGGCATGCTATTCCATCCGGTTTGCATTTAGTTGGACCAACAGGACAATGACCCCAAACACCTCCAGACTGTGTAAGGGCTATTTGACCAAGAAGGAGAGTGATGGGGTGCTACACCAGATGACCTGGCCTCCACAGTCACCAGACCAGAACCCAATCCAGATGGTTTGGGGTGAGCTGGACCGCAGAGTGAAGGCAAAAGGGCCAACAAGTGCTAAGCATCTCTGGGAACTCCTTCAAGACTGTTGGAAGACCATTTCAGGTGACTACCTCTTGAAGCTCTTCAAGAGAATGCCAAGAGTGTGCAAAGCAGTAATCAAAGCAAAAGGTGGCTACTTTGAAGAACCTAGAATAGAAGACATATTTTCAGTCGTTTCACACTTTTTTGGTAAGTATATAATTCCACATGTGGTAATTCATAGTTTTGATGCCTTCAGTGTGAATCTACAATTTGTATAGTCATGAAAATACAGAAAACTCTTAGAATGAGAAGGTGTGTCCAAACTTTTGGTCTGTACTTTATATAGCAGTGTATTACCAGTCTATATCCTGATATCTACACTATTTATGTATATAGCAGTGTATTACCAGTCTATATCCTGATATCTACACTATTTATGTATATAGCGGTGTATTACCAGTCTATATCCTCATATCTACACTATGTAAGTATATAGCAGTGTATTACCAGTCTATATCCTTATATCTACACTATGTAAGTATATAGCAGTGTATTACCAGTCTATATCCTCATATCTACACTATTTATGTATATAGCAGTGTATTACCAGTCTATATCCTCATATCTACACTATGTAAGTATATAGCAGTGTATTACCAGTCTATATCCTTATATCTACACTATGTAAGTATATAGCAGTGTATTACCAGTCTATATCCTCATATGTACACTATTTATGTATATAGCAGTGTATTACCAGTCTATATCCTGATATCTACACTATTTATGTATATAGCAGTGTATTACCAGTCTATATCCTGATATCTACACTATGTAAGTATATAGCAGTGTATTACCAGTCTATATCCTCATATCTACACTATTTATGTATATAGCAGTGTATTACAAGTCTATATCCTCATATCTACACTATGTAAGTATATAGCAGTGTATTACTAGTCTATATCCTGATATCTACACTATGTAAGTATATAGCAGTGTATTACCAGTCTATATCCTGATATCTACACTATTTATGTATATAGCAGTGTATTACCAGTCTATATCCTCATATCTACACTATGTAAGTATATAGCAGTGTATTGCCAGTCTATATCCTCATATCTACACTATTTATGTATATAGCAGTGTATTACCAGTCTATATCCTGATATCTACACTATTTATGTATATAGCAGTGTATTGCCAGTCTATATCCTCATATCTACACTATGTAAGTATATAGCAGTGTATTACCAGTCTATATCCTCATATCTACACTATGTAAGTATATAGCAGTGTATTACCAGTCTATATCCTCATATCTACACTATGTAAGTATATAGCAGGGTATTACCAGTCTATATCCTTATATCTACACTATGTAAGTATATAGCAGTGTATTACCAGTCTATATCCTCATATCTACACTATGTAAGTATATAGCAGTGTATTACCAGTCTATATCCTGATATCTACACTATTTATGTATATAGCAGTGTATTACCAGTCTATATCCTGATATCTACACTATGTAAGTATATAGCAGTGTATTACCAGTCTATATCCTGATATCTACACTATGTAAGTATATAGCAGGGTATTACCAGTCTATATCCTCATATCTACACTTTTTATGTATATAGCAGTGTATTACCAGTCTATATCCTCATATCTACACTATGTAAGTATATAGCAGTGTATTACCAGTCTATATCCTTATATCTACACTATGTAAGTATATAGCATTGTATTACAAGTCTATATCCTCATATGTACACTATTTATGTATATAGCAGTGTATTACCAGTCTATATCCTCATATCTACACTATGTAAGTATATAGCAGTGTATTACCAGTCTATATCCTCATGTCTACACTATTTATGTATATAGCAGTGTGTTACCAGTCTGTATCCTTATATATACACTATTTATGTATATAGCAGTGTATTACCAGTCTATATCCTACTATCTACACTATGTAAGTATATAGCAGTGTATTACCAGTCTATATCCTGATATCTACACTATGTAAGTATATAGCAGTGTATTACCAGTCTATATCCTCATGTCTACACTATTTATGTATATAGCAGTGTGTTACCAGTCTGTATCCTTATATATACACTATTTATGTATATAGCAGTGTATTACCAGTCTATATCCTACTATCTACACTATGTAAGTATATAGCAGTGTATTACCAGTCTATATCCTGATATCTACACTATGTAAGTATATAGCAGTGTATTACCAGTCTATATCCTCATGTCTACACTATTTATGTATATAGCAGTGTATTACCAGTCTATATCCTGATATCTACACTATGTAAGTATATAGCAGTGTATTACCAGTCTATATCCTCATATCTACACTATTTATGTATATAGCAGTGTATTAGCAGTCTGTATCCTTATATATACACTATGTAAGTATATAGCAGGGTATTACCAGTCTATATCCTCATATCTATACTATGTAAGTATATAGCAGTGTATTACCAGTCTATATCCTCATATCTACACTATTTATGTATATAGCAGTGTATTACCAGTCTATATCCTGATATCTACACTATTTATGTATATAGCAGTGTATTACCAGTCTATATCCTCATATGTACACTATTTATGTATATAGCAGTGTATTACCAGTCTATATCCTGATATCTACACTATTTATGTATATAGCAGTGTACTACCAGTCTATATCCTCATATCTACACTTTGTAAGTATATAGCAGTGTATTACCAGTCTATATCCTGATATCTACACTATTTATGTATATAGCAGTGTATTACCAGTCTATATCCTCATATCTACACTATGTAAGTATATAGCAGTGTATTACCAGTCTATATCCTCATATCTACACTATGTAAGTATATAGCAGGGTATTACCAGTCTATATCCTTATATCTACACTATTTATGTATATAGCAGTGTATTGCCAGTCTATATCCTACTATCTACACTATGTAAGTATATAGCAGTGTATTACCAGTCTATATCCTGATATCTACACTATTTATGTATATAGCAGTGTATTACCAGTCTATATCCTCATATCTACACTATTTATGTATATAGCAGTGTATTACCTGTCTATATCCTGATATCTACACTATTTATGTATATAGCAGTGTATTACCAGTCTATATCCTCATATCTACACTATGTAAGTATATAGCAGTGTACTACCAGTCTATATCCTCATATCTACACTATGTAAGTATATAGCAGGGTATTACCAGTCTATATCCTTATATCTACACTATGTAAGTATATAGCAGTGTATTACCAGTCTATATCCTACTATCTACACTATGTAAGTATATAGCAGTGTATTACCAGTCTATATCCTACTATCTACACTATGTAAGTATATAGCAGGGTATTACCAGTCTATATCCTCATATCTACACTATTTATGTATATAGCAGTGTATTACCAGTCTATATCCTCATATCTACACTATGTAAGTATATAGCAGTGTATTACCAGTCTATATCCTACTATCTACACTATGTAAGTATATAGCAGGGTATTACCAGTCTATATCCTCATATCTACACTATATATGTATATAGCAGTGTATTACCAGTCTATATCCTCATATCTACACTATGTAAGTATATAGCATTGTATTACAAGTCTATATCCTCATATCTACACTATGTAAGTATATAGCAGTGTATTACCAGTCTATATCCTCATATCTACACTATGTTAGTATATAGCAGTGTATTACCAGTCTATATCCTCATGTCTACACTATTTATGTATATAGCAGTGTATTACCATGTATATCCTCATATTTACACTATTTATGTATATAGCAGTGTATTAGCAGTCTGTATCCTTATATATACACTATTTATGTATATAGCAGGGTATTACCAGTCTATATCCTCATATCTACACTATTTATGTATATAGCAGGGTATTACCAGTCTATATCCTGATATCTACACTATTTATGTATATAGCAGTGTATTACCAGTCTATATCCTGATATCTACACTATGTAAGTATATAGCAGGGTATTACCAGTCTATATCCTCATATCTACACTATGTAAGTATATAGCAGTGTATTACCAGTCTATATCCTCATATCTACACTATTTATGTATATAGCAGTGTATTAGCAGTCTGTATCCTTATATATACACTATGTAAGTATATAGCAGGGTATTACCAGTCTATATCCTCATATCTATACTATGTAAGTAAATAGCAGTGTATTACCAGTCTATATCCTCATATCTACACTATTTATGTATATAGCAGTGTATTACCAGTCTATATCCTGATATCTACACTATTTATGTATATAGCAGTGTATTACCAGTCTATATCCTCATATGTACACTATTTATGTATATAGCAGTGTATTACCAGTCTATATCCTCATATGTACACTATTTATGTATATAGCAGTGTATTACCAGTCTATATCCTGATATCTACACTATTTATGTATATAGCAGTGTATTACCAGTCTATATCCTCATATCTACACTATTTATGTATATGGCAGTGTATTACCAGTCTATATCCTCATATCTACACTATTTATGTATATAGCAGTGTATTACCAGTCTATATCCTCATATCTACACTATGTAAGTATATAGCAGTGTATTACCAGTCTATATCCTCATATCTACACTTTGTAAGTATATAGCAGTGTATTACCAGTCTATATCCTCATATCTACACTATTTATGTATATAGCAGTGTATTACCAGTCTATATCCTCATATCTACACTATGTAAGTATATAGCAGTGTATTACCAGTCTATATCCTCATATCTACACTATGTAAGTATATAGCAGTGTATTACCAGTCTATATCCTGATATCTACACTATTTATGTATATATCAGTGTACTACCAGTCTATATCCTGATATCTACACTATTTATGTATATAGCAGTGTATTACCAGTCTATATCCTCATATCTACACTATGTAAGTATATAGCAGTGTATTACCAGTCTATATCCTCATATCTACACTATTTATATATATAGCAGTGTATTACCTGTCTATACCCTCATATTTACACTATTTATGTATATAGCAGTGTATTACCAGTCTATATCCTCATATCTACACTATGTAAGTATATAGCAGTGTATTACCAGTCTATATCCATATATCTACACTATTTATGTATATATCAGTGTATTACCAGTCTATATCCTCATATCTACACTATTTATGTATATAGCGGTGTATTACCAGTCTATATCCTCATATCTACACTATTTATGTAGAGTAGAGCCCAAAAGTTTGGACACACCTTCTCATTCCAAGAGTTTTCTGTATTTTCATGACTATAAAAATTGTAGATTCACACTGAAGGCATCAAAACTATGAATTACCACATGTGGAATTATATACTTAACAAAAAAGTGTGACACAACTGAAAATATGTCTTATATTCTAGGTTCTTCAAAGTAGCCACCTTTTGCTTTGATTACTGCTTTGCACACTCTTGGCATTCTCTTGATGAGCTTCAAGAGGTAGTCACCTGAAATTGTTTTCACTTCACAGGTGTGCCCTGTCAGGTGTAATAAGTGGGATTTCTTGCCTTATAAATGGGGTTGGGACCATCAGTTGTGTTGTTCAGAAGTCAGGTGGATACACAGCTGATAGTCCTACTGAATGGAGTGTTAGAATTTGTATTATGGCAAGAAAAAATCAGCTAAGTAAAGAAAAACGAGTGACCATCATTACTTTAAGAAATGAAGGTCAGTCAGTCCGAAAAATTGGGAAAACTTTGAAAGTGTCCCCAAGTGCAGTGGCCAAAACCATCAAGCGCTACAAAGAAACTGGCTCACATGAGGACCGCCCCAGGAAAGGAAGGCCAAGAGTCAACTCTGCTGCGGAGGATAAGTTCATCCGAGTCACCAGCCTCAGAAATCGCAGGTTAACAGCAGCTCAGATTAGAGACCAGGTCAATGCCACACAGAGTTCTAGCAGCAGACACATCTCTACAACAACTGGTAAGAGGAGACTGTGTGCAGCAGGCCTTCATGGTAAAATAGCTGCTAGGAAACCACTGCTAAGGACAGGCAACAAGCAGAAGAAGAACACAAGGAATGGACATTAGACCTGTGGAAATCTGGGCTTTGGTCTGATGAGTCCAAATTTGAGATCTTTGGTTCCAACCACCGTGTCTTTGTGCGACGCAGAAAAGGTGAAGGAATGGACTCTACATGCCTGGTTCCCACCGTGAAGCATGGAGGAGGAGGTGTGATGGTGTGGGGGGGCTTTTCTGGTGACACTGTTGGGGATTTATTCTGAACCAGCATGGTTACCACAGCATCTTGCAGCGGCATGCTATTCCATCCGGTTTGCGTTTAGTTGGACCAACAGGACAATGACCCCAAACACCTCCAGACTGTGTAAGGGCTATGTGACCAAGAAGGAGAGTGATGGGGTGCTACGCCAGATGACCTGGCCTCCACAGTCACCAGACCTGAACCCAATCCAGATGGTTTGGGGTGAGCTGGACCGCAGAGTGAAGGCAAAAGGGCCAACAAGTGCTAAGCATCTCTGGGAACTCCTTCAAGACTGTTGGAAGACCATTTCAGGTGACTACCTCTTGAAGCTCATCAAGAGAATGCCAAGAGTGTGCAAAGCAGTAATCAAAGCAAAAGGTGGCTACTTTGAAGAACCTAGAATATAAGACATATTTTCAGCTGTTTCACACTTTTTTGGTAAGTATATAATTCCACATGTGTTAATTCATAGTTTTGATGCCTTCAATGTGAATCTACAATTTTTATAGTCATGAAAATACAGAAAACTCTTGGAATGAGAAGCTGTGTCCAAACTTTTGGTCTGTACTTTATATAGCAGTGTATTACCAGTCTATATCCTGATATCTACACTATTTATGTATATAGCAGTGTATTACCAGTCTATATTCTCATATCTACACTATTTATGTATATGGCAGTGTATTACCAGTCTATATCCTTATATATACACTATGTAAGTATATAGCAGTGTATTACCAGTCTATATCCTCATATCTACACTATTTATGTATATAGCAGTGTATTACCAGTCTATATCCTTATATATACACTATGTAAGTATATAGCAGTGTATTACCAGTCTATATCCTGATATCTACACTATTTATATATATAGCAGTGTATTACCAGTCTATATCCTTATATCTACACTATGTAAGTATATAGCAGTGTATTACCAGTCTATATCCTTATATCTACACTATGTAAGTATATAGCAGTGTATTACCAGTCTATATCCTCATATCTACACTATTTATGTATATAGCAGTGTATTACCAGTCTATATCCTACTATCTACACTATTTATGTATATGGCAGTGTAATACCAGTCTATATTCTCATATCTACACTATTTATGTATATAGCAGTGTATTACCAGTCTATATCCTCATATCTACACTATTTATGTATATGGCAGTGTATTACCAGTCTATATCCTTATATCTACACTATGTAAGTATATAGCAGTGTATTACCAGTCTATATCCTCATATCTACACTCTTTATGTATATGGCAGTGTATTACCAGTCTATATCCTTATATCTACACTATGTAAGTATATAGCAGTGTATTACCAGTCTATATCCTTATATCTACACTCTTTATGTATATAGCCGTGTATTACCAGTCTATATCCTGATATCTACACTATTTATGTATATAGCAGTGTATTACCAGTCTATATCCTTATATCTACACTATGTAAGTATATGCAGTGTATTACCAGTCTATATCCTTATATCTACACTCTTTATGTATATAGCCTTTCAGTCTATATCCTGATATCTACACTATTTATGTATATAGCAGTGTATTACCAGTCTATATCCTTATATCTATACTATGTAAGTATATAGCAGTGTATTACCAGTCTATATTCTCATATCTACACTATTTATATATATAGCAGTGTATTACCAGTCTATATCCTCATATCTACACTATGTAAGTATATAGCAGTGTATTACCAGTCTATATCCTTATATCTACACTATGTAAGTATATAGCAGTGTATTACCAGTCTATATCCTCATATCTACACTATTTATGTATATAGCAGTGTATTACCAGTCTATATCCTACTATCTACACTATTTATGTATATGGCAGTGTATTACCAGTCTATATCCTGATATCTACACTATTTATGTATATAGCAGTGTATTACCAGTCTATATCCTGATATCTACACTATTTATGTATATAGCAGTGTATTACCAGTCTATATCCTGATATCTACACTATTTATGTATATAGCAGTGTATTACCAGTCTATATCCTGATATCTACACTATTTATGTATATAGCAGTGTATTACCAGTCTATATCCTTATATCTACACTCTTTATGTATATAGCAGTGTATTACCAGTCTATATCCTGATATCTACACTATTTATGTATATAGCAGTGTATTACCAGTCTATATCCTTATATCTATACTATGTAAGTATATAGCAGTGTATTACCAGTCTATATCCTGATATCTACACTATTTATGTATATAGCAGTGTATTACCAGTCTATATCCTTATATCTATACTATGTAAGTATATAGCAGTGTATTACCAGTCTATATCCTCATATCTACACTCTTTATGTATATAGCAGTGTATTACCAGTCTATATCCTTATATCTACACTATGTAAGTATATAGCAGGGTATTACCAGTCTATATCCTTATATCTACACTATTTATGTATATAGCAGTGTATTACCAGTCTATATCCTCATATCTACACTATGTAAGTATATAGCAGTGTATTACCAGTCTATATACTCATATCTACACTCTTTATGTATATAGCAGTGTATTACCAGTCTATATCCTTATATCTACACTATGTAAGTATATAGCAGGGTATTACCAGTTTATATCCTGATATCTACACTATTTATGTATATAACGGTGTATTACCAGTCTATATCCTTATATCTACACTATTTATGTATATAGCAGTGTATTACCAGTCTATATCCTCATATCTACACTATTTATGTATATGGCAGTGTATTAGCAGTCTGTATCCTTATATATACACTATTTATGTATATAGCAGTGTATTACCAGTCTATATCCTCATATCTACACTATTTATGTATATAGCAGTGTATTACCAGTCTATATCCTGATATCTACACTATTTATGTATATAGCAGTGTATTACCAGTCTATATCCTTATATCTACACTATTTATGTTTATAGCAGTGTATTACCAGTTTATATTCTTATTGTATAAAGGAGTTTATTGCCAAGTGATATTCTAGTCTTTGACTGCCCCCATAATCCCAATGTATACTGCATTGAGCCATAGCACCTGTTTTTCTTGTTAACCCCTATTGGTGGTAATGCTGGTATTTTGTTGTTGTTGCTATGTTCTGACTGACATAACTTGTTTTGATGTAGAATGATGACTGGTTTCTCTAAAAATAATACATTATAGTCACGTTTTAGGTAGGTAGTTAGAGACTTACTGTAGTCAGGATTCTCTTTACCTCAGCAGAGATTTAGTTTTATGTTCCCCACATCATAGGACTAGAGTGGGTCCATGGGCTTCAAGACACTTCTAAGGCACCAAGAATCCCTCTAGTCCTCATTCTAGCTATGCCCATCTGTTGATTTCTGTGACATGTAGTGCAGCCAAAGGCTTGTCCCGGGTCTCCATAGTTTCTATCTTTTTCCCAACAGTCACTGAGCGAGAGACCCTGCAGCTTCATCCCCACCTCCTGCAGGAGAGACTGCAGACAGGGGGTGTTACATTATTGGAGAGGGGTGTAGATATAGATATAGTAGAGACTGTTGACGTGGTAAGTGTTACATTACAGGAGGGGGGTGTAGATATATTTATTGCAGAAATTGTTGAGGCGGAGAGTGTTACATTAAGGGAGATGGGTGTAGATATAGTTATAGTAGAGACGGGGAATGTTACATTACATTAGGGGAGAGTATATATAGTTATAGTAGAGACTGTTGAGGCAGGGAGTGTTACATTACAGTAGGGGGGTGTAGATATAGTAGAGACTGTTGAGGCAGGGAGTGTTACATTACAGTAGGGAGGTGTAGATATAGTTATGGTAGCGTCAGGAACTGAGCTCACTGGGTCTTGAACCCTTGACTTCCCAGTCATGTTCTACAGCCTTGACCATTATGCCATTGTAGAAGTCTGTTTGTTCTTTGCCTTGCTGAGCCTGGTCCTTTCTATTGAAGTGATTAGCTTATGGATCTCACCTGCTCTGTGGCCAATCACTGTATAGCAATCCCTATATAACCCCACAGCTTACTCCATCCTGTGCCTGATTATTCTGGCTGTCTGCTTCCTGTTTGCATTGATCCTCACCATTACTCTATTGCTCCTGTGTACCGAACTCTGCAAACGTCTGACTACGGCTGATCTACTGCTCCTGTGTACCAAACTCTGCAAACGTCTGACCACGGTTACTTCTACTCCTGAGGTACTATTCCTGCATCTCTTACTATTTAAGTACTGTACTGTTAGCCTCACCAATTGGACTCCAGATCTGATAACTAGCATTGTTACAGGTAGAGACTGTTTAGACGGATCATGTTACATTGCAGGAAGGGGGTGTAGATATAGTTATAGTAGAAACTGTTGAGGCGTGGAGTGTAACATTACAGGAGGTGATGTAGATATAATTATATTAGAGACTGTACAGACGGGGAGTGTTACTTTACAGTAGTGGAGTTTTGATATAGTTATAGCAGAGACTGTTGAGGTGGGGAGTGTTACATTACAGTAGGGGGTGCAGATATAGTTAAGGTAGAAACTGTATGGGTGGATTGTGTTACATTACAGGAAGGGGATGTAGATATAGTTATAGTAGAGACTGTACAGATGGGGAGTGTTACATTTCAGTAGGGGAGTGTTGATATAGTTATAGTTGAGACTGTTTAGGTGGGGAGTGTTACATTACATAAATCTACATCTCCCATAATGTAACACTCCCTGCCTCAACAGTCTCTGCTATAACTATATCTATACCTACTCCTATAATGTAACACTAACCACCTCCACAATCTCTACTATAACTATATCTACACTCCCCCTCCTCTAATGTAACACACTCCGCCTGTACAGTCTCTACTATAAATACAGTATATCTACACCTCCCTTCCTGCAATGTAACACTCTCCACCTGTACAGTCTCTACTATAACTATATCTAAACCCCCTCCTGTAATGTAACACTCCCTGCCTCAACAGTCTCTACTATAACTATATACCCACTCCTATAATGTAACACTAACCACCTCTACAGTCTCTACTATAACTATATCTACACCCCCCTCCTGTAATGTAACACTCCCCACCTCAACAGTCTCTACTATAGCTATATCTACACCTCCTCCTGTAATGTAACACTCTCCGCCTGTACAGTCTGCGAGGGCCCTATAGTAGCCCTTAGCTCCTATATAATATGATAATATCCTGTGTCGTTTTGCGGGGCCCCATAGCAGCCCTTAGCTCCTATATAATATGAAATATCTGGTGCCGTTCTGTGGGGTTCCATAGCAGCCCTTAGCTCCTATATAATATGATAATATCCGGTGACGTTCTGCGGGATCTTTCATCTCGTCTCTTTCTTTGCGGCCCCTATAATAGACACGGCCGCCGTCATCTCGCGGGCTCTTTGTCATACAGATGGCTCTTTGTGCGATTGTTCTGCGGAGTATATTGTTCTCTTTGTAATTCAGATCAGACAGTTTTCCAAGCCTGTGATGTGTCGGTGGGTTATGTAAATGCCCCGGTGTGCGGTATATTATATTCTGCCTCATCAGTCGGGGTAATGTAACCCACAGAGCGAGCCGACATCATATCCGCAGTGATAAGCCATGTCTATGGCGGTAGGAACATCACACAGTCATGGGATACAGGTTTATGACTACCACGCTTGTCATTGCGGAGGTCATCACTCCTGAGGAGGTGAACTAATACTTCCAACATGTCCAGTCATCATCAATACCTTGAGCGAAAAAGTTCATTTGAGGGGTCAACCATTTTCATTCCTTGACTTTGAGGAAAATTAATCTGCTGGACCAGGGATGGACATTCTCCAGTGCCCACAATGCCCCCTGAGATGTTCAGACCGTCACTGGTAGTAGCGAGGATGGTCCATTAATGGCTTCCATAAGGACCATTCACCATCTGCCCCTCAGGGACTGTGGCCTGACCATCTCTTTGTACCCGCTCTTTGCTCTAAGCGATTGGGGTTCTGACGGATGGACCCTAATAGGACGTATAGCATATTCTGGTTTTTTAGGTCTGGCCCCGACTTCCCATTATACGTGGGACACATCTGTATCTTCTCCATAGTCTCGGGGCACATGGACATCTTTGTCATCTTTACCTTCCATCGCACTGTTGACAGGTGAGAGGAGGAAGATCGATAAACACATAGAGAAGATAGATCCGCCTGAGGAGAATCGACCTGCTCAACCAGGGATAGACATTGACCAGTTCCCACAATGCCCCCTGAGATCTTCAGACTATCACTAGTAGCAGCCTAGATGACCATGAAGTCCCTTTCATAAGGAGCGGTCACCATCTACCCCACAGGGGCGGCTTCCAGGCCATCTCTTTGTACCCATATATAGTATATCTGGGTTTCCTACATCCAGGTCTCTGTCTTCATGGTGGAGTTCTTCTCCGGAGTCTCCTCTTTTCTGAACGCTGGCCCACGACTTCCCATTAGAGGGCAATTAATCAACTCCTTGCATGGGACACGTCTTCATCTGGATATCTTCTCCATCGTCTCCGGGCATGCGGACATCTTCTTCGTCTTTCCTTTCCTTTCTTCTGTTGACAGGTGAGAGGAGGGAGATCGATAACCACATAGAGAAGATTGATCTCTACGGAGAGGCGCGGGATGCACACGAGTGCGTCTCAGGGACATGCAGGAACAGAACAGTCTCTTCTGACCCCACTCCCATCATCCGCTCCTCTCCACCAGCCTCCGGCTCTAATGAGATCAATGAGGATCTGTCACTCCTGCTTACAAAATGAAAAGGACAAGATATGGATCTTAATCTCAAAGGCCACGTTACATCCAGGTCAGCGTTTGCTTGAAGCTGGCTGTACACCTTAGATAGCCATACAAGCCATTCCTCCAGACCGCCCCATAGACATGCATGCTCGGCTATGATAGAGGTAGATACACTCACCATGATACATCTCCTGCTGTCATTGAGCTCACCGTATCTGCATTATACTTGTGTGCATGGTATCCCTGAAACCAAAGCAAGCATTAGGCTGTATTCACACAGTGCAGATTTTGCATCACATAAATTGAGCTAATTTTCCCACATGTGAATTCAGCCTTATAGGGTTGGAAGACTTTGCATCGGTGTTTAATGGCTTTTCACATAATGTTAATTATGAATAAATTAACCGTGTATTGCACTCAACTCCTGTGCAGAACAATGTGCCCGACCTACCTGCAGGATTAAACCATGTAGAGATCAGTGGTAGTCTGTAACCATGGCAACACATAGGCCTGCATAAGAGCTGCATACACAACATAGTAGTAGTGCAGGACCGATCTGTGAAGTCCAACCTAGAATACTACAGCGTAGCCCCCCTCCCCCCCTATAGGTG
Source organism: Leptodactylus fallax (assembly GCA_947044405.1). Classification (NCBI taxonomy): domain Eukaryota; kingdom Metazoa; phylum Chordata; class Amphibia; order Anura; family Leptodactylidae; genus Leptodactylus; species Leptodactylus fallax. The sequence goes on along the minus strand of CAMRHE010000707.1, from coordinate 511,010 downwards.
GACGCCAATGACCTCATATTAGGGGGGGAAATTCCCCTCCTGACTCCAGATCAGAATAAATCCCTGACCCAGAGGCCGAGCCTCATATTATTACACCCCGGGGGCGCCAAAACCCCTTCATTTATTTATATATTAGGTGTCTGGTCAGTCTGGAGTGTGCACCAAGAAGCAGGGCTACACTACATTCTCCTCCACCTGTGAGTGAACAGGCTACACTACATTCTCCTCCTCCTGTATACAGACAGGACTACACTACATTCTCCTCCTCCTGTATACAGACAGGACTACACTACATTCTCCTCCTCCTGTATACAGACAGGGCTACACTACATTCTCCTCCTCCTGTATACAGACAGGACTACACTACATTCTCCTCCTCCTCCTCCTGTGTACAGACAGGGCTACACTACATTCTCCTCCTCCTGTATACAGACAGGACTACACTACATTCTCCTCCTTCTGTATACAGACAGGACTACACTACATTCTCCTCCTCCTGTATACAGACAGGACTACACTACATTCTCCTCCTCCTGTATACAGACAGGGCTACACTACATTCTCCTCCTCCTGTATACAGACAGGACTACACTACATTCTCCTCCTCCTGTATACAGACAGGACTACACTACATTCTCCTCCTCCTGTATACAGACAGGACTACACTACATTCTCCTCCTCCTGTATACAGACAGGACTACACTACATTCTCCTCCTCCTGTATACAGACAGGACTACACTACATTCTCCTCCTCCTGTATACAGACAGGACTACACTACCTTCTCCTCCTCCTGTATACAGACAGGACTACACTACATTCTCCTCCTCCTGTATACAGACAGGACTACACTACATTCTCCTCCTCCTGTATACAGACAGGGCTACACTACATTCTCCTCCTCCTCCTCCTGTGTACAGACAGGACTACACTACATTCTCCTCCTCCTGTGTACAGACAGGGCTACACTACATTCTCCTCCTCCTGTATACAGACAGGACTACACTACATTCTCCTCCTCCTGTATACAGACAGGGCTACACTACATTCTCCTCCTCCTGTATACAGACAGGACTACACTACATTCTCCTCCTCCTGTATACAGACAGGACTACACTACATTCTCCTCCTCCTGTATACAGACAGGGCTACACTACATTCTCCCTCCTCCTGTATACAGACAGGGCTACACTACATTCTCCTCCTCCTGTATACAGACAGGACTACACTACATTCTCCTCCTTCTGTATACAGACAGGACTACACTACATTCTCCTCCTCCTGTATACAGACAGGACTACACTACATTCTCCTCCTCCTGTATACAGACAGGGCTACACTACATTCTCCTCCTCCTGTATACAGACAGGACTACACTACATTCTCCTCCTCCTGTATACAGACAGGACTACACTACATTCTCCTCCTCCTGTATACAGACAGGGCTACACTACATTCTCCTCCTCCTGTATACAGACAGGACTACACTACATTCTCCTCCTCCTGTATACAGACAGGACTACACTACATTCTCCTCCTCCTGTATACAGACAGGACTACACTACATTCTCCTCCTCCTGTATACAGACAGGACTACACTACATTCTCCTCCTCCTGTATACAGACAGGGCTACACTACATTCTCCTCCTCCTCCTCCTGTGTACAGACAGGACTACACTACATTCTCCTCCTCCTGTGTACAGACAGGGCTACACTACATTCTCCTCCTCCTGTATACAGACAGGACTACACTACATTCTCCTCCTCCTGTATACAGACAGGGCTACACTACATTCTCCTCCGCCTGTATACAGACAGGGCTACACTACATTCTCCTCCTCCTGTATACAGACAGGGCTACACTACATTCTCCTCCACCTGTATACAGACAGGGCTACACTACATTCTCCTCCTCCTGTATACAGACAGGGCTATACTACATTCTCCTCCTCCTGTATACAGACAGGACTACACTACATTCTCCTCCTCCTGTATACAGACAGGGCTACACTACATTCTCCTCCTCCTGTATACAGACAGGGCTACACTACATTCTCCTCCTCCTGTATACAGACAGGGCTACACTACATTCTCCTCCTCCTGTATACAGACAGGGCTACACTACATTCTCCTCCTCCTGTATACAGACAGGACTACACTACATTCTCCTCCTCCTGTATACAGACAGGACTACACTACATTCTCCTCCTCCTGTATACAGACAGGGCTACACTACATTCTCCTCCTGTATACAGACAGGACTACACTACATTCTCCTCCTCCTGTATACAGACAGGACTACACTACATTCTCCTCCTGTATACAGACAGGACTACACTACATTCTCCTCCTCCTGTATACAGACAGGACTACACTACATTCTCCTCCTCCTGTATACAGACAGGACTACACTACATTCTCCTCCTCCTGTATACAGACAGGACTACACTACATTCTCCTCCTCCTGTATACAGACAGGGCTACACTACATTCTCCTCCTGTATACAGACAGGACTACACTACATTCTCCTCCTCCTGTATACAGACAGGACTACACTACATTCTCCTCCTCCTGTATACAGACAGGACTACACTACATTCTCCTCCTCCTGTATACAGACAGGGCTACACTACATTCTCCTCCTGTATACAGACAGGACTACACTACATTCTCCTCCTCCTGTATACAGACAGGACTACACTACATTCTCCTCCTCCTGTATACAGACAGGACTACACTACATTCTCCTCCTCCTGTATACAGACAGGGCTACACTACATTCTCCTCCTGTATACAGACAGGACTACACTACATTCTCCTCCTGTATACAGACAGGACTACACTACATTCTCCTCCTCCTGTGTACAGACAGGACTACACTACATTCTCCTCCTCCTCCTCCTGTATACAGACAGGGCTACACTACATTCTCCTCCTCCTGTGTACAGACAGGACTACACTACATTCTCCTCCTCCTGTATACAGACAGGACTACACTACATTCTCCTCCTCCTGTATACAGACAGGACTACACTACATTCTCCTCCTCCTGTATACAGACAGGACTACACTACATTCTCCTCCTCCTGTATACAGACAGGGCTACACTACATTCTCCTCCTCCTGTATACAGACAGGGCTACACTACATTCTCCTCCTCCTGTATACAGACAGGGCTACACTACATTCTCCTCCTCCTGTATACAGACAGGGCTACCCATTCTCCTCCTCCTGTATACAGACAGGACTACACTACATTCTCCTCCTCCTGTATACAGACAGGACTACACTACATTCTCCTCCTCCTGTATACAGACAGGACTACACTACATTCTCCTCCTCCTGTATACAGACAGGACTACACTACATTCTCCTCCTCCTGTATACAGACAGGGCTACACTACATTCTCCTCCTCCTGTATACAGACAGGACTACACTACATTCTCCTCCTCCTGTATACAGACAGGGCTACACTACATTCTCCTCCTCCTGTATACAGACAGGACTACACTACATTCTCCTCCTCCTGTATACAGACAGGGCTACACTACATTCTCCTCCTCCTGTATACAGACAGGGCTACACTACATTCTCCTCCTCCTGTATACAGACAGGACTACACTACATTCTCCTCCTCCATCTGCGTCTCCAGGGTGTGGGAGAGAAATGTGCCATTATATTATCTTACATGATCCCTACTGAGACGTTTATGCTATAGGCACTGAGTCCCTCACCCATGGCAACCAATCAGGGCTCAGCTTTCATTTCCTCCACTGCTCTGGGCAGATGAGAGCTGCGCTGTGATTGGTTGCTATGGGTGACAAGGACAGACTTACTGCTGAGGCCTACCCTGTGACCATAAAGCAACGCTCTGATAAAGGTTCAGAACGGCAACCATTGCGCTATGCCACATCATCCCCTGATAAACCCATAGGCAGGGGAAACGCGTCGCCATGTTTCTTGACATCTTTTTTGGTTATGAATAACCTTTCTCAATGCTGCTTTAGATACCTCTTGCAAAACTTAATTCAGCATCCCCTTCCCTAATGGCTAAGCTTGTTTAAGCCTTAAGGGACACAATAGAAATTCTGTGAAAATATATAGGGGGGGGGGGGGATTTTTTGAGCCATAAACATTAGGTATTTCTTTTTTCATACCTAATGCTCCCGATTCTCTTTCATGGGTCTCCTCACCATTTGAAATATCTCTCTGCCTGTTATATCCCCCCCCCCTCTGCTACGCCCTATCTGTCTGTCTGCTATTAATGTAATGCCTCTCACCTTGGAACATTCCTGTACATGTTGTATTTGTATCTGCTTATCTTATCTTATCTTTGCTGCTGTAACACACTGAATTTCCCCATTGTGGGACTATTAAAGGACTATTATTATTATTATGTAATAACAAGGAGGTATCGGGAGAAAACACAATAAGAGTTTATACCCTTCAGCAGCAGAGATAATATAGAAGTATATATAATATAAGTCACTCCCCATTGACAGTGAGACCTATTTTACACCAGCACATAGTACATAGATAACGGGATTTTGGTCACATTATTTTTATTTTATTTATTTAATAAGCTTTATTATATACATCTATTTCTATCTTAAAGAAAGGACCCTTTGTATTCACAGCCCTTGCTATGTTCCTCCTCGGCCTTGAGGAGCTCCAGACGTGGCCTGTAAGGGTGAGCTGGTCATATTGGCATCGCCCCCTGCTGGGTGCACCGATTACAGCGGCTGCCAGGTCTACCATGAAGATTGATCGCTGGGGTCTTCACTACTGGACATCTGGTCATTGGCTGACAACTGGGTTACCCCAACAGGCACTGTCAAGGTGGAGAACACCTTTAAGGTGTATAAGGGCAGGAGGAGCCACTGACAACTCCGCCTATCTCTTGTCCAAGGGCGGTCCTATGTCTAAACCTATGCTTGACCAAAACTGAGACATCAACACAAGATTAGTTTTATTTTAACCCTTTATGACTCTAACAACGTCTTCTATAGATGTTCGGTGATACCTTCATGAGCATGGTTAGTGACCAGTGACACCGCAGCCTTAGACCGGATGACCCTGGCGGACACCGCAGCCTTAGACGAGATGACCCTGGCGGACACCGCAGCCTTAGACGAGAAGACCATGGAGGACACCGCAGCCTTAGACCGGACGACCCTGGCGGACATCGCAGCCTTAGACCGGACGACCCTGGCGGACACCGCAGCCTTAGACCGGACGACCCTGGCGGACACCGCAGCCTTAGACCGGACGACCCTGGCGGACACCGCAGCCTTAGACCTGATGACCCTGGCGGACACCGCAGCCTTGGAGGCCGGACGACCCTGGCGGACACCGCAGCCTGGCCGGACGCCCTGGCGGACACCGCAGCCTTAGGCCGGACGACCCTGGCGGACACCGCAGCCTTAGACCGGATGACCCTGGCGGACACCGCAGCCTTTAGGCCGGACGACCCTGGCGGACACCGCAGCCTTAGGCCGGACGACCCTGGCGGACACCGCAGCCTTAGGTTGGTGCCTTACAAATATGCAGCAGCAAACCTCAGCTCGACAACTCCTGGATCGGATGTGACAGAATGACGTCAAGAACCCGACACAAGCAGTTATGGGGCCGAGGGGAGAAAGCAAATGCGACTAAGACAGTTCTGACTTTTCTTGCAGGTTATGTGTCACAGTCTGTAACTTGTATCTGATAACTTGCTGCAGCCTGATATCACACAACAGAAGGTCAAGTTAAAATTTGCTGCAACTGAAGGTGAAAAACACTTAAGAAGAAGAAGAGAAGAAACAGACTGGAGTAGTGTGTGACCCAGAGTGGGGGAGGGTGTGACATACTGAGGAGGAAAGGGGGGGGCAGGGAGTATGGGGGGGGGGGGGGGGGGGAGTCAGGAGGGGGGGCAGGGAGAATGGGGGGGCAGGGAGTGCGGGGGGGGAGTACAGGGGGGGGCTGGAAGTGCGGAAGGGGGGGCAGGGAGAATGGGGGGGCAGAGTCGGTAGGGGGGCAGGGAGTGCGGGGGGGGAGTACAGGGGGGGGCTGGAAGTGCGGAAGGGGGGGCAGGGGGTGTGGGGGATGCAGAGCCGGGTGGGGGGGGGGGAGAGCCGGAAGGGGGGCAGGGAGAGCCGGGTGAGGGGGGGCAGAGCCGGGTGAGGGGGGGCAGGGAGTGCGGAAGGGGGTGTGGGGGATGCAGAGCCGGGTGGGGGGGGGGCAGAGCCAGGAGGGGGGCGGCCGGGGGGGGGGCAGGGAGTGCGGGGGGGGGCAGGGATTCCCTCTTAAGCTGATTATTTGCAGCCGCCGGAAACCACACGGCCGAGGCTTTGCAGACGCGTCATCCTGCGGAGTCCGAGCTGGTGCTGATCAGACAGCTCCCTCCTGACACATAGTCACACGTATACACCCCGTACACAGCCCGTATAGAGGCGAGGGCAGGGGCACAGTTTATTACCCCCCTCTATATTATACAGCCACAGAGTCTTTAACCTTCTAATGTCCTATAGACGAAGAAAGAAACAGGACAGGGGGCAACAAGGCTCAGCCCCCCAGTGATCAGCCCTAATCTGTGCCCCTTAGGGGGCATTATATGTGTGATGTGTGATCTGCCCTGTGTACCGAAATATGGGTGAGGAGCGCACTCTGACCCCTGTATATATGTATACTCCTGCTCTGACCCCTGTATATATGTATACTCCTGCTCTGACCCCTGTATATATGTATACTCCTGCTCTGACCCCTGTATATATGTATACTCCTACTCTGACCCCTGTATATATGTATACTCCTGCTCTCGCCCCCTGTATATACAGTGCCTTGTGAAAGTATTCGGCCCCCTTGAACTTTTCAACCTTTTGCCACATTTCAGGCTTCAAACATAAGGATATAAAATTTTAATTTTTTGGTGAAGAATCAACAACAAGTGGGACACAATCGTGAAGTCGAACGAAATTTATTGGTGATTTTAAACTTTTGTAAAAAATAAAAAACTGAAAAGTGGGGCGTGCAATATTATTCGGCCCCCTTAAGTTAATACTTTGTAGCGCCCCCTTTTGCTGCGATTACAGCTGCAAGTCGCTTGGGGTTGTCTCTATCAGTTCTTGCCCATTCTTCCTTGGAAAACAGCTGGAGCTCAGTGAGGTTGGATGGAGAGCGTTTGTGAACAGCAGTTTTCAGCTCTTTCCACAGATTCTCGATTGGATTCAGGTCTGGACTTTGACTTGGCCATTCTAACACCTGGATACGTTTATTTGGGAACCATTCCATTGTAGATTTGGCTTTATGTTTGGGATCATTGTCTTGTTGGAAGATAAATCTCCGTCCCAGTCTCAGGTCTTTTGCAGACTCCAACAGGTTTTCTTCCAGAATGGTCCTGTATTTGGCTCCATCCATCTTCCCATCCATTTTAACCATCTTCCCTGTCCCTGCTGAAGAAAAGCAGGCCCAAACCATGATGCTGCCCCCACCATGTGTGACAGTGGGGATGGTGTGTTCAGGGGGATGAGCTGTGTTGCTTTTACGCCAAACATATCGTTTTGCATTGTGGCCAAAAAGTTGGATTTTGGTTCCCTCTGAGCAGAGCACCTTCTTCCACATGTTTGGTGTCTCCCAGGTGGCTTTTTATGGATATCTTTGAGAAATGGCTTTCTTCTTGCCACTCTTCCATAAAGGCCAGATTTGTGCAGTGTACGACTGATTGTTGTCCTATGGACAGACTCTCCCACCTCAGCTGTAGATCTCTGCAGTTCATCCAGAGTGATCATGGGCCTCTTGGCTGCATCTCTGATCAGTCTTCTCCTTGTTTGAGATGAAAGTTTAGAGGGATGGCCGGGTCTTGGTAGATTTGTAGTGGTCTGATATTCCTTCCATTTCAATATGATCGCTTGCACAGCGCTCCTTGGGATGTTTAAAGTTTGGGAAATCTTTTTGTATCCAAATCCGGCTTTAAAGTTCTCCACAACAGTATCATGGACCTGCCTGGTGTGTTCCTTGGTCTTCATGATGCTCTCTGCGCTTTATACAGAACCCTGAGCCTATCACAGAGCAGGTGCATTTATACGGAGACTTGTACACACAGGTGGATTATATTTATCATCATCAGTCATTTAGGACAACATTGGATCATTCAGAGATCCTCACTGAACTTCTGGAGTGAATTTGCTGAAAGTAACGGGGCCGAATAATATTGCACGCCCCACTTTTCAGTTTTTTATTTTTTACAAAAGTTTAAAATAACCAATAAATTTTGTTCCACTTCACGATTGTGTCCCACTTGTTGTTGATTCTTCACCAAAAAATAAAAATTTTCTATCCTTATGTTTGAAGCCTGAAATGTGGCAAAAGGTTGAAAAGTTCAAGGGGGCCGAATACTTTCGCAAGGCACTGTATGTATACTCCTGCTTTCACCCCTGTATATATGTATACTCCTGCACTGGCCTCCTGTATATATGCTCCCGCCCGCCCCCTGTTGTATACTCCTGCTCTGGCCTCCTGTATATATGTATACTCCTGCTCTCGGCTTTGTTCTGCCTCCTGTATATTGTATACTCCTGCTCTGGCCTCCTGTTTTGTTCTCCTGCTTCCCTGTATATATGTATACTCCTGCTCTGGCCTCCTGTATATATGTATACTCCTGCTCTCACCCCTTTGTATATATTGTATACTCCTGCTCTGGCCCCCTGTATATATGTATACTCCTGCTCTGCCCCCTGTTATATGTATCTCCTGCTCTGGCCTCCTGTTATATGTATCTCCTGCTCTGGCCTCCTGTATATATGTATACTCCTGCTTTCTGCCTCCTGTATATATGTATACTCCTGCTCTGGCCTCCTGTATATATGTATACTCCTGCTCTGGCCTCCTGTATATATGTATACTCCTGCTCTGGCCTCCTGTATATATGTATACTCCTGCCCCCCCCCCCCTGTATATATGTATACTCCTGCTCTGGCCTCCTGTATATATGTATACTCCTGCTCTGGCCTCCTGTATATATGTATACTCCTGCTCTGGCCTCCTGTATATATGTATACTCCTGCTCTGGCCTCCTGTATATATGTATACTCCTGCTCTGGCCTCCTGTATATATGTATACCCCCCCCCCCTGTTTTGTATACTCCTGCTCTGGCCTCCTGTATATATGTATACTCCTGCTCTGTTTGTCCTGGCCTCCTGTTTTGTCTCCTGCCCCCTGTATATATGTATACTCCTGCCCCCGCCCTGGCCTCCTGTATATATGTATACTCCTGCCCCCGCCTCCTGTATATATGTATACTCCTGCCCCCGCCTCCTGTATATATGTATACTCCTGCCCCATATCCTTCTGCTGCTGGATCGGGCATGGAGATGACTGAAGATTTAGGAGTTAATGAGATGAAAGTGAAAATCGAATCCGAGCATCAGATAAGACGGAGAATGAAGACGACAGCGAGGAAGATGAGGATGGCGATAAGACATGGCGGAAGATTCCCCGCGCTCTCTGTCCATTTCATGCTAAATCTTAATAGTAAAATCTTCACATTGCTCTGGAGATACTGACATTGCTGTGTAGCCTGGAGTACACTCAGCAGAGTCGCTTCATTATAGTCATAAGGCCAGACAAAAGAGTCATCTCATTATTGTTAGAGGGTGGGTCATCAGAGTCATTTCATGATTATTATTAGAGGGTGGGTCAGCAGAGTCATCTTATTATTACTATTACAGGGTGGGTCAGCAGAGTCATCTCTCTCATTATTATTATTAGAGGGTGGGATCAGCAGAGTCATCTCATTATTACCATTAGAGAGTGGGTCAGAAGAGTCATCTCATTATTACTATTACAGGGTGGGCCAGCAGAGTCATCTCATTATTATTATTAGAGGGTGGGATCAGCAGAGTCATCTCATTATTACTATTACAGGGTGGGCCAGCAGAGTCATCTCATTATTATTATTAGAGGGTGGGATCAGCAGAGTCATCTCATTATTACTATTAAAGGATGGGGTCAGCAGAGTCATCTCATTATTATTAGAGGGTGGAGTAAATAGAGTCATCTCATGATTATTAGAGGGTGGAGTCAGCAGAGTCATCTCATGATTATTATTATTAGAGGGTGGAGTCAGTAGAGTCATCTCATGATTATTAGAGGGTGGAGTCAACTGAGTCATCTCATGATTATTAGAGGGTGGAGTCAGCAGAGTCATCTCATGGTTATTATTAGAGGGTGGAGTCAGTAGAGTCATCTCATGATTATTAGAGGGTGGAGTCAATAGAGTCATCTCATGATTATTAGAGGGTGGAGTTAGCAGAGTCATCTCATGATTAATATGTGTTGAGTTTATAAGTCTTCTCATTATAGGTGGGTCGTCTGAGTCCTCTCATTATACAAAGAGGGGGTTAGTAGAGTCACCACTGTCCTTAGGGCAGAGTGCGCGGGTAGCATTCTCACCCAGACCGGACACTAAGACTGCCCACAAGCTTCTGTGCCACATAAGAGGACGCCAGCCCTATAACTGGCACTTGGCAGGTGCGGGTGCTGCGGATGGTGCCAGGAGTAGTTGCTCATGGTGTCCTGTGCTGCTGTGGGCTGGGTATCTTCTATTTACCACTGACTTATATTACCTAAGCACAGGGCTGATTCTCAGACAATGTGGCGCCCCCTTCCTCCGAGCTGTGGTTTTGTTCCTTTCGTCTTTCTTCCCCTCGACCTTGTTCCCAGAGAATATGTAGGAGGGCATTTCTGTAAGGTATTTAAAGTAATCCTGCTTAGAGCGCTCGCTCACCTGAGACTCCTCTCACCTGAGATTAAGAACTCATTTCAGGTCATGCACTGTGTAACGGGGCGGACACAGACAGTGGGGGCCCCGTGCATGAATATGGGCCCCGCCTCTGTAATCACATAAAGAACCCCATTATGTCTCTTTAACAATCCACCAGAGATTGTAAGCCCTGAAATTCACTGCAGTCTAATAGGCATTAGGGCGCTACTTTAGGGTGACAGTGGCCCCTGTATGGGCCCCTGTGTAGCTGCATAGACCGCACATATAGTATGTCCAGCCCTGTAACAGAAGATACACACATTAGTGACTACTTATATTACATATTAGTCTTAGCCAGTGATCACTGCGACCAAAAACTGCACTGTATGAACGGCGCTTTATAAAGATCTACTGACTACAGGGTAACGGCTGCTCAATAGTATACAATAGTATCACCAATAGAAGGAGGTCAGAAGGAAGTGGGTACAACACAGGAAGGGGCATATACAAGTGGGTACAACACAGGAAGGGGCATATACAAGTGGGTACAACACAGGAAGGGGCAAATACTGTACAAGTGGGTACAACACAGGAAGGGGCATATACAAGTGGGTACAACACAGGAAGGGACATATACAAGTGGGTACAACACAGGAAGGGGCATATACAAGTGGGTACAACACAGGAAGGGGCATATACAAGTGGGTACAACACAGGAAGGGGCGAATACAAGTGGGTACAACACAGGAAGGGGCATATACAAGTGGGTACAACACAGGAAGGGGCGAATACAAGTGGGTACAACACAGGAAGGGGCATATACAAGTGGGTACAACACAGGAAGGGGCATATACAAGTGGGTACAACACAGGAAGGGGCAAATACAAGTGGGTACAACACAGGAAGGGGCAAATACAAGTGGGTACAACACAGGAAGGGGCATATACAAGTGGGTACAACACAGGAAGGGGCATATACAAGAGGGTACAACACAGGAAGGGGCGAATACAAGTGGGTACAACACAGGAAGGGGCATATACAAGTGGGTACAACACAGGAAGGGGCATATACAAGTGGGTACAACACAGGAAGGGGCGAATACAAGTGGGTACAACACAGGAAGGGGCATATACAAGTGGGTACAACACAGGAAGGGGCATATACAAGTGGGTACAACACAGGCAGGGGCATATACAAGTGGGTACAACACAGGAAGGGGCATATACAAGTGGGTACAACACAGGAAGGGGCATATACAAGTGGGTACAACACAGGAAGGGGCATATACAAGAGGGTACAACACAGGAAGGGGCAAATACAAGTGGGTACAACACAGGAAGGGGCATATACAAGTGGGTACAACACAGGAAGGGGCATATACAAGTGGGTACAACACAGGAAGGGGCATATACAAGTGGGTACAACACAGGAAGGGGCAAATACAAGTGGGTACAACACAGGAAGGGGCAAATACAAGTGGGTACAACACAGGAAGGGGCAAATACAAGTGGGTACAACACAGGAAGGGGCATATACAAGTGGGTACAACACAGGAAGGGGCATATACAAGTGGGTACAACACAGGAAGGGGCATATACAAGTGGGTACAACACAGGAAGGGGCATATACTGTACAAGTGGGTACAACACAGGAAGGGGCATATACAAGTGGGTACAACACAGGAAGGGGCATATACAAGTGGGTACAACACAGGAAGGGGCATATACAAGAGGGTACAACACAGGAAGGGGCGAATACAAGTGGGTACAACACAGGAAGGGGCATATACAAGTGGGTACAACACAGGAAGGGGCGAATACAAGTGGGTACAACACAGGAAGGGGCATATACAAGTGGGTACAACACAGGAAGGGGCATATACAAGTGGGTACAACACAGGAAGGGGCATATACAAGTGGGTACAACACAGGAAGGGGCATATACAAGTGGGTACAACACAGGAAGGGGCGAATACAAGTGGGTACAACACAGGAAGGGGCATATACAAGTGGGTACAACACAGGAAGGGGCATATACAAGTGGGTACAACACAGGAAGGGGCATATACAAGTGGGTACAACACAGGAAGGGGCAAATACAAGTGGGTACAACACAGGAAGGGGCAAATACAAGTGGGTACAACACAGGAAGGGGCATATACAAGTGGGTACAACACAGGAAGGGGCATATACAAGTGGGTACAACACAGGAAGGGGCATATACAAGAGGGTACAACACAGGAAGGGGCGAATACAAGTGGGTACAACACAGGAAGGGGCATATACAAGTGGGTACAACACAGGAAGGGGCATATACAAGAGGGTACAACACAGGAAGGGGCGAATACAAGTGGGTACAACACAGGAAGGGGCATATACAAGTGGGTACAACACAGGAAGGGGCATATACAAGTGGGTACAACACAGGAAGGGGCATATACAAGTGGGTACAACACAGGAAGGGGCATATACAAGTGGGTACAACACAGGAAGGGGCAAATACAAGTGGGTACAACACAGGAAGGGGCAAATACAAGTGGGTACAACACAGGAAGGGGCATATACAAGTGGGTACAACACAGGAAGGGGCATATACAAGTGGGTACAACACAGGAAGGGGCATATACAAGTGGGTACAACACAGGAAGGGGCAATACAGGTGGGTACAACACAGGAAGGGGCATATACAAGTGGGTACAACACAGGAAGGGGCATATACAAGTGGGTACAACACAGGAAGGGGCATATACAAGTGGGTACAACACAGGAAGGGGCATATACTGTACAAGTGGGTACAACACAGGAAGGGGCATATACAAGTGGGTACAACACAGGAAGGGGCATATACAAGTGGGTACAACACAGGAAGGGGCATATACAAGAGGGTACAACACAGGAAGGGGCGAATACAAGTGGGTGCAACACAGGAAGGGGCATATACAAGTGGGTACAACACAGGAAGGGGCGAATACAAGTGGGTACAACACAGGAAGGGGCATATACAAGTGGGTACAACACAGGAAGGGGCATATACAAGTGGGTACAACACAGGAAGGGGCATATACAAGTGGGTACAACACAGGAAGAGGCATATACTGTACAAGTGGGTACAACACAGGAAGGGGCATATACAAGTGGGTACAACACAGGAAGGGGCGAATACAAGTGGGTACAACACAGGAAGGGGCATATACAAGTGGGTACAACACAGGAAGGGGCATATACAAGTGGGTACAAAACAGGAAGGGGCATATACAAGTGGGTACAACACAGGAAGGGGCATATACAAGTGGGTACAACACAGGAAGGGGCATATACTGTACAAGTGGGTACAACACAGGAAGGGGCATATACAAGTGGGTACAACACAGGAAGGGGCAAATACAAGTGGGTACAACACAGGAAGGGGCAAATACAAGTGGGTACAACACAGGAAGGGGCATATACAAGTGGGTACAACACAGGAAGGGGCATATACAAGTGGGTACAACACAGGAAGGGGCATATACAAGTGGTTACAACACAGGAAGGGGCGAATACAAGTGGGTACAACACAGGAAGGGGCATATACAAGTGGGTACAACACAGGAAGGGGCATATACAAGTGGGTACAACACAGGAAGGGGCATATACTGTACAAGTGGGTACAACACAGGAAGGGGCATATACAAGTGGGTACAACACAGGAAGGGGCGAATACAAGTGGGTACAACACAGGAAGGGGCATATACTGTACAAGTGGGTACAACACAGGAAGGGGCATATACAAGTGGGTACAACACAGGAAGGGGGGAATACAAGTGGGTACAACACAGGAAGGGGCATATACAAGTGGGTACAACACAGGAAGGGAGATATATAAAAGTGGGTACAACACAGGAAGGGGCATATACAAGTGGGTACAACACAGGAAGGGGCATATACAAGTGGGTACAACACAGGAAGGGGCATATACAAGTGGGTACAACACAGGAAGGGGCATATACTGTACAAGTGGGTACAACACAGGAAGGGGCATATACTGTACAAGTGGGTACAACACAGGAAGGGGCATATATAAGTGGGTACAACACAGGAAGGGGCGAATACAAGTGGGTACAACACAGGAAGGGGCAAATACAAGTGGGTACAACACAGGAAGGGGCATATACAAGTGGGTACAACACAGGAAGGGGCATATACAAGTGGGTACAACACAGGAAGGGGCATATACAAGTGGGTACAACACAGGAAGGGGCGAATACAAGTGAGTACAACACAGGAAGGGGCATATATAAGTGGGTACAACACAGGAAGGGGCGAATACAAGTGGGTACAACACAGGAAGGGGCAAATACAAGTGGGTACAACACAGGAAGGGGCATATACAAGTGGGTACAACACAGGAAGGGGCATATACAAGTGGGTACAACACAGGAAGGGGCATATACAAGTGGGTACAACACAGGAAGGGGCGAATACAAGTGGGTACAACACAGGAAGGGGCATGTACAAGTGGGTACAACACAGGAAGGGGCATATGCAAGTGGGTACAACACAGGAAGGGGCAAATACTGTACAAGTGGGTACAACACAGGAAAGGGCAGATACTGTACAAGTGGGTACAACACAGGAAGGGACATATACAAGTGGGTACAACACAGGAAAGGGCATATACAAGTGGGTACAACACAGGAAGGGGCAAATACAAGTGGGTACAACAAAGGAAGGGGCAAATACAAGTGGGTACAACACAGGAAGGGGCAAATACAAGTGGGTACAACACAGGAAGGGGCAAATACAAGTGGGTACAACACAGGAAGGGGCATGTACAAGTGGGTACAACACAGGAAGGGGCATGTACAAGTGGGTACAACACAGGAAGGGGCATATGCAAGTGGGTACAACACAGGAAGGGGCAAATACTGTACAAGTGGGTACAACACAGGAAGGGGCATATACTGTACAAGTGGGTACAACACAGGAAGGGACATATACAAGTGGGTACAACACAGGAAGGGGCAAATACAAGTGGGTACAACACAGGAAGGGGCAAATACAAGTGGGTACAAAACAGGAAGGGCCATATACAAGTGGGTAGAACACAGGAAGGGGCAAATACAAGTGGGTACAACACAGGAAGGGGCATATATAAGTGGGTACAACACAGGAAGGGGCATATACAAGTGGGTACAACACAGGAAGGGGCATATACAAGTGGGTACAACACAGGAAGGGGCAAATACAAGTGGGTACAACACAGGAAGGGGCATATACTGTACAAGTGGGTACAACACAGGAAGGGGCATATACTGTACAAGTGGGTACAACACAGGAAGGGGCATATACAAGTGGGTACCACACAGGAAGGGGCAAATACAAGTGGGTACAACACAGGAAGGGGCAAATACAAGTGGGTACAACACAGGAACGGGGCAAATGCAAGTGGGTACAACACAGGAAGGGGCATATACAAGTGGGTACAACACAGGAAGGGGCATATACAAGTGGGTACAACACAGGAAGGGGCAAATACAAGTGGGTACAACACAGGAAGGGGCATATACAAGTGGGTACCACACAGGAAGGGGCATATGCAAGTGGGTACAACACAGGAAGGGGGGGGTCCACACATACGCAAGTGGGTACAACACAGGAAGGGGGCAAATGCAAGTGGGTACAACACAGGAAGGGGCAAATACAAGTGGGTACAACACAGGAACGGGGCAAATTCAAGTGGGTACAACACAGGAAGGGGCAAATACAAGTGGGTACAACACAGGAAGGGGCAAATACAAGTGGGTACAACACAGGAAGGGGCATATACAAGTGGGTACAACACAGGAAGGGGCATATACTGTACAAGTGGGTACAACACAGGAAGGGGCATATATTACAAGTGGGTACAACACAGGAAGGGGCATATATAAGTGGGTACAACACAGGAAGGGGCATATACAAGTGGGTACAACACAGGAAGGGGCAAATACAAGTGGGTACAACACAGGAAGGGGCATATACAAGTGGGTACAACACAGGAAGGGGCATATACAAGTGGGTACAACACAGGAAGGGGCATATACAAGTGGGTACAACACAGGAAGGGGCGAATACAAGTGGGTACAACACAGGAAGGGGCATATATAAGTGGGTACAACACAGGAAGGGGCGAATACAAGTGGGTACAACACAGGAAGGGGCAAATACAAGTGGGTACAACAAAGGAAGGGGCAAATACAAGTGGGTACAACACAGGAAGGGGCAAATACAAGTGGGTACAACACAGGAAGGGGCAAATACAAGTGGGTACAACACAGGAAGGGGCATGTACAAGTGGGTACAACACAGGAAGGGGCATATACAAGTGGGTACAACACAGGAAGGGGCATATGCAAGTGGGTACAACACAGGAAGGGGCAAATACTGTACAAGTGGGTACAACACAGGAAGGGGCATATACTGTACAAGTGGGTACAACACAGGAAGGGACATATACAAGTGGGTACAACACAGGAAGGGGCAAATACAAGTGGGTACAACACAGGAAGGGGCAAATACAAGTGGGTACAACACAGGAAGGGCCATATACAAGTGGGTAGAACACAGGAAGGGGCAAATACAAGTGGGTACAACACAGGAAGGGGCATATATAAGTGGGTACAACACAGGAAGGGGCATATACAAGTGGGTACAACACAGGAAGGGGCGAATACAAGTGGGTACAACACAGGAAGGGGCAAATACAAGTGGGTACAACACAGGAAGGGGCATATACTGTACAAGTGGGTACAACACAGGAAGGGGCATATACTGTACAAGTGGGTACAACACAGGAAGGGGCATATACAAGTGGGTACCACACAGGAAGGGGCAAATACAAGTGGGTACAACACAGGAAGGGGCAAATACAAGTCGGTACAACACAGGAACGGGGCAAATGCAAGTGGGTACAACACAGGAAGGGGCATATACAAGTGGGTACAACACAGGAAGGGGCATATACAAGTGGGTACAACACAGGAAGGGGCAAATACAAGTGGGTACAACACAGGAAGGGGCATATACAAGTGGGTACCACACAGGAAGGGGCAAATGCAAGTGGGTACAACACAGGAACGGGGCAAATGCAGTGGGTACCACACATGGGGGTCAATGCAGTGGGTACAACACAGGAGGGGGCAAATGCAAGTGGGTACAACACAGGAAGGGGCAATACAAGTGGGTACAACACAGGACGGGGCAAATTCAAGTGGGTACAATACAGGAAGGGGCAAATACAAGTGGGTACAACACAGGAAGGGGCAAATACAAGTGGGTACAACACAGGAAGGGGCATATACAAGTGGGTACAACACAGGAAGGGGCATATACTGTACAAGTGGGTACAACACAGGAAGGGGCATATACTGTACAAGTGGGTACAACACAGGAAGGGGCATATATAAGTGGGTACAACACAGGAAGGGGCGAATACAAGTGGGTACAACACAGGAAGGGGCAAATACAAGTGGGTACAACACAGGAAGGGGCATATACAAGTGGGTACAACACAGGAAGGGGCATATACAAGTGGGTACAACACAGGAAGGGGCATATACAAGTGGGTACAACACAGGAAGGGGCGATACAAGTGGGTACAACACAGGAAGGGGCATATATAAGTGGGTACAACACAGGAAGGGGCGAATACAAGTGGGTACAACACAGGAAGGGGCAAATACAAGTGGGTACAACACAGGAAGGGGCATATACAAGTGGGTACAACACAGGAAGGGGCATATACAAGTGGGTACAACACAGGAAGGGGCATATACAAGTGGGTACAACACAGGAAGGGGCGAATACAAGTGGGTACAACACAGGAAGGGGCATGTACAAGTGGGTACAACACAGGAAGGGGCATATGCAAGTGGGTACAACACAGGAAGGGGCAAATACTGTACAAGTGGGTACAACACAGGAAAGGGCAGATACTGTACAAGTGGGTACAACACAGGAAGGGACATATACAAGTGGGTACAACACAGGAAAGGGCATATACAAGTGGGTACAACACAGGAAGGGGCAAATACAAGTGGGTACAACAAAGGAAGGGGCAAATACAAGTGGGTACAACACAGGAAGGGGCAAATACAAGTGGGTACAACACAGGAAGGGGCAAATACAAGTGGGTACAACACAGGAAGGGGCATGTACAAGTGGGTACAACACAGGAAGGGGCATGTACAAGTGGGTACAACACAGGAAGGGGCATATGCAAGTGGGTACAACACAGGAAGGGGCAAATACTGTACAAGTGGGTACAACACAGGAAGGGGCATATACTGTACAAGTGGGTACAACACAGGAAGGGACATATACAAGTGGGTACAACACAGGAAGGGGCAAATACAAGTGGGTACAACACAGGAAGGGGCAAATACAAGTGGGTACAAAACAGGAAGGGCCATATACAAGTGGGTAGAACACAGGAAGGGGCAAATACAAGTGGGTACAACACAGGAAGGGGCATATATAAGTGGGTACAACACAGGAAGGGGCATATACAAGTGGGTACAACACAGGAAGGAGCGAATACAAGTGGGTACAACACAGGAAGGGGCAAATACAAGTGGGTACAACACAGGAAGGGGCATATACTGTACAAGTGGGTACAACACAGGAAGGGGCATATACTGTACAAGTGGGTACAACACAGGAAGGGGCATATACAAGTGGGTACCACACAGGAAGGGGCAAATACAAGTGGGTACAATACAGGAAGGGGCAAATACAAGTCGGTACAACACAGGAACGGGGCAAATGCAAGTGGGTACAACACAGGAAGGGGCATATACAAGTGGGTACAACACAGGAAGGGGCATATACAAGTGGGTACAACACAGGAAGGGGCAAATACAAGTGGGTACAACACAGGAAGGGGCATATACAAGTGGGTACCACACAGGAAGGGGCAAATGCAAGTGGGTACAACACAGGAACGGGGCAAATGCAAGTGGGTACCACACATGAAGGGGGCAAATGCAAGTGGGTACAACACAGGAAGGGGGCAAATGCAAGTGGGTACAACACAGGAAGGGGCAAATACAAGTGGGTACAACACAGGAACGGGGCAAATTCAAGTGGGTACAATACAGGAAGGGGCAAATACAAGTGGGTACAACACAGGAAGGGGCAAATACAAGTGGGTACAACACAGGAAGGGGCATATACAAGTGGGTACAACACAGGAAGGGGCATATACTGTACAAGTGGGTACAACACAGGAAGGGGCATATACTGTACAAGTGGGTACAACACAGGAAGGGGCATATATAAGTGGGTACAACACAGGAAGGGGCGAATACAAGTGGGTACAACACAGGAAGGGGCAAATACAAGTGGGTACAACACAGGAAGGGGCATATACAAGTGGGTACAACACAGGAAGGGGCATATACAAGTGGGTACAACACAGGAAGGGGCATATACAAGTGGGTACAACACAGGAAGGGGCGAATACAAGTGGGTACAACACAGGAAGGGGCATATATAAGTGGGTACAACACAGGAAGGGGCGAATACAAGTGGGTACAACACAGGAAGGGGCAAATACAAGTGGGTACAACACAGGAAGGGGCATATACAAGTGGGTACAACACAGGAAGGGGCATATACAAGTGGGTACAACACAGGAAGGGGCATATACAAGTGGGTACAACACAGGAAGGGGCGAATACAAGTGGGTACAACACAGGAAGGGGCATGTACAAGTGGGTACAACACAGGAAGGGGCATATGCAAGTGGGTACAACACAGGAAGGGGCAAATACTGTACAAGTGGGTACAACACAGGAAAGGGCAGATACTGTACAAGTGGGTACAACACAGGAAGGGACATATACAAGTGGGTACAACACAGGAAAGGGCATATACAAGTGGGTACAACACAGGAAGGGGCAAATACAAGTGGGTACAACAAAGGAAGGGGCAAATACAAGTGGGTACAACACAGGAAGGGGCAAATACAAGTGGGTACAACACAGGAAGGGGCAAATACAAGTGGGTACAACACAGGAAGGGGCATGTACAAGTGGGTACAACACAGGAAGGGGCATGTACAAGTGGGTACAACACAGGAAGGGGCATATGCAAGTGGGTACAACACAGGAAGGGGCAAATACTGTACAAGTGGGTACAACACAGGAAGGGGCATATACTGTACAAGTGGGTACAACACAGGAAGGGACATATACAAGTGGGTACAACACAGGAAAGGGCATATACAAGTGGGTACAACACAGGAAGGGGCAAATACAAGTGGGTACAACACAGGAAGGGGCAAATACAAGTGGGTACAACACAGGAAGGGGCAAATACAAGTGGGTACAAAACAGGAAGGGCCATATACAAGTGGGTAGAACACAGGAAGGGGCAAATACAAGTGGGTACAACACAGGAAGGGGCATATATAAGTGGGTACAACACAGGAAGGGGCATATACAAGTGGGTACAACACAGGAATGAGCGAATACAAGTGGGTACAACACAGGAAGGGGCAAATACAAGTGGGTACAACACAGGAAGGGGCATATACTGTACAAGTGGGTACAACACAGGAAGGGGCATATACTGTACAAGTGGGTACAACACAGGAAGGGGCATATACAAGTGGGTACCACACAGGAAGGGGCAAATACAAGTGGGTACAATACAGGAAGGGGCAAATACAAGTCGGTACAACACAGGAACGGGGCAAATGCAAGTGGGTACAACACAGGAAGGGGCATATACAAGTGGGTACAACACAGGAAGGGGCATATACAAGTGGGTACAACACAGGAAGGGGCAAATACAAGTGGGTACAACACAGGAAGGGGCATATACAAGTGGGTACCACACAGGAAGGGGCAAATACAAGTGGGTACAATACAGGAAGGGGCAAATACAAGTGGGTACAACACAGGAACGGGGCAAATGCAAGTGGGTACAACACAGGAAGGGGCATATACAAGTGGGTACAACACAGGAAGGGGCAAATACAAGTGGGTACAACACAGGAAGGGGCATATATAAGTGGGTACAACACAGGAAGGGGCATATACAAGTGGGTACAACACAGGAAGGGGCGAATACAAGTGGGTACAACACAGGAACGGGGCAAATGCAAGTGGGTACAACACAGGAACGGGGCAAATGCAAGTGGGTACCACACATGAAGGGGGCAAATGCAAGTGGGTACAACACAGGAAGGGGGCAAATGCAAGTGGGTACAACACAGGAAGGGGCAAATACAAGTGGGTACAACACAGGAACGGGGCAAATTCAAGTGGGTACAATACAGGAAGGGGCAAATACAAGTGGGTACAACACAGGAACGGGGCAAATACAAGTGGGTACCACACAGGAAGGGGCAAATACAAGTGGGTACAACACAGGAAGGGGCATATACAAGTGGGTACAACACAGGAAGGGGCATATACAAGTGGGTACAACAAAGGAAGGAGCGAATACAAGTGGGTACAACACAGGAAGGGGCAAATACAAGTGGGTACAATACAGGAAGGGGCAAATACAAGTGGGTAGAACACAGGAAGGGGCATGTACAAGTGGGTACAACACAGGAAGGGGCAAATACAAGTGGGTACAACACAGGAACGGGGCAAATACAAGTGGGTACAACACAGGAAGATGGCAAATGGAAGTAGGTACAACACAGGTTAAGTGGAAATGGGTACAACACAGTGTAAGTGGGTAAACTGATTATAACAGGAAGAAGGTCACTACTCAGAGGGTTAGATAGAAGGATACAGGTACTTACAGGAAGAAGGTCAAAAGGGAACAATACGTTGGGGGGGGGGGGGCAGTTATGGTTCCGGAGCACTAGTGCTTGTAGCATCTTAAGGAAAAGTTCAAGGTGTTTATTAATTTCCAAGGGGAATAACAGAGGAACAACACAGAATTCTAAGATTTGGTATTTACTAAAACAGACATGTCAGGAGAGCAGATAGATGTCATGTCTAATGAATAAAAAAAAAACGCATCAACCAATATGCAGGATCTTTTCCCTGTGTGAATGGGACTCTAGACCCAGAACAGCTGTCCCTTGTATGTGCTGTCACCAGGACGCTGTCCTCCGCCATCCTCGGCAGGAGCCTGTCCCCTGACATATGTCTCTCTGCTGCTTGTGTTGTTTCTCTGCGGCTCGTTCTGGATATGAAAGGTCATGTGCGCCATAGCGGAGGCCGCGGCGCCCGGTCCTGGAGCGACACTTTATTATCACTCAAAACTAATGGACTTTGTGGACATAAAACTGATTTGTGATCACAAAATATCTTCTTCTGACCAGACAATTGATTCTGTGACCACCAAAGGACATTGTGGACAGACGACTCCCCACATGACATTCAGTAGTGATAAGCGGCAGCCTCGGCACCCCTTATCTCCTGTGAAGGGGATTGCTTAGGTAGAAATGCAGCATCTGAGATCCCACAGATATAGGGGCATTGGTGACACCCCGATAATATACTGATCCATGGCAGAGGATGTGATGAATAAACTGATAAAGGGGCACTCCGCCTACAATCAATGGCGTCTTCAGATATCAGATGGATGACTGGATGGTCCTATACTTAAAGGGATTATCTCATGAAAACACTCTCTGTCCATACGTCCTATACAGACATTGTAGAGGGGCCCCGCTCATATCCATGGGCCCCGCACTGTGTGACCAGCGCACATTCTGGCGAGTTCATGGTTAATACCTATAATAGACGGTATTTGTAGTCGTTTCCCCGATCTCCGGTGCTGATACCTCAGAGCTGCACTTCATGTTTCTGCCCCTTTCCCGGGTCTTTATCTTCTCTGTATTCAGTAGTCATAGTTGAGGGTTAGAGTGGCCCTCCCGCTGATCCTCCTGGCACTCTGCCTTTATCATGTAAATTGTGACCTTTCCTAAATACTTCGGCTGATTGCAGCGCCTATTCCATATCTGCACCCTTCACGTGCCAGAACATCTGATGCTGCACGGAATCATGGGTGAAGCCAGCAGACAGACATATAATATACCGTCATATGATGACCCCCATACATGTATATCTACACGCCACATACAACACTTAACCCATAATGGTCCAACTTCTAGAATGACTCAGAGCTCAGAGTTGTCAGGACAGGTGGGTATGCTCACCGATGATATATGATATTATACAACATGAGATGAGAGTTGTCAGGCCTGACATGTGTAGACACTGTCTTCACCTTATGACTACAAATGAAGTGGCTCCAGGTATCTACTCCTGGTGCTGACAACTAATGTCTCTTCAGGATCTATTTCTGGTGTCTGACAACTGATGGCCGAGGTTCTCCAGTATCTACTTCAGGTGCTGACAACAGATAGTTTTCTATGTATCTTCTCCAGGTCCTGACAACTGATGGCTTTCCCATTGTCTACTTCTAGCGCTGACAACTTATACAGCACTTTCTACTGCACATTTTCAAAGACATCTCTGAAATTGGAGGGTGGAGGTTGGGTCTGAGGGTGGAGTCTGGAGGTTTGGGTGTGAGGACTGAAGATTGGCAGGGGGAAGGGTTGGAGGTTGGAGGCCGACCAAGATTGTGGTCTTGGAGTTGGAGGCCACTCTTGGAGGCTGGAGGTTGAAGCTGGCTTTAGAGGTCAAATGATTGGGATTGGAGGTTGAAGACAGAGGTTTGGTGGTAGGCAGAGGAGCCTAGAGGGGGACTGAGGAGTCTTGAAGGTGGACAGAAAAATATTGAGGAGACAGAAGTGTTTGAAAAAGAACAGAGGAGACTAGGGAGGCCAGAGTAGTCTGGAGGGGGACAGATGGGTATGGAGGAGGACAGAGGTGTCTGAAGCAAGGACATAGGGACCTGGAAGAGGACAGAGGGATCTGGATGAGGACAGAGGGGTCTGGAGGGGGACAGAGGTGTCTGGAGCAAGGACATAGGGGTCTGGAGGAGGACAGGGGGTCTGGAGGAGGACAGAGGGGTCTGGAGGGTTACAGAGGGGTCTGGAGGGTTACAGAGGGGTCTGGAGGAGGACAGAGGGGTCTGGAGGGTTACAGAGGGGTCTGGAGGAGGACAGAGGGGTCTGGAGGGGGACAGAGGTGTCTGGGGGTGTGGGGTGGGGAGGACAGAGGGGTCTGGAGCAAGGATGTAGAGGGGTCTGGAGGAGGACAGAGGGGTCTGGAGGGACAGAGGGGCGGAGGAGGCAGAGGGGTCTGGAGGGTTACAGGGGGCGGAGGAGGCAGGGCTGGAGGAGGACAGAGGGGTCTAGGAGGGAGGAGGACAGAGGGGTCTGAAGAAAGACAGAGGGGTCTGGAGGGTTACAGAGGGGTCTGGAGGAGGACAGAGGGATCTGGATGAGGACAGAGGGGTCTGGAGGGGGACAGAGGTGTCTGGAGCAAGTACATAGGGGTCTGGAGGAGGACAGAGGGGTCTGGAGGAGGACAGAGGGGTCTGGAGGAGTGACAGAGGGGTCTGGAGGAGGACAGAGGGGTCTGGAGGAGGACAGAGGGGTCTGGAGGGTTACAGAGGGGTCTGGAGGAGGACAGAGGGGTATGGAGGGTTACAGAGGGATCTGGAGGAGGACAGAGGGGTCTGGAGGAGGACAGAGGGGTCTGGAGGGGGACAGAGGTGTCTGGAGCAAGGATGTAGGGGTCTGGAGGAGGACAGAGGGGTCTGGGCAAGGACAGAGGGGTCTGGAGAAGGACAGAGGGGTCTGGAGGGTTACAGAGGAGCCTGGAGGAGGACAGAGGGGTCTGGAGGAGGACAGAGGGGTCTGGAGGAGGACAGAGGGGTCTGGAGGGTTACAGAGGAGTCTAGAGGAGGACGAGGAGTCTAGAGGAGGACAGAGGGGTCTGGAGGAGGACAGAGGGGTGGGGGTACAGGGGCTAGAGGAGTCTGAGGAGGACAGAGGAGTCTGGACCCTTTTTACTCCTCCGGATTCCTCTATTTCCTCCAGACTCCTCTTTTCCTCTAGACCCCTCCAATGTTGTCTTTAGTGTTAGTATTCTCATGCATCTGGAGGATCAGGATGAGCAGTGTTATAGCTGCCGCCCACAATATAATAATATGGCATTTTATTTTATCTTCTGTTTCTTTCTCATATTTTCAGATGTAAATAGAGACGTAATAACCAGGAGGTTCCCTATGATAGATATTCATGTATACACTACAGGCTCCTCCACCTGCGGCCGGATAGACGTGTGATATCTGGGATGTCTGTATGATGAATCCAGATGTGTGATATTCGGCGTCCACTCCACGGGGCCTCCTTTGGTCTCCATCATATCAGAAGCAGGAAATAGTTTGTAATTATAACATTGACCATGGAGAGCCGCACAGGGCCGCAGCTAGCCATGGGTCATGTCAGGGTTACTAAGGGCCGCGGCCTGCATGTTGTGTCATTAATAATACAGGGTTTATGAGCGGATGACCGCGTCCGGGACCTCAGAGGGATCTTATCTTTGGACAATGCAGTTATGTTGGAGTTATGTCTCTAATATGTGGGGGAATTGAGCAGCGCCCCCACAGGGGATATAATGTATTACACACTCCCTATGGAGGTCACTGGACAGTCCGCGTAGTGGTCACAGAATCCTTTTCTGTGCACACAAAGTCAATGACTTTTACACAAAATGCACCAAGTCCAACATTGGGCCGCAAAAATCGATTTGGTAACAAAACATAAAAGAGACTTTGTGTGCACAGAGTGACATCTGCAACAAAGGCAGACACCAATGTGAACAGGGATCAACCAGTCAGTTTCGGACACAGAATGGTTTTTGTAATACAATATACATTATGCAAATCCAGTAATAAAAAAATGGTAATACAAATCTTACATCACACAATAAAACTGTCATAAAATAAATTTCTGTAACCAAAACATCGATGGTGTAAAGGTGAAATGTGCTTTGTGTCACCCGAATGATTGACACGTCAGATGTGAGCATTGTAGCTGCTGTCCTAGCTCCGTAATCCCCCCAATAACCTGTATATACCAGCTCCTGGTATATACTGGGACCTGTAGTTATATAGTCATGTGTCCTATGGAGATGCAGCAGAGCTGAGCTTGTATCTGGCCCAGTGTTCAGCAATTTCACAATATATCAACTCTTAACTGCCCTGATCAAGGTTTCGGGGGTATTAGCAGTCTTGGCACTCTCTCAGTGCGGGCTGTATATACAATATATATTCAGGTTATACACTGACTGCCTCCTCATCGTCCGCCTGCTTCCTCTTGACAATTCAGGACCGTGCGCAGGTCATGTGACTATTTGCGCAGTTTGCTAGACTTGAGGGTAATGTCCATGGACACATGGCTGCAGGCCGGGATGTCAATGTCGTCACTTGTCTTCTGATCCTCCTTGAGGTCTTGTCTTCACTATACGAGGCTAAATGTCATTGCATGGGGTGGTGAGATCCTATATAGTGCTGAAGGAGAGCAGCGATAATCACTGGGCCCAGGATGATTGGGGCCCCCGATGGGCCACATCACCATGAGGGTCAATGTCTAGGGGTGGATATCCCATGGCCCCACATTGTGAAGTCCTCCAGACCTGTCTCATTCATAGTCTAAAGAAGAACAAAAGGTGAGCGGAGAATAGCGTGATCTTGTACAGTAACACGGATCTCATGGGATTGTGAAGTAGGATCAATGAGGGCAACAACAGATGGCGCTACTCATTCAGCTGCTACTACCCCTGGAATCTGTCCTGGTCTGGACCTGCTCCTAGACGGATTGGATCCTTCTAACCCATGGGGGTTTTGATGTCTTATTTTCCTTTCTGTGCTTTTATTTCTCATCATTTTATGTATTATGGGAACTTGTATCTTCCCTTCATTCGTGTTTTAGTAATCCCCATTTAGGATTTGCCTTATTATTATTATTATTATTATTATTTTTATTTGCCCAATGAGCTTTTTTTTTGTATCCAAGATCCCCTTTTTTTCAGCGACACCACAAATCTCTATAGTCTTTTTAATCTACATCACCTAGCACAGGTCATACAAGAGCTCCCGTGTGCGCCTGCGCCACTACAATCCAGGGAGCACAGGCACCATCACGCTGAAGTAGGTAAGTAGGAGCATACACACTTACCTCTTAGTGCACCTGCGCTGCTACAATCCAGGCAGCACATGCGCTGTCACAGTGAAGTAGGTCCATACACACTTACCTCTTAGTGCGCCTGTGCCGCTACGATCCAGGCAGCACATGTGCTGTCACTCTGGAGTAGGTCCATACACACTTACCTCTTAGTGCACCTGCGCTGCTACGATCCAGGCAGCACATGTGCTGTCACTCTGGAGTAGGTCCATACACACTTACCTCTTAGTGCACCTGCGCTGCTACGATCCAGGCAGCACATGTGCTGTCACTCTGGAGTAGGTCCATACACACTTACCTCTTAGTGCGCCTGCGCTGCTACGATCCAGGCAGCACATGCGCTGTCACTCTGGAGTAGGTCCATACACACTTACCTCTTAGTGCACCTGCGCTGCTCGACCAGGCGCCTGGCTGTCACCTGGAGTAGGTCCATACACCTTACCTCTTGTGCGCCTGCGCTGCTACGATCCAGGCAGCACATGTGCTGTCACTCTGGAGTAGGTCCATACACACTTACCTCTTAGTGCGCCTGCGCTGCTACGATCCAGGCAGCACATGCGCTGTCACTCTGGGTGGTCCATCACCACCTCTTGTGCCCTGCGCTGTCGCGCGCCTGTGCTGTCACTCTGGAGTAGGTCCATACACACTTACCTCTTAGTGCGCCTGCGCTGCTACGATCCAGGCAGCACATGTGCTGTCACTCTGGAGTAGGTCCATACACACTTACCTCTTAGTGCGCCTGCGCTGCTACGATCCATGCAGCACATGTGCTGTCACTCTGAAGTAGGTCCATACACACACTCCTCTTAGTGCGTCTGTGCCGCTACGATCTAGGCAGCACATGTGCTGTCACTCTGGAGTAGGTCCATACACACTTACCTCTTAGTGCGCCTGCGCTGCTACGATCCAGGCAGCACATGCGCTGTCACTCTGGAGTAGGTCCATACACACTTACCTCTTAGTGCGCCTGCGCTGCTACGATCCAGGCAGCACATGTGCTGTCACTCTGGAGTAGGTCCATACACACTTACCTCTTAGTGCGTCTGTGCCGCTACGATCTAGGCAGCACATGTGCTGTCACTCTGGAGTAGGTCCATACACACTTACCTCTTAGTGCGCCTGCGCTGCTACGATCCAGGCAGCACATGTGCTGTCACTCTGGGGTAGGTCCATACACACTTACCTCTTAGTGCGCCTGCGCTGCTACGATCCAGGCAGCACATGTGCTGTCACTCTGGAGTAGGTCCATACACACTTACCTCTTAGTACGCCTGCGCTGCTACGATCCAGGCAGCACATGTGCTGTCACTCTGGAGTAGGTCCATACACACTTACCTCTTAGTGCGCCTGCGCTGCTACGATCCAGGCAGCACATGTGCTGTCACTCTGGAGTAGGTCCATACACACTTACCTCTTAGTGCGCCTGCGCTGCTACGATCCAGGCAGCACATGCGCTGTCACTCTGGAGTAGGTCCATACACACTTACCTCTTAGTGCGCCTGCGCTGCTACGATCCAGGCAGCACATGTGCTGTCACTCTGGAGTAGGTCCATACACACTTACCTCTTAGTGCGCCTGCGCTGCTACGATCCAGGCAGCACATGCGCTGTCACTCTGGAGTAGGTCCATACACACTTACCTCTTAGTGCACCTGCGCTGCTACGATCCAGGCAGCACATGTGCTGTCACTCTGGAGTAGGTCCATACACACTTACCTCTTAGTGCGCCTGCGCTGCTACGATCCAGGCAGCACATGTGCTGTCACTCTGGAGTAGGTCCATACACACTTACCTCTTAGTGGGCCTGCGCTGCTCGATCCATGCAGCACATGTGCTGTCACTCTGGTAGGTCCATACACACACTCCTCTTGTGCGTCTGTGCCGCTCGATCTAGGCAGCACTGTGCTGTCACTCTGGAGTAGGTCCATACACACTTACCTCTTAGTGCGCCTGCGCTGCTACGATCCAGGCAGCACATGCGCTGTCACTCTGGAGTAGGTCCATACACACTTACCTCTTAGTGCGCCTGCGCTGCTACGATCCAGGCAGCACATGTGCTGTCACTCTGGAGTAGGTCCATCCACTTTTTTTGGGGGTCTGTGCCGCTCGTCTGGCGCACATGTGCTGTCACTCTGGAGTAGGTCCATACACACTTACCTCTTAGTGCGCCTGCGCTGCTACGATCCAGGCAGCACATGTGCTGTCACTCTGGGGTAGGTCCATACACACTTACCTCTTAGTGCGCCTGCGCTGCTACGATCCAGGCAGCACATGTGCTGTCACTCTGGAGTAGGTCCATACACACTTACCTCTTAGTACGCCTGCGCTGCTACGATCCAGGCAGCACATGTGCTGTCACTCTGGAGTAGGTCCATACACACTTACCTCTTAGTGCGCCTGCGCTGCTACGATCCAGGCAGCACATGTGCTGTCACTCTGGAGTAGGTCCATACACACTTACCTCTTAGTGCGCCTGCGCTGCTACGATCCAGGCAGCACATGCGCTGTCACTCTGGAGTAGGTCCATACACACTTACCTCTTAGTGCGCCTGCGCTGCTACGATCCAGGCAGCACATGCGCTGTCACTCTGGAGTAGGTCCATACACACTTACCTCTTAGTGCGCCTGCGCTGCTACGATCCATGCAGCACATGTGCTGTCACTCTGGAGTAGGTCCATACACACTTACCTCTTAGTGCGCCTGCGCTGCTACGATCCAGGCAGCACATGTGCTGTCACTCTGGGTAGGTCCATACACACTTACCTCTTAGTGGCCTGCGCTGCTCGATCCAGGCAGCACATGGCTGTCACTCTGGAGTAGGTCCATACACACTTACCTCTTAGTGCGCCTGCGCTGCTACGATCCAGGCAGCACATGTGCTGTCACTCTGGAGTAGGTCCATACACACTTACCTCTTACTGCGCCTGCGCTGCTACGATCCAGGCAGCACATGTGCTGTCACTCTGGAGTAGGTCCATACACACTTACCTCTTAGTGCGCCTGCGCTGCTACGATCAGGGTGTGTGTCTCTGGAGTAGGTCCATCCACTTCTTGTGCGCTGCGCTGCTCGGGGTGATCGAGGCAGCACATGTGCTGTCACTCTGGGTAGGTCCATACACACTTACCTCTTAGTGCGCCTGCGCTGCTACGATCCAGGCAGCACATGCGCTGTCACTCTGGAGTAGGTCCATACACACTTACCTCTTAGTGCACCTGCGCTGCTACGATCCAGGCAGCACATGTGCTGTCACTCTGGAGTAGGTCCATACACACTTACCTCTTAGTGCGCCTGCGCTGCTACGATCCAGGCAGCACATGTGCTGTCACTCTGGAGTAGGTCCATACACACTTACCTCTTAGTGCGCCTGCGCTGCTACGATCCATGCAGCACATGTGCTGTCACTCTGAAGTAGGTCCATACACACACTCCTCTTAGTGCGTCTGTGCCGCTACGATCTAGGCAGCACATGTGCTGTCACTCTGGAGTAGGTCCATACACACTTACCTCTTAGTGCGCCTGCGCTGCTGCGATCCAGGCAGCACATGCGCTGTCACTCTGGAGTAGGTCCATACACACTTACCTCTTAGTGCGCCTGCGCTGCTACGATCCAGGCAGCACATGTGCTGTCACTCTGGAGTAGGTCCATACACACTTACCTCTTAGTGCGCCTGCGCTGCTACGATCCAGGCAGCACATGCGCTGTCACTCTGGAGTAGGTCCATACACACTTACCTCTTAGTGCGCCTGCGCTGCTACGATCCATGCAGCACATGTGCTGTCACTCTGGAGTAGGTCCATACACACTTACCTCTTAGTGCGCCTGCGCTGCTACGATCCAGGCAGCACATGTGCTGTCACTCTGGAGTAGGTCCATACACACTTACCTCTTAGTGCGCCTGCGCTGCTACGATCCAGGCAGCACATGCGCTGTCACTCTGGAGTAGGTCCATACACACTTACCTCTTAGTGCGCCTGCGCTGCTACGATCCAGGCAGCACATGTGCTGTCACTCTGGAGTAGGTCCATACACACTTACCTCTTAGTGCGCCTGCGCTGCTACGATCCAGGCAGCACATGTGCTGTCACTCTGGAGTAGGTCCATACACACTTACCTCTTAGTACGCCTGCGCTGCTACGATCCAGGCAGCACATGTGCTGTCACTCTGGAGTAGGTCCATACACACTTACCTCTTAGTGCGCCTGCGCTGCTACGATCCAGGCAGCACATGCGCTGTCACTCTGGAGTAGGTCCATACACACTTACCTCTTAGTGCGCCTGCGCTGCTACGATCCAGGCAGCACATGTGCTGTCACTCTGGGAGGTAGGTCCATACACACTTACCTCTTAGTGCGCCTGCGCTGCTCCGATCCAGGCAGCACATGCGCTGTCACTCTGGAGTAGGTCCATACACACTTACCTCTTGGTGCGCCTGCGCTGCTACGATCCAGGCAGCACATGTGCTGTCACTCTGGAGTAGGTCCATACACACTTCCCTTACTGCGCTTGTGCGCCGCCCCCGCCCCCGGGGCCGCCCTGGGCGGTCCCCCGGGGGGGGGGCCCCACCCCCTTACCTCTTAGTGCGCCTGCGCTGCTACGATCCAGGCAGCACATGCGCTGTCCCTCTGGAGTAGGTCCATACACACTTACCTCTTAGTGCGCCTGCGCTGCTACGATCCAGGCAGCACATGCGCTGTCACTCTGGAGTAGGTCCATACACACTTACCTCTTAGTGCACCTGCGCTGCTACGATCCAGGCAGCACATGTGCTGTCACTCTGGAGTAGGTCCATACACACTTACCTCTTAGTGCGCCTGCGCTGCTACGATCCAGGCAGCACATGCGCTGTCACTCTGGAGTAGGTCCATACACACCTCTTAGTGCGTCTGTGCCGCTACGAACTAGGCAGCACATGTGCTGTCACTCTGGAGTAGGTCCATACACACTTACCTCTTAGTGCGCCTGCGCTGCTACGATCCAGGCAGAACATGCGCTGTCACTCTGGAGTAGGTCCATACACACTTACCTCTTAGTGCGCCTGCGCTGCTACGATCCAGGCAGCACATGCGCTGTCACTCTGGAGTAGGTCCATACACACTTACCTCTTAGTACGCCTGCGCTGGGGGCCCTGGGGGCCTACGACTCGCCCTCCTCCAGGCAGCACATGTGCTGTCACTCTGGAGTAGGTCCATACACACTTACCTCTTAGTGCGCCTGCGCTGCTACGATCCAGGCAGCACATGCGCTGTCACTCTGGAGTAGGTCCATACACACTTACCTCTTAGTGCACCTGCGCTGCTACGATCCAGGCAGCACATGCGCTGTCACTCTGGAGTAGGTCCATACACACTTACCTCTTAGTGCGCCTGCGCTGCTACGATCCAGGCAGCACATGTGCTGTCACTCTGAAGTAGGTCCATACACACTTACCTCTTAGTGCGCCTGCACTGCCCTTACACAGATGACGCATGCACAGTTTCAGTTATCAGAGACCACACGCGTACATGTTATACGTTGTTGCACACATAAAATGTATGTTTTATACACTGGAATTCACCAATTTAAGTGCCCTTGCCTTGTCTATTATCTGTATGTGTTTGTGACTACTTTCTCCATGTTTTCAGGCTTTTTTTGTGACAACCCTGGGGACCACCTTTGTGTGTTTGGAGCACCTGGTGAGCGCTGCATCCTTTCCTCTGATGCTATTCATTCAGCCACTACTACCCCTTCAAACCATCTCATTCATAGTCAGATGTTCATTTATGACCTTGACAAGACATCTAGTGAGCTGCAGAACATGAAGCCATGACCATCACCAAGACCTCGAGGGCCCCAAGCATCAATGACAGAGTCACAAGAGCCCTCTCAATGCAGACAATGGCATTGATCCCACCTCTGCTGAAATGGGGTGATGGGGGTCAGGTTGCCCATTTTTGCTTTTGTTGTGGAGCCCTGTCTATGGTTCTGCATATACTTGTGAATGACAAGATCATGTTTGAGCGGGGGCACCAGGAGGGTGGTGTGGTGCGCCCCATTATGAGATATGAACCAGGATCTGAGACCCAAGTGATATGTCGGACTGGTCCACCAGAGTATCAGGGGAACCTTTGTTGGGAGCAGGCTCTATCAATATAATGGTCCAGCAGAAGACATCCAAATATAAAGGATACAATGATCTATATCCTGGGGTTGTTGGAGGGTGGGCCCCTAGAATCATTTCATCTGGTGGGCCCAAGGACCCTCAGTCCAATGCTGCTGTTAATGGATCCACTTTGGGGGGAGACTGTGGAATAGTTGAAGTAGTTTAGTCACAAGCAGTCCATGTTCTTGCTGGTCTCGCTGGTCTTGCATTGTCAGTCCCCTT
Source organism: Leptodactylus fallax (assembly GCA_947044405.1). Classification (NCBI taxonomy): domain Eukaryota; kingdom Metazoa; phylum Chordata; class Amphibia; order Anura; family Leptodactylidae; genus Leptodactylus; species Leptodactylus fallax. Next base: position 476,815 of record CAMRHE010000707.1, on the reverse strand, counting down.
GTGACATTTCTCCGTAGTCACAGACCCTCTGTAGTCCTCTCTGGTGGTGCCCTTTGGTCTCCAATGTCCTGCAGTAGTGGCTGGTCAGTAGTGCACTGTCTGTAAGATCACAGTCCCTCTGTAGTCCTCTCTGGTGGTCACCTTCTGGTCTTCAATGTCCTGCAGTAATGGCTAGTTAGTAGTGCACTGTCTATAACAACACAGTCCATCTGTAGCCCTTTCTGGTGGTCACCTTCTGGTCTCCAAAGTTGTGCAGTAGCTGGCTGGTCAGTAGTGCACTGTCTGTAAGATCACAGTCCCTCTGAAGCCCTCTCTGGTGGTCACCTTCTGGTCTCCAATGTCGTGCAGTAATGGCCGATTAGTAGTGCACTGTCTATAAGATCACAGTCCGTCTGTAGTCCTCTCTGGTGGTCACCTTCTGGTCTCCAATGTCGTGCAGTAATGGCCGATTAGTAGTGCACTGTCTATAAGATCACAGTCCGTCTGTAGTCCTCTCTGGTGGTCACCTTCTGGTCTCCAATGTCCTGCAGTAATGGCTGGTCAGTAGTGCACTGTGTGTAGCATTCCCTCAGTTAGATGGATATGAGCCCCTCTCGCAGCAGGAATCTTGTCTTAATGACTCTTCTGGTGCGGTGTGCTGTCGCCCATTCGGTGATGGCACTCTTGATTTTCAGATATCATCCTCCGTCCACTGCAGCATACAATTTCTGGGACAGGTGGGCTCATCTCTACGCCATTGCAGTGTACAAGCATTTCTCTTGTTCTTGGCCATTTCATGCCTCTTACCTTACTACTAGTTATTGGATGGCACCTGCACTGGCCGCTCAGCACGTCTCCTCCACCTGTGAGGTCTGGTGGGCACAGCTATCTATATCCTTACTTCACTAGAAGACATGAGGACGCACACCTGCTGACCCCTCATTGTCCCTGGGCTTAGCCACCACCTGCAGATGTCTAGTGCACAATTCTGCCAAGGCTTTGCAAAAATATTTCACTATAATCTGCAGAACCTCAGCCTTGTCATCTTCTGCACAGATCTACCTGCACAGGGTATTTGTATAGGACCTTCTCATATGTCTTTAGGACCTGCACAGGGTAATGCTATAGGACCTGCCCAGGGGATTTCTTTAGGACCTACCCAGGGTATTTCTTCCATGGCCTCAGTATAAGACTTACAGGTCATACTGTACATAGCAAAATTCAGTAAAAACAACTAACAAGTAACTATTGGTCTTGTCACAGGGTCAACTGAAACCCATGGCGACATCCAAGGAAATAGGTGTAAGTCCAGACAGAGTTCCTATTTTATGGTGAAGGACCCATTCCCAGCCCTCTTACATACTGGCAGATCGTCTCAGTGGTGTGCTATATGATAATGGTGGCCACTGAGGACTTCACCTGGAGCTGTGGCGTCCTTTCACCAAGTGTGACCAATCCTGTAATATTACATGCCGGCCATTCAAGGGAACATAATGTGTGAGGAACCTAAACTCTGCAGAAACATCTTGTGACTGGAGGAAGAGATCATGGTGGTCTGGGTTGAGTAGAGAAGATGAGGAGAAACCCCCAACCTGAAGACACATCACCTCTGAGTCACTGGATGTCATGGCGGGGGAGAGCTGTCCTTTTAGGATCAGTAGTGAGTAGTAGTGGGGGCCCAGCAGGGTTGCCTGTATGGGACCCCGATATTCTAGATGTCGACCCTGCCCTTTGCTCCCTATACCTCATGTGATCACTTGAACTATTACACCTGCCATAACCACACCGTTCTCCCCAGGGTGTTGCAGACCGGACATCCCCTGTGATGCCCTATACTCACACACTAGCGCCCCCTACACACCCTCCCATAGTCCTGCAGTCAGATCAGACTATCCTGGCACAGACGTTCCTGATGCTTTGTCTCTCCCTCCGACCATTAATATGGATTGTGGATATATAACTAGGTAGGAAGAGGGGGCCCTTACTGTATGGAGGTCTGTAGTAGGGGCCCCTTACTGTATGGGGACCTGTAGAGGGGACCCTTACTGTATGGAGGTCTGTAGAGGGGGCCCTTACTGTATTGAGGTCTGTAGAGTGGACTCTTACTGTATTACTGTATAAAGGTCTGTAGTGGGGGCCCTTACTGTATGGAGGTCTGTAGAGGGGGCCCTTACTGTATGGGGGCCTGTAGAGGGGACCTTTACTGTATAAAGGCCTGTAGAGGGGGCCCTTACTGTATGGAGGCTGTAGTGGGGACCCTTACTGTATGGGGGCCTGTAGTGGGGGTCCTTACTGTATGGGGGCCTGTAGAGGGGAACCTTATTGTATGGAGGTCTGTAGTGGGGGCCCTTACTGTATGGGGGCCTGTAGAGGGGACCTTTACTGTATAAAGGCCTGTAGAGGGGGCCCTTACTGTATGGAGGTCTGTAGTGGGGGCCCTTACTGTATGGAGGTCTGTAGTGGGGGCCCTTACTGTATGGGGGCCTGTAGAGGGGAACCTTATTGTATGGAGGTCTGTAGTGGGGGCCCTTACTGTATGGGGGCCTGTAGAGGGGGTCCTTACTGTATGGGGGCCTGTAGAGGGGGCCCTTACTGTATAAAGGCCTGTAGAGGGCGCCCTTACTATATGGAGGTTTGTAGTGGGGGCCCTTACTGTATGGGGGCCTGTAGAGGGGGCCCTTACTGTATGGGGGCCTGTAGAGGGGACCTTTACTGTATAAAGGCCTGTAGAGGGGGCCCTTACTGTATGGAGGTCTGTAGTGGGGACCCTTACTGTATGGGGGCCTGTAGAGGGGGTCCTTACTGTATGGGGGCCTGTAGAGGGGAACCTTATTGTATGGAGGTCTGTAGTGGGGGCCCTTACTGTATGGAGGTCTGTAGTGGGGGCTCTTACTTTATGGGGGCCTGTAGAGGGGAACCTTATTGTATGGAGGTCTGTAGTGGGGGCCCTTACTGTATGGGGGCCTGTAGAGGGGGTCCTTACTGTATGGGGGCCTGTAGAGGGGGCCCTTACTGTATGGAGGTCTGTAGTGGGGGCCCTTACTGTATGGGGGCGGGGGGCCTGTGGGGGGCCCTCGTATGGGGTCTGGTGGGGGCCCTTACTGTATGGGGGCCTGTAGAGGGGAACCTTATTGTATGGAGGTCTGTAGAGGGGACCCTTATTGTATGGAGGTCTGTAGAGGGGGCCCTTACTGTATGGGGGCCTGTAGAGGGAGTCCTTACTGTATGGGGGCCTGTAGAGGGGGTCCTTACTGTATAAAGGCCTGTAGAGGGCGCCCTTACTATATGGAGGTTTGTAGTGGGGGCCCTTACTGTATGGGGGCCTGTAGAGGGGACCCTTGCTGTATAAAGGCCTGTAGAGGGGACCCTTATTGTATGGAGGTCTGTAGTGGGGGCCCTTATTGTATAAAGGCCTGTAGAGTGGGCCCTTACTGTATGGGGGCCTGTAGAGGGGGCCCTTACTGTATAAAGGCCTCTAGAGGGGGCCCTTACTGTATGGAGGTCTGTAGTGGGGACTCTTACTGTATTACTGTATGAAGGCCTGTAGAGGGGCCCTTACTGTATGGAGGTCTGTAGAGAGGGTCCTTATTGTATGAAGGCCTGTAGAGGGGGCCCTTACTGTATGAAGGCCTGTAGAGAGGGCCCTTACTGTATGGAAGTCTGTAGAGGGGACCCTTATTGTATGGGCCCCCTAACATAGGGCGACATGGTGCATGGTAAGTGGGGGCCCCATTACAGATTTTACCCAGAAGCTTCATGTGACGCCTCTATATAATAAGATCTGTCGCACACACGTTGCCTGCTTGCTGATGGTTTCTGGGTTGAAAGTGAATTGTTCTGCACTGCACAAAAAGTGATAAAATGATAAATATATATTATATCCTACACAGAGCTAGGAGGATCACTCTCATCATCCTGGTAATGAAGTAGTCAGCCCCCCTCCCCCCGTCACTGTCTCTATACTCGGCTGATTCAGGATATCTCACGCCAGACAGTGACTATTTTTAGGTCTTTGTGTGTGAAATAGAAAAATCTTTTATCTCTCTGCATCTCGGCGAGGAGCTGCTTCTAAAAGCGGTGCAGATGTGGGGATCCGATATATGGGGGGGGGGGGGGGCAAATATCACCACGGAGCATTAACAAGGCCCATAATCCTCTAGTGTGGCCCAGGAACCTACCAAAAATATTCCTTCCACACAATTATGACGCCAAGTGATCATAGCCTAGTTGTGACACAGTAGTCTATGGCCCGGGACCCTGGGAGCCCCATGGTGCTCAAGAAATGGGGTATCAGACCTTGTGGAGAAGCAACCACCTGTACCTGGGCCACAGATACCAAGTGAATGGGCCCCCAGCTGCCATCCCTGCCCCAACCCCTCCACCACATGGGACCCCCAGATTATACAGGGCACAGAATAGTGCCCCTTCCATCCAGATTTCGCATAGACTAGGCTATCCTTCAGGTTGATGCCCTTTGTTTGGGGAAGCCGACACCCCGCACATACAAGATCTCCCACCTGCCAACCAGAGCCACCTATATTCAGGGGTGCAGAGGTAGCAGTCACACCCGGGGCCACATAAGAAGACCCCAGTGATGATGCATGTTATGTGGTTCTCCTCAGCTTACACAGCTGCAGTGCACACCACCTTGACAACTGACACCTGAGGTTACCCTGTGCAGTGAGCGCTCCCTCCTAGCCCCTGTGCACACACAGCGCAGCCGCTCTGACACCCACATCTCTCCTTAGCCGACCTTCATCATTAAAGACGCAGGATGAGGTGGAATCTCCAGGGTAAGGTGTCAGGGTGCGGGGGTCCTGGATGTACTACATGTATTATTAGTAAGGTCACGGTGCCCCCCATTATTAGTGAGGTCACAGTGCCCCCCATTATTAGCGTGGTCATAGTGCCCCCCATTATTAGTGAGGTCACAGTGCCCCCCATTATTAGCGTGGTCATAGTGCCCCCCATTATTAGTGAGGTCACAGTGCCCCCCATTATTAGTGTGATCAGAGTGCCCCCCGTTATTAGTGAGGTCACAGTGCCCCCCATTATTAGTGTGGTCAGAGTGCCCCTCATTATTAGTGAGGTCACAGTGCCCCCCATTATTAGTAAGGTCACAATGCCCCCCATTATTAATATGGTCAGAGTGCCCTCCATTATTAGTAAGGTCACAATGCCCCCCATTATTAATATGGTCAGAGTGCCCTCCATTATTAGTAAGGTCACAATGCCCCCCATTATTAATATGGTCAGAGTGCCCTCCATTATTAGTGAGGTCACAGTGCCCCCCATTATTATTGTGGAAATGGTGATCCCAATGTGGTTAGAGTATATGTCAGTATATATGAGTGTCTGACTGTATATATGTCAGTATATGTCGGTATATATCAGTATATGACTGTATATATGTCAGTATATGTCAATATATATGAGTGTATGACTGTATATATGTCAGTATATGTCAGTATAAATCAGTTTATGACTGTATATATGTCAGTATATATCGGTATATATGAGTGTATGACTGTATATATGTCAGTATATATCGGTATATATGAGTGTATGACTGTATATATGTCAGTATATATCAGTTTATGACTGTATATATGTCAGTATATATCAGTTTATGACCGTATATATGTCAGTATATGTCAGTATATATCAGTATATGACTGTATATATGTCGGTATATATCGGTGTATATATACCAGTCTCTATGTGGCGGCGGCAGCAAGGCAGCCATATTTACATAGAAATTTATATACTGTATAGGAGGTGCAGCATACATGAAGACATCCTCTAGGAGAAATACAGCCTTATGTGAACTGGGCCTTATCCCTACAAGCTGCAGGACGTGGTGCGGTGACTAATATGGCCACCATGATAGTCTGCATGGAGAGATGGACAGTGACCTCTGAAGATCTGTAATGGCCGCTGGGCCTAGGAAAGTACAGGACTACTGCAAAGGACACTGATGGCATGATGGGTAGTGTAGTGCACACGTAACTGCTCCTCCAACATGGCTGCCTGAAGAAAAGAGCCGCGGCCCTCACAGGCCAACCCCAGACACTGAGACTGACAGAGCATGCGGGTAGTTGTAGCTTCACCACAGCTATTACAAAGCCCCTCCATCTTTATGGCCGGCCTCACTGACCTCCGGCCTGCTGGGACACGGCCACCTATCAGTCATTATGTCACCTCCCTGCTAGTCAGTCCTCGTCTCCATGACAACCTGTCTCGCATGATGGCCAGTTGCCATAGGGGCAGAGGATGATGCCATGGCAACCGGAAAGACCTGCTCTCTCAGCAGTCCGGTGGTCTCCATGGTAACAGGAGGCAGGGTTGCCATGGTAACTCGGGGCAGGTCCTTCTTTATCAACTCTTGACAGATGGAGGGAAATGAGCGTAGGTGCCATCTCCAGGATGCCGGGCACAGACAGCGTGCCCACCTGCGCCCTCATAGCGCTATAGACAGCGCATCTACCTGCGTCTTCATGGCGATATAGACAACGCGTCCACCTGATGGTGTTATAGACAGCGCGTGCACCTGATGGCGCTATAGACAGCCCATCCACCTGCATCCTCATGGCGCTATAGACAGCACCTCCACCTGCGTCCTTATAGCGATATAGACAGTGCGTCCCCCTGATAGCGATATAGACAGCCCGTCCACCTGCGTCCTCATGGCGCTATTGACAGCCCCTCCACCTGCGTCCTTATAGCGATATAGACAGTGCGTCCCCCTGATAGCGATATAGACAGCGCGTCCACCTGCGCCCTCATGGCGATATAGACAGCGCGTCCACCTGCGCCCTCATGGCGATATAGATAGCTCCTCCACCTGCGCCCTCATGGCGATATAGATAGCTCCTCCACCTGCGCCCTCATGGCGATATAGATAGCTCCTCCACCTGCGCCCTCATGGCACTATAGATAGCTCGTCCACCTGCGCCCTCATGGCGATATAGATAGCTCCTCCACCTGCGCCCTCATGGCGCTATAGACAGCCCCTCCACCTGCGTCCTTATAGCGATATAGACAGTGCGTCCCCCTGATAGCGATATAGACAGCGCGTCCACCTGCGTCCTTATAGCGATATAGATAGCTCGTCCACCTGCGCCCTCATGGCTTAGATAGCTCGTCCACCTGCGCCCTCATGGCAATATAGATAGCTCGTCCACCTGCGCCCTCATGGCAATATAGATAGCTCGTCCACCTGCGCCCTCAGGTTGTGCCGCCCCTGCGCCCTCATGGCGATATAGATAGCTCCTCCACCTGCGCCCTCATGGCGATATAGATAGCCCCTCCACCTGGATCCTTATAGCGATATAGACAGTGCGTCCCCCTGATAGCGATATAGATAGCTCGTCCACCTGCGCCCTCATGGCGATATAGATAGCTCCTCCACCTGCGCCCTCATGGCGCTATAGACAGCCCCTCCACCTGCATCCTTATAGCGATATAGACAGTGCGTCCCCCTGGCCCTCATGGCGATATAGATAGCTCGTCCACCTGCGCCCTCATGGTGATATAGATAGCTCGTCCACCTGTGCCCTCATGGCGATATAGACAGCCCCTCCACCTGCGCCCTCATGGCGATATAGATAGCTCGTCCACCTGCGCCCTCATGGCGATATAGATAGCTCGTCCACCTGCGCCCTCATGGCGATATAGATAGCTCGTTCACCTGTGCCCTCATGGTGATATAGACAGCGCGTCCACCTGTGCCCTCATGGCGATATAGACAGCCCCTCCACCTGCGCCCTCATGGCGATATAGATAGCTCGTCCACCTGCGCCCTCATGGCGATATAGATAGCTTGTCCACCTGCGCCCTCATGGCGATATAGACAGCCCCTCCACCTGCGCCCTCATGGCGATATAGATAGCTCGTCCACCTGCGCCCTCATGGCGATATAGATAGCTCGTTCACCTGTGCCCTCATGGTGATATAGACAGCCCCTCCACCTGCGCCCTCATGGCGATATAGATAGCTCGTCCACCTGCGCCCTCATGGCGATATAGATAGCTCGTCCACCTGCGCCCTCATGGCAATATAGATAGCTCGTCCACCTGCGCCCTCATGGCGATATAGATAGCTCCTCCACCTGCGCCCTCATGGCGATATAGATAGCTGCCCGTCCACCTGCGCCCTCATGGTGATATAGATAGCTCGTCCACCTGCGCCCTCATGGCGATATAGATAGCTCGTCCACCTGCGCCCTCATGGCGATATAGATAGCTCGTCCACCTGCGCCCTCATGGCAATATAGATAGCTCGTCCACCTGCGCCCTCATGGCGCTATAGACAGCCCCTCCACCTGCGCCCTCATGGCGCTATAGACAGCCCCTCCACCTGCGTCCTTATAGCGATATAGACAGTGCGTCCCCCTGATAGCGATATAGACAGCTCGTCCACCTGCGCCCTCATGGCGATATAGATAGCTCGTTCCACCTGTGCCCTCATGGTGATATAGACAGCGCGTCCACCTGATGGCGATATAGAGAGCGCGTCCACCTCAGGGCTGATGTAGCAGGCTGACCGCGATGAGTCCTATGTAACACCAGAGCCAATGTAGCAGAGCTGAACCATTCTGATGAGTCCTATGTAACACCAGAGCCGAATCTGTCATTTAACCCATGGTGTGCCTTGGTTCCACATCTTGGCAGCTCATCCCATGAAGATTATGTAGCCGGTTTGACCTGCAGTCCTATGTAAATCCACAAATTGTGAGATCACTATGTATTACACTGAATGACAAGCTCAGCTCTGCTCTGCCAGTGTTCTCATAGTGAGGATGCGTGGCAGTGTCCTGGAGGCGGCCATGCACATTTGGAGACCTCCGTGTATACGTATGTATCTGTGCCGGAGGATTCCCCAGCCTTATGGATATTGGGCCTCGTCCAACTCACATTTTCCGCCGCGTTACAGGTATAAAAATAGCAATTATGTCAGCAGTTACCATGGTAACGCCCAAGATCTGGCTTCCATGTCACGACTGCCCCCCCACCAGTGGTATCCCCCAGTGCCCCCATTACACACCAGTAAGAGGAGGGGTCCTGAAATCTCTATGGGGTAGTAGTGGAGGGGGAGGGGAGATGTAACCTTATAAATGCCAGGCAGGATGAGTAAAACGCCACTATTTCTATTGCATCTGACACTTTACATAGGACTGCTGAAAAACCTGCCGGACTATAACACACAGGCCAGGCTTCTGCAAAGGGTTAAATGACACACTCAGCTCCACTAAATCTGCACTCAGCGTCGGCAATACAGAGATAATGGCAATATTAACATCAGATTAGTGGTAGGTAATAGCTCCATGTACTTACCGATCCCCTTCTGCATCCCATATCATGTCGCTGGGGAAATGAGCAGGAGCGGGGATCGGTAAGTGAGGCCGTGGGCCCGTGAACTCCAACAAATAAAGTTATTATTATACATTGGGGTCCTCTCGGACCCCGGAATATAATGATCGGAGGCCCAGAGGAGGTGACAAACATAAAAATCAGTTATACTCACCTCTCCTGCGCTCCAGTGTGACTCCCTGCAGTCTTTGGGCCTCTATGGTGACATCCCAGATGTGATGTGGGCCAAGCTGGTGAGTGCGCCGGAGCCCAGGAGAGGTGAGTAAAACTGGTTTTTATGTTTGTCACCTCCCCGGATCTCTGATCATTATACTCTGGGGTCTGATATAATAATAGTACATGGGTGGTCCACTCTGGGGCATAATACTGTGTGCAGGGGCCAATGTGGGACATAATACTGTGTGCAGGGGCCACTGTGGAGCAAAATATTGTGTGCAGGGGCCACAGTAGGACATAATACTGTGTGCAGGGGCCACTATGGGGCATAATACTGTGTGCAGGGGGCACAGTGGGACATAATACTGTGTGCAGGGGCCACTGTGGGCCATAATACCATTTTCAGGGGCTGCTGTAGGCCATAATACTGTGTGGAGGGACCGATATGGAAAATTATACCGTGTGGCGGGGCAGCTGTGGGACATTATAGTGTGTGTAAATGGGGCATTATACTGTGTGGGGGCCAGGAAAGAGGGTGCTATTCCGTGCGGGGGGGGGGGGGGCCCAAGTCAAACGTTTGCTGGAGGACCCAGTCTAGTTATGCCCCTGTATCTATCTATCTAAGTCCACAAAAGAGCAGTACCAAAGGGTTATATTGATTGCAAATCCATTATGTCAACAACCTATTCACCATATAAGTAACTCCAAGAAAAAACAGGAAGAATTCTAAAAATAGTGAAAAAATTGAAGGACTTTATTAGCCCTTAGGAGTTCCTAGGACTATATATCTATAATACATAGTGTATGACACTGTCAGTACTCCTAGGACTATATATCTATGTACAGTCATGGCCAAAAGTTGTGAGAATGACACAAATATTCTATTTTCACATGATCTGCTGCCCTCTGGTTTTTATGTGTGTTTGTCAGATGTTTTTATCACATACAGAAATAGAATTGCATTCATATTATGAGTAACAGAAGCTTATATTGACAGTTAGAATGAGTTAATGCAGCAAGTCAATATTTGCAGTGTTGACCCTTCTTCTTCAGGACCTCTGCAATTCTCCCTGGCATGCTCTCAATCAACTTCTGGACCAAATCCTGACTGATAGCAGTCCATTCTTGCAGAATCAATGCTTTCATTTTGTCTGAATTTGTTGGTTTTTGTTTGTCCACCCGTCTCTTGATGATTGACCACAAGTTCTCAATGGGATTAAGATCTGGGGAGTTTCCAGGCCATGGACCCAAAATCTCTATGTTTTGTTCCCTGAGCCATTTAGTTATCACCTTTGCTTTATGGCAAGGTGCTCCATCATGCTGGAAAAGGCATTGTTGAGCGCCAAACTGCTCTTGGACGGTTGGGAGAAGTTGCTCTTGGAGGACATTCTGGCACCATTCTTTATTCATGGCAAGACTGTGAGAGAGCCGATTCCCTTGGCTGAGAAGCAACCCCACACATGAATGGTTTCAGGATGCTTTACAGTTGGCATGAGACAAGACTGGTGGTAGCGCTCACCTCTTCTTCTCCGAATAAGCTGTTTTCCAGATGTTCCAAACAATGGAAAAGGGGATTCATCAGAGAAAATGACTTTCCCCCAGTCCTCAGCAGTCCACTCCCTGTACCTTTTGCAGAATATCAGTCTGTCCCTGATGTTTTTTCTGGAGAGAAGTGGCTTCTTTGCTGCCCTCCTTGAGACCAGGCCTTGCTCCAAGAGTCTCCGCCTCACAGTGCGTGCAGATGCACTCACACCTGCCTGCTGCCATTCCTCAGCAAGCTCTGCACTGCTGGTAGCCCCATCCCGCAGCTGAAACACTTTTAAGAGACGGTCCTGCCGCTTGCTGGTCTTTCTTGGGCGCCCTGGAGCCTTTTTGGCACCAATGGAACCTCTCTCCTTGAAGTTCTTGGATGATGCGATAGATTGTTGACTGAGGTGCAATCTTTCTAGCTGCAATACTCTTCCCAGTTAGGCCATTTTTGTGCAGTGCAATGATGACTGCATGTGTTTCTTTAGAGATAACCATGGTTAACAGAAGAGAAACAATGATGGCAAGCACCAGCCTCCTTTTAAAGTGTCCAGTGGTGTCATTCTTACTTAATCATGACAGATTGATCTCCAGCCCTGTCCTCATCAACACCCACACCTGTGTTAATGGAGCAATCACTGAAACGATGTTAGGTGGTCCTTTTAAGGCAGGGCTGCAATGATGTTGAAATGTGTTTTGGGGGATAAAGTTCATTTTCTAGGCAAATATTGACTTTGCAAGTAATTGCTGTTAAGCTGATCACTCTTTATAACATTCTGGAGTATATGCAAATTGCCATTAGAAAAACTGAAGCAGTAGACTTTGTAAAAATTAATATTTGTATCATTTTCAAAACTTTTGGCCATGACTGTATATGTCCCATAGCGGTCCCTGCACATGGTATTATGTCCTATAGTGGCCCCTGCACATGGTATTATGTCCTATAGTGGTCCCTGCACATGGTATTATGTCCTATAGTGGCCCCTGCACATGGTATTATGTCCTATAGTGGCCCCTGCACAAGGTATTATGTCCTATAGTGGCCCCTGCACATGGTATTATGTCCTATAGTGGCCCCTGCACATGGTATTATGTCCTATAGTGGCCCCTGCACATGGTATTATGTCCTATAGTGGCCCCTGCACATGGTATTATGTCCTATAGAGGTCCCTGCACATGGTATTATGTCCTATAGTGGTCTCTGTACACAGTATTATGTCCCATAGTGGCCCCTGCACATGGTATTATGTCCTATAGTGGCCCCTGCACATGGTATTATGTCCTATAGTGGCCCCTGCACATGGTATTATGTCCTATAGTGGCCCCTGCACATGGTATTATGTCCTATAGTGGTCCCTGCACATGGTATTATGTCCTATAGTGGCCCCTGCACATGGTATTATGTCCTATAGTGGCCCCTGCACATGGTATTATGTCCTATAGTGGCCCCTGCACATGGTATTATGTCCTATAGTGGTCCCTGCACATGGTATTATGTCCTATAGTGGCCCCTGCACATGGTATTATGTCCTATAGTAGCCCCTGCACATGGTATTATGTCCTATAGCAGTCCCTGCACATGGTATTATGTCCTATAGTGGCCCCTGCACATGGTATTATGTCCTATAGTGGCCCCTGCACATGGTATTATGTCCTATAGTGGCCCCTGCACATGGTATTATGTCCTATAGTGGCCCCTGCACATGGTATTATGTCCTATAGAGGCCCCTGCACATGGTATTATGTCCTATAGAGGCCCCTGCACATGGTATTATGTCCTATAGTGGTCTCTGTACACAGTATTATGTCCCATAGTGGCCCCTGCACATGGTATTATGTCCTATAGTGGCCCCTGCACATGGTATTATGTCCTATAGTGGTCTCTGTACACAGTATTATGTCCCATAGTGGCCCCTGCACATGGTATTATGTCCTATAGTGGCCCCTGCACATGGTATTATGTCCTATAGTGGCCCCTGCACATGGTATTATGTCCTATAGTGGCCCCTGCACATGGTATTATGTCCTATAGTGGTCTCTGCACACAGTATTATGTCCTATAGTGGCCCCTGCACATGGTATTATGTCCCATAGTGGCCCCTGCACACAGTATTATGCCCCATAGTGGCCCCTGCACATGGTATTATGTCCTATAGTGGCCCCTGCACATGGTATTATGTCCTATAGTGGCCCCTGCACATGGTATTATGTCCTATAGTGGCCCCTGCACATGGTATTATGTCCTATAGTGGCCCCTGCACATGGTATTATGTCCTATAGTGGTCCCTGCACATGGTATTATGTCCTATAGTGGTCCCCTGCACATGGTATTATGTCCTATAGTGGCCCCTGCACATGGTATTATGTCCTATAGTGGCCCCTCATTGCAGGGGCACTGGTATTATGTCCTATAGTGGCCCCTGCACATGGTATTATGTCCTATAGCGGTCCCTGCACATGGTATTATGTCCTATAGTGGCCCCTGCACATGGTATTATGTCCTATAGCGGTCCCTGCACATGGTATTATGCTCCTATAGTGGCCCCTGCACATGGTATTATGTCCTTGTGTCCTCATGGTATTTGTCCTTGTGGCCCCTGCACATGGTATTATGTCCTATAGTGGCCCCTGCACATGGTATTATGTCCTATAGTGGCCCCTGCACATGATATTATGTCCTATAGTGGCCCCTGCACATGGTATTATGTCCTATAGTGGCCCCTGCACATGATATTATGTCCTATAGTGGCCCCTGCACATGGTATTATGTCCTATAGTGGTCCCTGCACACGGTATTATGTCCTATAGTGGCCCCTGCACATGGTATTATGTCCTATAGTGGCCCCTGCACATGGTATTATGCCCTATAGTGGTCTCTGTACACAGTATTATGTCCCATAGCGGTCCCTGTTCCTCCACATGGTATTATGTCCTATAGTGGCCCCTGCACATGGTATTATGTCCTATAGTGGCCCCTGCACATGGTATTATGTCCTATAGTGGTCTCTGTACACGGTATTATGTCCCATAGTGGTCCCTGCACATGGTATTATGTCCTATAGTGGCCCCTGCACATGGTATTATGTCCTATAGTGGCCCCTGCACATGGTATTATGTCCCTTAGCGGTCCCTGCACATGGTATTATGTCCTATAGAGGTCCCTGCACATGGTATTATGCCCTATAGTGGTCTCTGTACACAGTATTATGTCCCATAGTGGCCCCTGCACATGGTATTATGTCCTATAGTGGCCCCTGCACATGGTATTATGTCCTATAGTGGCCCCTGCACATGGTATTATGTCCTATAGTGGTCCCTGCACATGGTATTATGTCCTATAGTGGCCCCTGCACATGGTATTATGTCCCATAGCGGTCCCTGCACATAGTATTATGTCCTATAGTGGCCCCTGCACATGGTATTATGTCCTATAGTGGCCCCTGCACATGGTATTATGCCCTATAGTGGTCCCTGTACACAGTATTATGTCCCATAGCGGTCCCTGCACATGGTATTATGTCCTATAGTGGCCCCTGCACATGGTATTATGTCCTATAGCGGTCCCTGCACATGGTATTATGTCCTATAGTGGCCCCTGCACATGGTATTATGTTTAATCAGTTTTTATTGAGGTTTTTACAAATAATAACAAAAGGAAACAAAACCAATGCAAAGACATCAAATAAGGCAGTAGAAGGCGAGCAGGCCACCCAATCGTGGAGAAGTCGCTGAGGGTCAGCCAGGGTAGAGGGCTGCTGACGCCCGCAACAGAAAAACCAGTAACGGGTGGCACTATAACAACATGGGGAAGTGCATCATTGGGGGTGATGGCAGGGAACACTATAGGACAGAAGGAAAAGTCCGGCTGTGGAGGGCCACCACAGTGCCACTTGTGCACTAGAAGTAAAAGACAAATGCTGGAGGGAAAGGGGAACTTGGGGAAGACACTGGTGAACAGAAACACATAAAACCACATACAAGACCGGGATGGGACAGGGAACCCTGAGGAGAGAGGGAAAGGGAAGGGGGAGAGAGGGATGGTACAGAAGTGGACGGCCAGACCTCTTACGGGAAGGGGAGCAAGGCTCTCCCAGTTCAAGAAAAGAGAGAAGAGAACTCTGACGTCTCCTGGAACATCACCCACGGCCGCCAGAGGGACTCAAATTTAGAAGGGTCAGGTGAGTCCTCAGCCACCAGGGCCTCCATTCTCTTAATAAGGAGAAGCTCCTGTAGGAAATCCAACAGGGTGGGCACAGCAGTACTGCGCCAATGCCTGGGAATGACTGTTCTGGTGGCAGTGAGAAAATGTCGCAGGAGGTCTCTCTTAACAGCGGAGACGTTCCCTGGTAAAATGGAGAGAAGGGCTAGACAAGGTGAGGGTGTGACAGATTTGCCACTCACTTTAGTATACAACGTGAAAACAGTATCCCAGAAGGGTCTGAGGGCAGCACATTCCCACCAGATGTGATACAGCGTACCTCTTTCGGAACCACAGCGCCAACACCGGTCGGATACACCAGGATAGATCCTGTGCAAGAGGTCAGGACAGCGTTACCAGCGGGTCAGTATTTTGTAGTTCTTTTCCTGCGCACTGCAAGGCAGCGAGAGCTTATGCGTATACAGGAAGGACCTATCCCAATCGGCAGGTGAAAGACAAGTACCAAGGTCAGATTCCCAGGGGCTGGTATAGGAAGGGAGCCCAGGTGTAGCATCCTTGAGGAGAATGCCATAGAAAACAAAGAGGACACGTGGGGTTGTGTCAGCGCGAGAAAGAGCAGACTCCAAGTCAGTCAAGGGGGATGAGAGCATGGGAAGCAAGGAGTACTTACGGAGGAAGGCAGTGAGCTGACCATATTCCAACCAAGATAACCAGAGATCGGAGTAGGAGGAGCGCAAATGTGTCAGGGAGGAGAGAGGTGTACTACCTGCAACTTGGTGCAAGCGAACGTCATCCCTACCTAGCCAGCAAAGGAATTTATCTGCAGAACAACCCGGGGGGAACATGGGATTGTTGAAGAGAGGGCTAAGGGGGCCCAGGACCCTGGCAAGGTGACCGCCCACACACACAACATCCCAGGTCCTTAGGAAATGGGATGACAGCACAGAATGCCTAACAGCACTGGAGCGGACATGGGACGGGATCCAGGGCAGAGAGGGAAGGTGAGCTGAAAGCAGTTCGGCCTCTATAGAGACCCCCTGCTTATCTGCTCCACGATAACGCCAATCAAAAAGGCACAACGTCACAGCCGTGTGGTAGTACAATCTAGGGTCTGGTAGGCCGGCGCCTCCATGGCATTTACAGCGTGTCAGTGTCCGAAACCTCAGTCTGTTCCGTGTCGCTCCTCACACAAACTTCCCAGAATTTGAACGTGAGTGAAGAAAGTACGTGGGAGTCGAATGGGGAGAGCCTGGAACACGTATAGTAGGCGGGGCACAACGTCCATTTTCAGGTCGTTACTGCGACCAAACCAGGTGAGCTTAAGAGCGCCATATTTCCGGAGATCCGCCGAAAGTGGTTCAAGTAACAGTAGGTAATTAAGGCGGTAATACACACGGTATTATGTCCCATAGTGGCCCCTGCACATGGTATTATGTCCCATAGTGGCCCCTGCACACGGTATTATGTCCCATAGTGGCCCCTGCACACAGTATAATATTCTAACTTTTATAATATTCCAATTTGTGCCACTCACTAGCTATAATTATACTGTGGGGTCTCTTCAGACCCCAGAGTATAATAAGTGGAGGGCAAAGAGAGGTGACAAACATAAAAAACAATGTACTCACTTTCCCTGCACTCCACAGCTGCTCTGTTCTCTTTGGGTGCCACTGCCTGTAGTCAGCGACCGCTGATTGGGTCTCTGGGGTCATGTTGCGTCATTATGCGTAATGACGCCGGACGTGACCCCTGCAGCTGTCAGAAGCGTCTGCAGAGCACAGAGCCGCCGCGGAGCACAGGGAACAAGGTGAGTATCATTGTTTTTTATGTTTTATCACTTCTCCTGAGGCTCCGCTTATTATACTCAGGGTCTGACGAGACCTCACAGTATAATAATAGCAGTTTCGTTTCGGCCGTGTTTGATCCAATCGAAACTGCTGGGTGAGGACTCCGCTGCCATGCCAGGGAAATAAGCCTCTCGTGCCACTCTTGGCACGCGTGCCGGGGGCTGCTGACCCCTGACATAGTGTATGACACAGTCAGGGCTCCTAGGCCTATTTATCTATAATACATAGTGTATGACACTGTCAGGGCTCCTAGGACTATATATCTATAATACATAGTGTATGACATTGTCAGGGCTCCTAGGACTATATATCTATAATACATAGTGTATGACACTGTCAGGGCTCCTAGGACTATATATCTATAATACATAGTGTATGACACTGTCAGGGCTCCTAGGACTATATATCTATAATACATAGTGTATGACACCGTCAGGGCTCCTAGGACTATATATCTATAATACATAGTGTATGACACCGTTAGGGCTCCTAGGACTATATATCTATAATACATAGGAGACCCGTGGGCCCTAGGACAGTGTATGACACTGTCAGGGCTCCTAGGACTATATATCTATAATACATAGTGTATGACACTGTCAGGACTCCTAGGACTGTATATCTATAATACATAGTGTATGACACTGTCAGGGCTCCTAGGACTATATATCTATAATACATAGTGTATGACACTGTCAGGGCTCCCAGGACTATATATCTATAATACATAGTGTATGACACTGTCAGGGCTCCTAGGACTATATATCTATAATACATAGTGTATGACACTGTCAGGACTCCTAGGCCTTTATATCTCAATAAAACATAGTGGGGGGGGGCTTCATTACTGCGCTCCTTGTCTTGTTCATGAGCTACTCAATCGAGAGTCTGATGAAGGTCACTGTGTTGGCCAAAATGTCACTCTGAATTTGCTCTACCTGGATATAACCACATGTGATGAATAAAACATGATTATAATAAGTTAAAATCCTTTGCACTCTGTGAACAATCACAGATCAAACTGCTCAATTACAAAATAGACTTAGACAAAATTAGTTTATTTGCAATGAATGGGTTAACTATCCACAGTGTGTATTACAGCAGGCTCACACAGCACAGATATTCTCTCTCACTCCTATCTATGATTTCTATCACTCTCTGTCTGTAATTGATTAGATCTGACTATACTTTGCTCTACCTCTCCTACTCCTCTGATTCTCTATCTCTATTACAAGCTTTGCAGCATTCGGTGCTCTGTATCATGCAGCCATGAATAACACATCCATCCCCTACTTCCACCATCACTGTAGTGCCTCGTGTCCCTCCACACAGCACCTTATATGGTGTATATGACATCAGCATTGTAAAGACGTCACACACTTTTTTTCCTCTGTTTTTTCAGTGCACAATGCATGTTGTGGCAGCCATTTTAGTTAATAACCAATTATTTGGTTTTGTTAAAAACTTGGAATTTGGAATATTAGGGTCTAGGCCAGCTCGGAACCAATTGGTTCCCCCATCTCCAGTAATGAAGGGTTGAGAACAAAAGGAGAGCAATCTGTGAGAAAGCAGGTGAGAGAGGAGGTGGGCATGGAGAGCATTCTGTGAGACAAGAGGGGGTATGGAGAGCAGTCTGTGATACAAGAGGGGGAATGGAGCGCAGTCTGAGAGACAAAAGGGGGTATGGAGCGCAGTCTGAGAGACAAGAGGGGGTATGGAGCGCAGTCTGTGAGACAAGAAGAGGTATGGAGAGCATTCTTTGATAGAGGAGGGGTATGGGGAGCAGTCTGTGATACAAGAGGGGATATGGAGAGCAGTCTGTGAGACAAGAGGAGGTATGGAGAGCAATCTGTGTGAGAGGAGGGCTATGGGGTGCAGTCTGTGATATAAGAGGTGGTATGGAGACCAGTCTGTGAAACAAGAGGGGATATGGAGAGCAGTCTGTGAAACAAGAGGAGGTATGGAGAGCATTCTGTGAGAGAGGAGGGGTATGGGGAGCAGTCATAGAGACAAGAGGAGGTATTTAGAGCATTATGTAAGAGAAGAGGGGTACGGGGAGCAGTATGTGAGAGAGGAGGGGTACGAGGAGCAGTCTGTGAGACAAGAGGAGGGGTATGGGGAGCAGTCTGTGAGACAAGAGGAGGGGTATGGGGAGCAGTCTGTGTAAAATATGGGGATTTTGTAAGCAGTCTGTATGAACGGGCCATGTGGAGCAATATGACTGATAGAGGGGGCCATGGGAGCAGTCTGTGAGCAAAGAAGGGGATCAGTTTGTGATAAGAAAACGAGGATGGGGATCCAGCCATGGGATTACCCAGGATCCTTGTGAAATAAGGACATGCCTATATTGATTACAGTAATTCCAGGTCTCCATTATAAGATTTCAGCTCTTACAGACCTTGGGACTTGCCCTTGACTGACATTAGACGTTGCTGATGTTATGTTAAGCTAAAGGGTAGCAGCAGCCTAATATGTAGAATTACCGACCCTTATGGGCTTACTCCCAGGACCCTCCCAGAGCACTGAGGGTCACTGTACTGTAGGTCTCTCTGGGGTCTCCATTTATTTAGAGGTCTGATTCCTACAGAAGTTGGAACTGGCTACAATAGTGAGGGGCCAAAGATGTCTTGGCAGAAAAGTCTGCTGCTGCCAGGAGGAGTTGTCATAGTGGTCTGGGCGGGATGGAGAAGAGGAAAGTGAATGAGTACAGTCAGAGAAGACGCCCCCTGTCAGTCACTGGAAGGGTCTGCACTGTAGTCACCTATACAGTCTGTAGAGTGTGTATCTACCACTCTATGGCCCTGTATGCAGGTATCATTGCTATTGTACCCCGCCCCTATTTGCATAGCCACACTCTTTATTTTCATAAAAAACTCCTATAACTACTGTATAAAGCTAGACAGGAAGCTCCGCCTCCATTGTTGGGGGTCGCACCTCTGGGACGGATTCTTGCACCCCAATACAGGAGGCTCCACTTAATTCCAGTGTAGATACTTTGTAGCATTTTACTGCCGAAGCGCCATTAACGTCACTGCTTGGAAAACTTTTTTTTGGCAACATGTGACAAGTCATAGAGAAGCGGCCATTGCCAGATGACAGTGGGTGTGAACTGAGCCCTACCGCTCTTACAGTAAAGAACCCTTCCTGTGCTGAGTGAGATCGTTGACCCCGACAAGTCGTCTTTCCTGCCGCTAAATGTCTTATAACGCACCAACAATGATCAGATACAGAAAGTCTGTGCCCAGAGTAAAGCGGCAGCACGGGTGGGGGGAAGGGCAGCAAAAAGTGACAGTCACCGCTCCCTATGTACGAAAAGTGGTTCCTAACTGCTAGAGACCAGGGAACCCCAAAACCCCAAAATAGAGACCAAACTGAATGCCTTGTCCATGTAGCAGACACTTGTCAGAATGCGAGGTCATTGTCAGTGATGACATCACTACTGTGAATGTTAATGAGTTACATCCTCCCTCCATTCCAAGAACCCCAGAAACCCCCAAGAAGTCCTAGAGCCCTCTCGGTTACCCCCCATGCTGATGTTCTGCTCCTCACTGGGTCATCTGTTATAGTATGACCAGTGGTATCAGTATGCCGCCATGTTAGGATAGACGCTCTACAGCTCTCTGCACTGACCATTAAGGGAACATTCAGAATGGGGTCACCCATCTAGACTACCCTATGATGAGACCACGCTACACATTGATCGTCTGTGCTTAGAATAAGCTGTCAATGTGTGATCAGGGGGCCAGTGATGGAACTACTAGTCGCCATAGTGACTACTACGGGGCCCATGACCTTAGGGGGCCCGCAACCTTAGGCCCCTGCTACCTTTTTTAAAAATAGGCCATTACCTGCAGGAGTTACTGGACACGCGGTGGGCACTTGGGTCACTCCTTACTGGAGGTGGTGATGTACAGCAGATCTGATACGGTTATCTCTCACAGTGTAGACGTGTGCAGGGCTGTGGGGTAAACAAGGCACTTGTAGTCACGGGGAATGCACCAGGTCCCGGGTCCCCACTCTCAGGTGCCTGACAAAGACATACAGGGGTCAATGCCTTCCTCATTGTAGGCAGACCACACGGCTCCCCCAAATTGCTTGGTTTCACCGGCT
Organism: Leptodactylus fallax; assembly: GCA_947044405.1. Taxonomy (NCBI): domain Eukaryota; kingdom Metazoa; phylum Chordata; class Amphibia; order Anura; family Leptodactylidae; genus Leptodactylus; species Leptodactylus fallax. Next base: position 455,666 of record CAMRHE010000707.1, on the reverse strand, counting down.
ATGGCCTCCTACAGACGTCTCCAACAAGCTGGATACACCGCGGTGAGTGATCTCTGCTCAATCTGTCCCCTCTCCCTACAGAGTATGGGAGCGGACCTTAAATAGGAAGCCATCTCCCATCCTGGGTGGCCGGGGTAACACCTGACAGGGAACAGTGAGAGCAACACACAACTTCTCCTGCAGTGCAATTCATGGGCACAAGTTACTCCTGCCTAGAAGGAATCATCAACCAATTCCAGAAAGTTCCAGAACACTGACCGCACCATGACCTGCACCAGTGAAAGCAACAGAGCATATAACTCATCATCCAACAGTACTATTACTATACTCTACTACACCCTACTCTACTACACCCTACTCTACTACATCCTCCTCTACTATACCCTACTCTACTACGCCCTACTCTACTATACCCTACTCTACTACACCCTACTCTACTACGCCCTACTCTACTATACCCTACTCTACTACGTCCTCCTCTACTACACTATTACTCTACTGTGCCCTACTCTACTACACCCTACTCTACTACGTCCTTCTCTACTATACCCTACTCTACTACACCCTACTCTACTATGCCCTACTCTACTACACTATTACTCTACTACACCCTACTCTACTACGTCCTCCTCTACTACGTCCTCCTCTACTACACCCTACTCTACTATGTCCTCCTCTACTATACCCTACTCTACTACGCCCTACTCTACTATGCCCTACTCTACTACACTATTACTCTACTACACCCTACTCTACTACGTCCTCCTCTACTATGTCCTCCTCTACTACACCCTACTCTACTACATCCTCCTCTACTATACCCTACTCTACTACAGCCTACTCTACTATGCCCTACTCTACTACACTATTACTCTACTACACCCTACTCTACTACGTCCTCCTCTACTACGTCCTCCTCTACTACACCCCACTCTACTACGTCCTTCTCTACTATACCCTACTCTACTACACCCTACTCTACTACATTCTCCTCTACTATACCCTACTCTACTACATTCTCCTCTACTATACCCTACTCTACTACACCCTACTCTACTACATCCTCCTCTACTATACCCTACTCTACTACACCCTACTCTACTACATCCTCCTCTACTACATCCTCCTCTACTGTACCCTACTCTACTACGTCCTCCTCTACTATACCCTACTCTACTACGCCCTACACTACTACACCCTACTCTACTATGTCCTCCTCTACTACACCCTACTCTACTGCACCCTACTCTACTACATCCTCCTCTACTATACCCTACTCTACTACACCCTACTCTACTACACTATTACTCTACTACGTCCTCCTCTACTACACCCTACTCTACTACATCCTCCTCTACTACACTACTACTCTGCTACACCCTACTCTACTACGTCCTCCTCTACTACACCCTACTCTACTACGCTCTACTCTACTACACTACTACTCTGCTATGCCCTACTCTACTACACCCTACTCTACTGTGCCCCCCTACTCTACTACTCCCTACTCTACTACACTATTACTCAACTGTGCCCTACTCTACTACATCCTCCTCTACTACACTACTACTCTACTACACATAACAGGTGCAATCTGGACAGAGATTTTTGCATTACAGATTTTTGGAAAATTTGTGATGAACCTAACTTGTTCCGAACCAGTTCTCCCATCTCTAGTCAGAACACACAGGTGAAGCTTGCTCTATATGGGCCGGTGTAGCCAGGCAGTACATGATATCAGACAGTTCATCTCTCCTGTAATATCCTCCTGTAGATCTGCCTGTCAGGAGTCTTCTCCGTGCATGACTAGATGCAGTAAATGAATCAGTCAGTAATTGGCAGCAATAATGGATCCTATGTCCTTCCTGGAGACGATAGTGAAGCCATATTATTAGTTCTTCTCAGAAGTCAATGTGCACCTGGGGAGCGGCCCCCACCGGCTCCTCATGGCCTTCGTGATGTATATGGACATGTGGCTCCTCATCAGTATGTCACCCCAAGTGTCTCTATTTTGGAGGGGCAGTCCCTACTTTTGACCCAAGCCCCTCTGTCCCTCTTTGCTCCTTAAACGTCCCTCTTTGTGATATTGGATATAAATGTGCATTAATAGAAGTCACTAAATTGTTCCAAAATCCGTCTGCTCTCTAACTTCTTAGCCAAACCCAAAACTTTGTCACCTACAAAGCACTGTTATACTCTGGGGCCCCTTCAGACAAGAATATAATAAGTAGATCTTCCCATCCCTAGGCCAGGGGTGACCCTCGCCTCTCTGTTGCCTGAGGCAAACTATAAAAAGGCGACACCCCCCCAAAAAAAATAAAAAAACACCATCTGAGTTCACACATTACTGGCTTCACACAATAAGCTATACAAACCGTGACACCCCGGGGATAGCAGTGCAACTCCATTCACTAGAATTATTAGATGGGGCCACAAATGATACTGCTGCAGTATAAGCTCCCATATACAGTACATATACAGAGACTGCAGAGTCCTGGTGCCTGCCCCTGCCCACCAGGATTCAGCTGCACTAGACTACCCAGCACAGCTCCACCTCCCAGGATTCTGCTGCACCAAATGTCACTGCTACAGTATAACCTCCCTTATACTGTACAGTCAATGTGATCCTTGTTCTTGGTTTCACACGTTAGTCACTTTCTGCTAGCTCTATCTAGTGGGCACACAGAAAACTGCACTGTGTGTACACAGGAACACAACATCTATACCTGTGAGGGTCTAGTGAGGGGGATTGTCAGGACCCCCATATTAAATACAGATCATAACTGTATGGAATTTGGTAAAAATAGAGTTTATAAGAAGATCCCATGTAAAGTTTCTGAAACGCCCCATTGGGCCAGGTATAGTCATTACTGAATGGAGACAGTAAACGCCCTGGATCAGTGACCACCTGACCAGTGACTGCCGGACTAGTGACTCTCGGACCAGTGACTGTCGGACTAGTGACTACCGGACCAATGACTGCAGGACCAATAACTGCCGGACCAGTGACTGCTGGACTAGTGATTGCCGGACCAGTGACTGCCGGACCAGTGACTACCAGACCAGTGACTGTCGGATAAGTGACTAATGGACTAGTGACTCCCGGACTGGTGACTGCTGGACCAGTGACTGCAGGACCAGTGACTGCCGGACTAGTGACTGCTGGACCAGTGACTGCCGGACCAGTGTCTGTCGGACTAGTGACTGCGGGACCAGTGACTGCGGGACCAGTAACTACCGGACCAGTGACTGCAGAACCAGTGACTGCCGGACTAGTGATTGCCAGACCAGTGACTGCCGGACCAGTGACTGTCGGACTAGTGACTGCGGGACCAGTGACTGCGGGACCAGTAACTACCGGACCAGTGACTGCCGGACCAGTGACTGCCGGACTAGTGATTTCCAGACCAGTGACTGCCGGACCAGTGACTGCCAGACCAGTGACTGTCGGACGAGTAACTAATGGACTAGTGACTCCCGGACTGGTGACTGCCGAACCAGTGACTGCAGGACCAGTGACTGCCGGGATAATGACTGCCGGACTAGTGACTGTCGGACCAGTGACTGCCAGACTAGTGACTGCCGGACCAGTGACCGTCCTGGACCAGTGACTGCTGGATTAGTGACTGCGGGACCAGTGACCACCCCGGACCATTGACCGCCGGATCAGTGACCACCGGACCAATGACTGCTCCCCTATGAACACAGCTGTCTCCTTATCCTAAGACTAAATCTTCCCTAAAACCAACTCCCGTACATGTCCTATACAGTAAGTACGAGGGTTGCAGAGCGGAATTCCTGGGGACATCTCTGGTCTCAGATCTTTAGGGTTTGTGAATCACATTCATGTGCACAGATATACAAAAACTCTTTAACTTCTTACTGAAGAGCATTATCCAGTAACGTAGCTTCCACTGAGACTCTTAATTCCAAGAGATCTATTGGAGCAAGGGCCAACACCCCATTGAGGGAACCCACACACCTGCCATGGAGTCCAAAAGCAGACCTGGCTAAGACTAACCCCATCCCCCTCTACAGTATCAGTGATGCTACCTAACTAGTAAGGAGGATCTTCCAGATGGTCTCAAAGGCGATGAGAACCAGTGAGATATTCCGACCACAAATGAATAATGTATGTCCCATCACCTCTCCGGAAAGGTCCAGTAATAGCTGAAATCTACATCACAGAACTTCTTGGTAGAGGTGGCTAATGTACAATAATGAACCCCCTCAAAATAGAGAAACTCACTAGAAGAAATGGTGGGAAATGCTGAAAAATAAGGGTATCCACAACATGAGTGACAACTGTAACTAGTGTGCAATAATAACTAGCGTCATAAATGTCTACTGAGGCTTTAATATTGGGACTGCCCCTAAACAACCAACCAACCATCAGGTTACGAACTGTGCCAACCTTAAGCAACTAGCCCTGACCTTCACCAATTAACCTTGACCCTTCACAATCAGCCCTAACCATCATCAACCAGCAGTGACCATCCACAAGTTATGACTGTCTACAACCAGTCCCAACCATCAACCACCAGCCTTAACCATCATCAACCAGCCCTGACTATCAACAACCAGCCCTGATTATCCATAATAAGCTATGACTGTCTACAACCAGCCCTGACCCTCATCAACCAGACATGACCATCAACAACCAGCCCTGACTATCCATAATAAGCTATGACTGTCTACAACCAGCCCTGACCCTCATCAACCAGACATGACCATCCTCAACCAGCCCTGACTAACCACAACAAGTTATGACTGTCTACAACAAGCCCCAACCATCAACAACCAGCCCTGACTATCCATAATAAGTTATGACTGTCTACAACCAGCCCTGACCATCAACAACCAGCCCTAACCCTCATCAACCAGACATGACCATCCTCAACCAGCCCTGACTAACCACAAGTTATGACTGTCTACAACAAGCCCCAACCATCAGCCACCAGCCCTGACCATCATCAACCAGCCCTGACTATCCACAATAAGTTATGACTGTCTACAACCAGCTCTGACCATCATAACCAGCCCTGACAAGACAACAACCAGCCCTGACCATCAACGACCAGTCCTGATCATCAACAACTAGTCCTGACCATCAACAACCAGCCCTGACCATCATACCCAGCACTGATTATCGGTCCTTGGATATCAGGAGTTTGACCCTTTACTTCATGTGGAACCCTATTTAGGGTCTGTGTCCTGAGGACTATGCTGGGGCCGATCCTGTGCAGACCTGGATGCTTTCCTATAGAGATCTTTGGGTAATGCTCTCTTGATCTAACAGGACAAGATCCAATCCTATTCTTGGCACTGGATATGCATCTCCGACATGTGTCCATAATACAGCTGGTTTGAAGCTTTCCTTCATTCATACCTCTGGTGTCACCAGAACAACCATGACCAAGGTCCAGGATGGATTGAAATATTGGCCATTAGGACATGATTCACTTATTACTGGACACTATAAAGTGATCTTCGCATCTGATTTGGTTGAGCGTCCTGGTTCTACCCACAGATACTGCCATGGAATTGCTCATTACCTCCTGGCCTATAGTGAGGGATTACAGCGACTCCCTGTACCGCCATATAATGCTCTGTGCATCATAGGAGTAGATTTCTCTAGTAACAGTGGGAAATAGCTCTGTAATACAGATAATGTAGTCTGATGGCATCAAAGGCGAAGAGTGCCGACAGACCCAGCTCTATTGTCTCCGGAGGGACGGCTTTATGATTAAAGGGGTCGTCCAGCCATGGAACTACTTAAAATGTTATAATCTGCTTAATGCGGCCACATGATCCCCCAACATGCTTATACATTCCCATGATTGCCCACCATAGTCCTTCAGTCACATGATCCCCCACCACGCTTATACACCCCCATGATTGCCCACCATAGTCCTTCAGTCACATGACCACGCTCATACACCCCCATGATTGCCCACCATAGTCCTTCAGTCACATGATACCCCTCCATGTTTATACACCCCCATAATTGCCCATCATAGTCCTTCAGTCACATGAACCCCACACCCATGATTTCCCACCATAGTCCTTCAGTCACATGATACCCTACCACTTCTATTGGGTCACATGATTGCCCGCCATGATCCCCTGCCGCTTCTATTCAGCCACATGATCGACACCGCTCAGTCTGCCACAAAAGGTGGTGTACACAGATGCCCACACGCTATGAAGCTGTAGGCGTTCCTCTATATGGGGCCTCCATCCAGTGTTTATGGCAAGTTAAGATGGCTTCCATAAATCCTGTGTTGGTCTCCAGGGACCTGTAGGGTACAGCAGAGCCCCCCAGACGTGTGTGTGTGACCTACCCTGCTGTGTAGAGGATGTATGGCGCTACAATATATACATGAGCCTGTACATGTAGATGCCAGAAGGACATTACTCATGTGGGACTTCTAGATAACACTATATATAGGACACACTTCCCCTTTAAGATGATACATCCACATTCCCAGGACACTCCGTGGACACCTGTCACATGACTCCAAACTGGAGAATTCATTCTAGACAGGATTTAATCCCTAATCTTTCCAATTTCCCCAGCGCTCCAGGTCTAATGCCTGGGACATGAGTGCGGTGAAGAAGACGTCATTAGGATTAATTCTTCGCTTAAGTTTTCCGTCACGCACATTATCGAGTCCTTCATGGATTTCAGCGTGACATTGACGGATAATTCTACAGAGAGATCATCTATCGGGGGGACAAACTATATGTGCAGCCTGTGCTGCACCCCAAAGGCCTAGGTGGATTGATAGCGCCATCAAAGGAAAACAATAGCGCCCCCTACTGGCTTTTATATTGTGGCAAAGGTACTGGTGACGGATTTTCTGGCGGGTCAGAGTGGAGGTGGTCCAGGGTGGTCAGAGTCTCTTTTGGTTTCCAGCATTGTCAGCTGATGTGACGTGAAGATTCCTGGTGTAATAGATCATAGGGAGTATATTAGTTGGGGTGACCTTCACTGGGACCCTCATCCCACCAGATCCCATACTGGAGCCATATGTCTAGTCAAGGTCTGACTGGTCTACCAACCATCTGGGCCCCGACACAATAGCAAGATGACCTTAGCAGGATGATGTTTTTGATTCACAAATCATTATGAATAACCTGATGGAGTAGGCCCAAGGTACCCAGTCCCACAACTTTAAGTTTCTGGATTCAAGATAGTGGAAAGGGGCAGTAAAATGACAGGTTTTATCCCCAGGACTGGGCCTTAAGATTGGCCATCATTATCAGTTTGGTGGTCCACTGATTCTCTTTCATGGAGGTCCACTTTGTTCACTTCATTGAAGTCCGCTTTGTCACCTAAGGTCATGTAAGCATCATGATATTGACACGCCCCACATGACCATCAAGGCCCAATCGCAGGCCTCAGCAGTGAGAACATATCAATGACATTACCCAGGAGGTTGGAAGACGGCGTGAGACAGGAGCGGACACCATGGCGAAGACCTAAAGAGGTGAAGGACAATGATTGTTTGTTTCTTTCCCCCATCTTCTCCGAGCCTTCACTTATTGTTCTCTGGGGTCTGAAGAGACCCTGAGTATAATAATGTATCATGGGTGGCAAACCTGAAATTTTTGTGAAAATTTGAAACCTTACCAGACTTGTTACCAATCGTTTTGCTCAGTAGTATGGAATTGTGTAAAACATTAGGTTGTCAACTATTACACCAATCCAAGATCTATACCAGTATCTGAGGGTACACGAAAAAATTATTATTATTTTTTTTTTATTATTTTTTTTATTTGCCCCATGTAGTATAATGCTGCACTAGTGCCCCCACACTCTATAGTGCTCCATTATTGCCCCATATAGTATAATGCTGCAGTAGTGCCACCACACAGTATATTGCTCCATTATTACCCCATATAGTATAATGCTGCACTAGTGCCCCCACACTGTATAGTGCTCCATTATTACCCCATATAGTATAATGCTGCACTAGTGCCCCCACACTCTATAGTGCTCCATTATTGCCCCATATAGTATAATGCTGCACTAGTGCCCCCACACTCTATAGTGCTCCATTATTGCCCCATATAGTATAATGCTGCACTAGTGCCCCCACACAGTATATTGCTCCATTATTACCCCATATAGTATAATGCTGCACTAGTGCCCCCACACTGTATAGTGCTCCATTATTGCCCCATATAGTATAATGCTGCACTAGTGCCCCCACACTCTATAGTGCTCCATTATTGCCCCATGTAGTATAATGCTGCACTAGTGCCCCCACACAGTATAGTGCTCCATTATTGCCCCATATAGTATAATGCTGCACTAGTGCCCCCACACTGTATAGTGCTCCATTATTGCCCCATATAGTATAATGCTGCACTAGTGCCCCCACACTCTATAGTGCTCCATTATTGCCCCATGTAGTATAATGCTGCACTAGTGCCCCCACAATCTATAGTGCTGTTCCATTATTGCCCCATGTAGTATAATGCTGCACTAGTGCCCCCACACTCTATAGTGCTCCATTATTGCCCCATGTAGTATAGTGCTGCACTAGTGCCCCCACACTCTATAGTGCTCCATTATTACCCCATATAGTATAATGCTGCACTAGTGCCCCAATACTGTATATTGCTCCATTATTGCCCCATATAGTATAATGCTGCACTAGTGCCCCCACACAGTATAGTGCTCGCATTATTACCCCATATAGTATAATGCTGCACTAGTGCCCCCACACTGTATAGTGCTCCATTATTGCCCCATATAGTATAATGCTGCACTAGTGCCCCCACACTGTATAGTGCTCCATTATTGCCCCATATAGTATAATGCTGCATTAGTGCCCCCACACAGTATAGTGCTCCATTATTGCCCCATATAGTATAATGCTGCACTAGTGCCCCCACACAGTATATTGCTCCATTATTGCCCCATATAGTATAATGCTGCACTAGTGCCCCGATACTGTATATTGCTCCATTATTGTCCCATGTAGTATAATGCTGCACTAGTGCCCCCACACTGTATAGTGCTCCATTATTGCCCCATATAGTATAATGCTGCACTAGTGCCCCCACACTCTATAGTGCTCCATTATTGCCCCATGTAGTATAATGCTGCACTAGTGCCCCCACACAGTATAGTGCTCCATTATTGCCCCATATAGTATAATGCTGCACTAGTGCCCCCACACAGTATAGTGCTCCATTATTGCCCCATATAGTATAATGCTGTACTAGTGCCCCCACACTGTATGGTGCTCCATTATTGCTCCATATAGTATAATGCTGTACTAGTGCCCCCACACTGTATGGTGCTCCATTATTGCTCCATATAGTATAATGCTGCACTATTGCCCCCACACAGTATAGTGCTCCATTATTGCCCCATATAGTATAATGCTGCAGTAGTGCCACCACACAGTATATTGCTCCATTATTACCCCATATAGTATAATGCTGCACTAGTGCCGCGATACTGTATATTGCTCCATTATTGTCTCATGTAGTATAATGCTGCACTAGTGCCCCCACACTGTATAGTGCTCCATTATTGCCCCATATAGTATAATGCTGCACTAGTGCCCCCACACTCTATAGTGCTCCATTATTGCCCCATGTAGTATAGTGCTGCACTAGTGCCCCCACACAGTATACTGCTCCATTATTGCCCCATGTAGTATAGTGCTGCACTAGTGCCCCCACACAGTATACTGCTCCATTGTTGCCCCATATAGTATAATGCTGCACTAGTGCCCCCACACAGTATACTGCTCCATTATTGCCCCATATAGTATAATGCTGCACTAGTGCCCCCACACTGTATAGTGCTCCATTATTGCCCCATATAATATAATGCTGCACTAGTGCCCCCACACTGTATAGTGCTCCATTATTACCCATATAGTATAATGCTGCACTAGTGCCCCCCCTCCTCCCCTTCCCCAACACTGTATAGTGCTCCATTATTACCCATATAGTATAATGCTGCACTAGTGCCCCAACACTGTATAGTGCTCCATTATTACCCATATAGTATAATGCTGCACTAGTGCCCCCACACTGTATAGTGCTCCATTATTACCCATATAGTATAATGCTGCACTAGTGCCCCCACACTGTATAGTGCTCCATTATTACCCCATATAGTATAATGCTGCACTAGTGCCCCCACACTGTATAGTGCTCCATTATTACCCATATAGTATAATGCTGCACTAGTGCCCCAACACTGTATAGTGCTCCATTATTGTCCCATATAGTATAATGCTGCACTAGTGCCCCCACACTGTATAGTGCTCCATTATTACCCATATAGTATAATGCTGCACTAGTGCCCCCACACTGTATAGTGCTCCATTATTACCCCATATAGTATAATGCTGCACTAGTGCCCCCACACTGTATAGTGCTCCATTATTACCCATATAGTATAATGCTGCACTAGTGCCCCCACACTGTATAGTGCTCCATTATTACCCCATATAGTATAATGCTGCACTAGTGCCCCCACACTCTATAGTGCTCCATTATTACCCCATATAGTATAATGCTGCACTAGTGCCCCCACAATCTATAGTGCTCCATTATTGCCCCATATAATATAGATGCTGCATTAGTGCCCCCACCTGTATAGTTTCTTTACCTGCCCCCCCCTTTCCCCCATTTTTTCCCATATAGTATAATGCTGCACTAGTGCCCCCACACTGTATAGTGCTCCATTATTGCCCCATATAATATAATGCCCCCCTCGGGCCCCCCCCCTCTTTCGTGCCCCTTTTCCCATAGTATAATGCTGCACTAGTGCCCCCACACTGTATAGTGCTCCATTATTACCCATATAGTATAATGCTGCACTAGTGCCCCCACACTGTATAGTGCTCCATTATTACCCCATATAGTATAATGCTGCACTAGTGCCCCCACACAGTATACTGCTCCATTATTGTCCCATATAGTATAATGCTGCAGATTCACAAATCACTATGAATGACCTGATGGAGTAGGCCCAAGGTACCCAGTCCCACAACTTTAAGTTTCTGGATTCAAGATAGTGGAAAGGGGCAGTAAAATAACAGGTTTTATCCCCAGGACTGGGCCTTAGGATTGGCCGTCATTATCAGTTTGGTGGTCCACTGATTCTCCTTCATGGAGGTCCACTTTGTTCACTTCATTGAAGTCCGCTTTGTCACCTAAGGTCATGTAAGCATCATGATATTGACACGCCCCACATGACCATCAAGGCCCAATCGCAGGCCTCAGCAGTGAGAACATGTCAATGACATTACCCAGGAGGTTGGAAGACGGCGTGAGACAGGACTGGACGCCGTGGCGAAGACCCAAAGAGGTGAGGCACAATGATTGTTTGTTTCTTTCCCCCATCTTCTCCAAGCCTTCACTTATTGTTCTCTGGGGTCTGAAGAGACCCTGAGTATAATAATGTATCGTGGGTGGCAAACCTGAAATTTTTGTGAAAATTTGAAACCTTACCAGACTTGTTACCAATCGTTTCGCTCAGTAGTATGGAATTGTGTAAAACATTAGGTTGTCAACTATTACACCAATCCAAGATCTATACCAGTATCTGAGGGTACACGAAAAAATTATTATTATTTTTTTTTGTGCACCTTCAGATACTGGTATGGATCTTGGATTGGAGGAATATTGGTGAGCTGTATTTATTCCTGTGGTAGTTGACAACCTAATGTTTTACATAATGTTGGACCTTGTTTTCTTCTCCGGACTGGTGGCATCTCATGGACCTTCAGCTTTTGGTGACCAATGCTCATTATATCACCAATGTATCACAGTCTACATCCTGGTCTGACCAGATAGCCAGATAGGCTTTGCTGCTCACATTTCAGGGTGTCTAATCTTTTGCAGCCATCTTTTTTGCTCTTCTAAAATGAAAACTGAAGGAACTTGGTAAAGTCTTGACAATCTCCTACTCTTCTGAGCCTCCAGGACTTTTGTGTTTCCATGGTTACAGGCTACAAACAAACCTTGTGTAGTCGTGTGCTCGTCCATTCCTTCAGGGGAAAACATGTCTTTGGGATGAGACTACATACCGGGCTTCATTGTCTGTAACCATGAGGATGCATAGATTGGCAAAGGAGCTGTATACACAAAACACTGGAATTGAAGAAAGTGTACCGACCCTAAGATTTTTTAGGTAAAATTCTATAAAACATCAAGTCTATAAGTAGGATAAGACCTGTTTGAAGTTTACCATGGGTGCTCAGGGGCAAATCTTACCTCTTGGGGCAATATAATAAGACAGACACCAATATACTCTCCACTCAATTCATTTGTATCAAAGCTGTACGTTGTATCATAATCAATATCCCCGACACGTAGAACCCCCCGCGTCCTCTCACAGATTTGTGCATATAAAAAAATGGACATACAGCAATACAGATGGATTGCCGATATGTATCTCAACAATGACCACCATGCTGGGTACAGTGTCTGAACCCGGCTCTGCATTTTAGATAGGTCATCAATCTTGTTGACGTTCGCCCCATCTGGTTGACGTGTCGCTCTCCATACCTGACGTAGTTGTCAGGTTAATGCATGTGGTGAAGACTTAGACCCTGAGCTGGGACTGACCACTCCAGGCCATCCCATCTACACCCTCTGACCAATGCCGGGGCACCTCGAGAGGACGGGGCAGTAACAAACGGTATAATCGAAAACAGCAGGTGGAGTGTTGGGGGGACAGTTTATTTCGCACGCACAGCGTACATTGTAAAAGACTGAGGCATCGCAGTGTTTCTGATGAATACAGAGGAGGCTTCATAAAGACCCCCCACCCCAAAACAGAGTGTTGGAAAGAACAGGGGAAAGGACAGATGTCCAAGGTCCAGATGCCCCCCTATGTTCTCTGCCTCTTCCTCTCCTCCTGTCACACTAAAGGTCCATACAACCAGTCTTTGTGGCACCCCCACTAGCATCACTCCGGGGTGCTGGCTTCTAGAGGGTCTGCCAGTCTCCGGTGATGTGAGAGGGGTGTGAGGTCCTCTGGAGCAGGAGGCGGTGGCGGTTTTGGAGACTGCGGTGGTCTAGGTAGCGGTGGCGGGCCTCGTAGAGTCTGTATCCGCCGACATTCTTGGCAGATTCTGAAATGGGCACATCCTCCTCGACCAGAGGAAGACGGGGGCGTCCTCTTGGAGCCGCTGGGCCCCTGGAGCAGGAGGAGGGTGAGGGAGGAGCCGGCGGGTGCTGGTGGGTCTGGTAAAGACGCCCATTGCAGAGACGTGTCTCTCTGGTGGCTCGAGGCGGTCGACTGAGGGAAAGTAGAGTCCTCCCATGAAGGTGACGCGGTGGCCGACGACGGTGACGAGAACGAGACGTCTTTTTACAGGACACTGCGCTACGGAGCTCACTCAGCATCTCCTGACAGACCGAAATCTGAGGAAGAAGAAGAAGAAAAAGAAAAGATGAGACAAAGAAAACAACAAAAAAAAATCAAGAAAATAAAGTCTTAGAAAGCAGGACGGAGAACGCGAGGAGGAAAAGCAATAATCGTTGTGTGGGATGAAGAGTGAGCAGAATGGCAGAACAAACAGGAGCAGCAGGGGAGCGGAGAGTGGGCGAAACGCTGCGCACCGACCCCTGGGGGACAGCAAAGAAAATCTCATGCAAAACTAGGGCAAAAACAGAAGCCGTGACATAATAACAGAGCCCTGAGGGGCGGCTGCGGGGGGAGGGGGAGATGGGAACACTTCATTCTTATGTGGTAGAAGAGACTACAATATATATATATATATATATATATATATATATATATATAATACAAACACAATACACAGATAGCCATGGCAGTCCACAAGTACCATCTCACCTCTTCATTGTCCACTGAGCGTCTCGTTGACCAGACGAACTCCATGATGGCCACAAACACAGCAATGATGAGGCCGCAGATGAGAACCACAAAGATGCCACCAATGTTCTCCATGCCCAGTCCTGCAAGTACAGACATAATCAGGGGGACGTCGCGAAAGTCACTGCAAACCATTTTCAGACTGGCCCATTATAGTACCAGAGGATCCTCCGATGGGCTCTAACACAATAATGGTGCAGAAGAAGACACCCATCATCAATCATTTTATCTGGTGGCCCAAGGAACCTCAGTCTGACACTGCTGCAAAGTCATGGAAAGTTCTAGGTATGCTAAAACCAAGAGCCGATCCTCTGTTCATGGGCCCCATAGTTGTCAGAGAAACCTTCTCTATGGCTGGGTCAACCAGCAGAGGACAACCCATGTGGAGTTATCACATCTCACTGATTCAATTGTTATAAATCAGAGGTTCTCAATCTGTGGTATGTGTACTCCGGGGACTATCCCTGGTACATGCTGTAGCTGAGAACTACTGTGGGGGCAGTGTAGAGATCATTATATTAAGTGTGGGGGCCATTATACTGAGTGTGGGGGCAGTGTGGAGGCAATTATATTAAATGTACTGAGTATGGGGTCCATTATATTGAGTGTGGGGGCACAGTGGGGCCATTATACTGAGTGTGGGGTCCATTATATTGAGTGTGGGGGCAATGTAGGGGCCATTATACTGAGTGTGGGGTCCATTATACTGAGTGTGAGGGCAGTGTGGGGGCCATTTTACTGAGTGTGGGGTCCATTATACTGAGTGTGAGGGCAGTGTGGGGGCCATTATACTGAGCATGGGGGCACACTGGGGGCCATTTTACTGAGTGTGGGGGCAGTATAGGGTCATTTTACTGAGTGTGGGGGCAGTGGTGGCTATTTTACTAAGTATGGGGGCACAGTGGGGGTCATTTTACTGAGTGTGGGTCTGTTTTACTGAGTATGGGGGCCATTATACTGAGTGTGGGGGCACAGTGGGGCCAGTATACTGAGTGTGGGGGCCATTATATTACATATGGGTGCAATATTACATGTGGGGCACTGAAGTGGCAATTCTACTGAGTGTGAGGGCCTTTATACTTCTTCGGGGGCAATGACTGGGCCATTGCTTTGGGGGGCACTGATGGGGTCACTTATGGGGCCATTATACTACATGTGGAGCACTTAGAGGGCTAATCTACTGAATGTGGGGGCCATTATACTACATGTGTACAATAATACAGCAAAGATTATGAAGGCACTCAAGTCATGTTCATGGACCCAATATGGCGGTACATGAGGTCCCCAACGGTTGTAGGACTGTACGAGCACACGTTCTTTGAAACTCCCATCCTGAACTACTCAAGTGTTTTCCTGTTGTATTTCCTGTTTACGATCTAAGGCAGTGTTCACATTAGGAGTTTCCATTGCAGATTTTGTCAGAGAAGCCAAAAAATGCTCCAGTATTTTTTGACAAAACCAATGGACACCATCACAGTCAGCGGAGTCCGCCAGGCACAGTTTGTCATGTGATGGATCCGGCACCATCGCTGTTATTTTTGGATGTTTTTACACACAGAAGATTCCGCCGGCCGGCCCGGTGAGGAATAATACAGGATCCCGTCGATTCAGGCTCAGCAGCAATAAAAACTTTCATGCAATATTTTCTCTTCTGATCTAAATATTGTGACCGTCCCATGATTTGCATTTTTGATGGTTGCCCTTTAAGAGTCTCCCACCGTCTCGCAGCAATATAATTGCAGGTTGTTTGTGTAATTGCTGGCGGCTCGTGTGACAGCGCAGTGTTGGGATGCAGTGTGCGGATTTATTACAGCTCACGTCTGTGTGGGGGTGAGGGGAGCATTGCTGAACCTGAGCGCATCACACCTGCTGCGGTGCCGCTTATCTCCTCACAGGCCCCAGGGGGCAGTGACTCCTAAGTGAGAATGTCTCCAAACGATGACCTCACATGATGCATTATATGGAACGCAGGGGTCCTGTATGCCACCGCTTTACCATGTGCAGGTAAGAATTGTCCTTCCTGAAGAGCTTAAGCAGGGGTGTGACTTGGGGTGGGTCATATGGGCATGGGTGGTGAGTACCACAATATCTAAGCCACTCTGCCTTGGATACAGGGCTCATACTGTGGATTGGGGGTTTGAAGGAGTCATTACAGGAAAGGATCTCATAATGGAGAAGGTATCAATCATCGCCGATCGCCGATATTGGGGGGCACTGTGAGGGGTCACTAAACTTTTATGTCTAGATCCCACTGGTGGCTCCTTACAAGACGCAGTGATATAACGTGATTTATTACCCCATACTGCTGCTAACAAATCACTGCAGTGAAAATACTGTATCACTTCATTTCATACTTTCCGACTCTCTAGGAACGTCCAGGAGCTTCTCAAAATAAGGTGAGACCTCCCAGAGTCCCAGGAGAGCTGGCAAATCACCGTGGTCGGGCAGAATGATCCTCAATCCACTGGACTCTCTGTCCTTATGCACATGATCTGAGCATGTTATATGCCAGTTACACGATGGTTGTGGTCGGTGTGTTTTTAGATCTAAAAGTTTGTGCACCACAACCCCAAAAGAGGCGTGATCTTGCCAAAAGGGTATGTGGCTACCCAACAAATTTTTGCAAGGCCCTTTCTCTTGTAAGTTTCCTCTCCAGTGTTGTAAGTATGGTTTATTTCACTGAGTCTCGGGGATTGTGGCCAGTTTGTTGACTCTTCATTGAGAACTAGATTTTCCCTGCTGTCCTGGTTGGCCCTATCCTCATTGTTTCTTGGTGTCTATTACTTGTATAAGGCTCCTCCCTCTGGAGGAACTGCACTGCCTGAAAACAAGGAGGGGAGTCTAATCCAAGGGCCCTGAAAAGAAGGGGAAAACCAACACCATACCTCTCTGTGCTGGGTGGCTAAAAGCTGGAGCAACCATGCATGACCTCACACAATAGTAATGATCTAGTGACTACATAATGAGAAATGAGACATGGAAGGAGATGCCTGGAATAGAAGAATGTAAGCGAGAGATGTGGCCCTGTGGAAACAACAAGGGCCTGGAGGACATATCAAATATGGTGGTCATGGAATCATTAATGGAAGTCCTGAAAGATATATCACGGAGGACATATCAGAAATAGAAGTCATGGAGGACATAACAAACAAACATGGAGATCATGGATGAATTATCACACATGGAAGTCATATCAGACATAGAGATTATGGAGGACATATCAGACATCGAAATCATGGAGGTCACATCAGACTTCGAGATTATGGAGGACATATCAGACATGGAAGTCATGGAGGTCATATCAGACATGGAGATAATGGAGTCCGTATCAGACATCGAGATCATATCAGATTTCGAGATTATGGAGGTTACATCAGACGTAGAGATCATGGAGGACATATCAGTCATGGAGGTCATATCAGACATGGAGTCCACATCAGACATCGAGATCATAGAGGACATATCAGGCATGGAGATCATGACAGCCATATGAAACATGGAAGTCTTGGAGGTCATATCAGACATAGAGACAATGGAGATCATATCAGACATGGATGTTACATTAGACAAAGGTTAGACATATCAGGCATGGAGGTCATGGAGGACATTTTAGACATGGAAATCATGGAGAACATATCATAAATTGAGGTCAAGGAAGACATATCAGACTTGTAAGTCATGGATGACATGTAAGACATAGAGACCATATAGGTCATATCAGACTCAGAGATCATGGAGGATATATCAGACATGGATATCATGGATGACACAATGATAAGGACAATAAAGTAGTAGACAATGAATGATGAGTTACCAGAATGAGAGCGGATGAAGTTGGAAGAAGCTCCGGATGTCTCTCTAGTCCACTCTGAAGAAAAGACAATGGAATGAGAATGGGACACAAAAGGTCACATGATGAGAGGGTCACAGGTCAGGCCACACTATGGGACGAATGCAATGACCAGGATATCACTGACCTTTAGCCCGGTGGTCTTCCTCCTTAGGGCACTTTCCACCTTCCCACCATTTACGTTTCAATATCTCCAAGCGATTATTTTCTTGAAGTTGGAGGATCGCAAGCGTGATCTCATCTCGGTATGGAGATTCTGGGCAGAAAGACAACAGGTGTGACTCTCATAGACAGCAACAACAATATTTTCTGCAAAAATTACTATAATAGGACTAGAAAAAAAAAAATTGCTGCTCTTCCCCAAAAACAGCGCCACATCTGTCCACAGGTTGTATCTGGTATTGCAGATATGCCCTATTCACGTAAATGGACTTGAGCTGCAATACCTGACGCAACCCATAGAGAGGGGTAGCACGGATTATGGAAGAACAGCAACCAATTGTTTGTACAACTCAGTGGAATGACCAGACTGCAGCCAATGGTCGGCTGCCTGTTACACCTGACTAAGATTTGCTGTGTATTTGTTCGGGCAGTCTTGGGCAGGTATAACATTGGTCGTATTAGGGTTCATCCAAACTGTGCTTCACCTTACCACCAATAAGTCTAAACAGAGACAACCTTGTAAGCCCCTTTATCTCCAACCATGTAAGCGCTCATAGTGGACATACCACAAAGGTGCCTTATGATAAGACACCACCATGGATTTCTATCAATGACCACTGATGGAAAGAGCATAGCTCCCCATGACAGAGATGAGTGAATCCATCTTCCCAGTCCGAGAGACCTGTCAACCACCTGGTCAATGAGCTACAATGGGCATGTAGATCTGCCCAGGCCAAGTGACCTACCAACCACCTGGCCAGTAGAGTACAATGGGCATGTAGATCTGCCCAGGCCAAGTGACCTACCAACCACCTGGCCAGTAGAGTACAATGGGCATGTAGATCTGCCAACTACCTGGCTGATGGGGTACAATAGGCACGGAGATTACTCATCTCTACTCAATCCGGATTGCCCTATAGAGTACTGAGGAAGTACCAGCTACTCGCTGCACTGGTCCAGCGAAAGACAACCTTATGTGGACTGTGGGGCCATCACTTGTTCACCGGGTCTATGTTTTATGGGATGATACAGATCTTATAGATGGTCCGTCCTGTGTACTATAGTGGAGGTCCACGTGCTCTGTACAGATGGAGTGTGAATCATTACAGTCAGCTCGTCTGGTGAGTGCCCGGCACTGTCTGCAACTCAACACATTCCTATAGCACACGGTTTCATGGGGCACCTCCTACATCTTGGCACAAATAGCTATACTCATGTTATCTTCTGAGATCCTAAACATCACGTAGATCTCAGAGGACACCAGGAGCCGCTTGCTGTTTTTGAAGCCTCTGATGCAATGATACTATAAACCCTTCCTAAGTCGTCTGACGTCTCCCTTCTATAGAGTAACTTTTGGGTTCTTGGCATTCAACGCCGCGTACGACCACCTGCTTCTATTACGCCTGTGCTGTGGGCTTGGTCGAGTCTCCACAGCTTCTCTTAATTACTGTATTTCATGGGGATATTGATGCGCCATCCACCCAGATGGTCGAAAAAGTTCCCTGTGCTGGTGGCCATCTGCCAGAAAGCAATTAAATCACCAGGATGAGAGGAAGGCGATGGAGGAAGAATTAATAGGCATCAGCACTGATAACAACAGACGACCCCTCGAAAAACAAACTTTCAGCTTCCGACTTCTCCACTTTCAAGGCAACAGATGATGGATATGAGTGGAAAGAAGATTCTCCGATTCCTGGGTCATCACAAAGGAACAGAACATATCGCTATGGCCAAAAACTCATTGAGTCGAAGACCTTGAGAGGTCACTCACCTTCCATCAAGCTTGTCCATTATAGGTTCGGCTCAGTGCACACTGTGCTCCAGCCCTTTGTCGGCAGTGCACCAGACTATTACCATAGCATACCCCAGAAGGAAGACTCCATCATGTAACATAACACAGGCACAGTGGCCCATACCATGCCCATAGTTTACATGCCATGGCTCTGCTGCAGTTTCCTATGAGTTATCACTCAGCTTTTCAAGGCTCCTGGATAACAAATTGGCCATGTTATACAACAGCTGTGGAGCAGGAGATACCCGGAGAACTAGGGCAGCAGTATTGGGTTTATCTCAGTAGTAAAGAGGACCTTTCACCATCTTCACCAACTCCAACTCTTTGCATCCCCCATCAGGTGCTGCTCCACTTATTCTAACACAGTTGGATTATTTCTCCAGCCCCCACCCTTCCTGAGAAATGACTACTTATATTTGCCACCATTTTGGGGACATATAAAGTATTGATTTGCTTTTATTACCGTTATTGGGGGGGTTCATGTGAAATAGCCTACAATTCTATCATTATTCGTTGCATTTTGTTGTTCCGGCGTTCCCTCTGCACTATACATGACCTGGCAGCTTTGTCCGGCTGGACGTTACAATGACGGCGATATCAGACTTATATCGCTTTTATTACATTTCACCACTTTTACAAATAAAACGTCACTTCTTGAAAACGAAGGATTGTCCTGGGGTCTCCGTATTCTGACGCCTGTATCTGTACTGTTGGCGGAGATTTGTCAGGGCTCTTTATTTGCGGGACACGTTGTACTTTTTATTGGTACTGACTTTTGGTATTTGTGACTTTTTGATCACTTTTTATTGCTATTTTTAGGGTGAAGTGACCGGAATACGTTCATTTGCCCATTTCGGTACAGATATTTTGCGGTGTTAACCATACGGGATGAATGATACTATTTTTGGATAGTCGGGGCTTATACGCACGTGCGGAGACCTGACATGGTTGTTTATTATTGTTTATGTTCTGGGGTTTTTAAAACTTTTTATTAAATTTACCATAAATTTAATAAAAATTTAAAATTTTTTATTATTATTTTGTTTATTTTTTTTGCTACTTTTTACCTTTCCCACAATGAGACTTATAACCTCGGATTGTGAACACATCAGATTGTAGCACAGGGCACATAGGCCTGTCAGGAGCCTCCAACTACAGCCCCTGCTAGATATAGACTGGACAACTGTGGGGGTAAGTGACAAAATCCATAAGCCATATATGAGTGTATGTGATGTGTGTATGTGTGTATATATGTATGCCCATATATGTATGTATGTATATACAGAAGCAGTAGGAGAAGAGCAGGAGCCTCCAGCTACAGTCCCTGCTAGATATAGACTGGACAACTGTGGGGGTAAGTGACAAACTCCATAAGCCATATATGAGTGTATGTGATGTGTGTATATATGTGCCCATATATGTATGTATGTATATACAGAGGCAGGAAACATTATGTTAGTAATGCAAAGCATTGGTATGATCGTAATATATAACATAATGAGGAGGGTATTATATTGTGTGTGGGTACTGAGGGCGGTATAAACCTGTGTGGGGGCACGAAGAGGGTATTGTCCTGTGCTCCCAAGTACCAGTAATGTTTATATGCCAGGATCTGCGCCGCTCACTCGCTGTATGATGTGTAGCAGGGGTTTCAGGTGCTGCAGCAGTGTCTAATTTAGGTCTATAGGAAAGCAATGTAATACGTAAACTCTGCTATACATCATACAGCGAGTTAGCAGTGTAGATCCTAGCATGTAACAGTAGCAGTTCATATAGGTAAATAGAGGCCCAGGTGTGACAGCTACCTCTACTTCTCCAATGTCAACAACCCTGACCTCTACACCTCTTGTATCTACAC
Source organism: Leptodactylus fallax (assembly GCA_947044405.1). Taxonomy (NCBI): domain Eukaryota; kingdom Metazoa; phylum Chordata; class Amphibia; order Anura; family Leptodactylidae; genus Leptodactylus; species Leptodactylus fallax. Next base: position 434,122 of record CAMRHE010000707.1, on the reverse strand, counting down.
CCCTGACATCTACACCTCCTATATCTACACCCCTGACCTCTACACCTCCTATATCTACACCCCTGACCTCTACACCTCCTATATCTACACCCCTGACCTCTACACCTCCTATATCTACACCGCTGACCTCTACACCTCCTATATCTACACCCCTGACCTCTACACCTCCTATATCTACAACCCTGACCTCTACCTCTACACCTCCTATATCTACACCCCTGACCTTTACGTCTACACCTCCTATATCTACACCCCTGACCTCTACCTCTACACCTCCTCTATCTATACCCCTGACCTCTACACCTCCTCTATCTACACCCCTGATGTCTACCTATACTTCTTCAATGTCTACATACCTGACCTCTACACCTCCTATGTCTACACCCCTGACCTTGTCCTCTACCCCTCCTATATCTACACTCCTGACCTCTACCTCTATACTTCCTATATCTACATCCCTGACCTCTCCCTCTACACCTCCTATATCTACACCCCTGACCTCTACCTCTATATCTATACCCCTGACCTCTACCTCTACAACTCCTATCTCTACACCCTGACCTCTACACCTCCTGTCTACACCCCTCAACTCTACATTTCCTATATTCACACCCCTGATCTCTACCTCTACACCTACTATATCTACAGCCCTGACCTCTACACCTCCTATACCTACAACCCTGACCTCTACACCTTCTATATCTACAACCCTGACCTCTACACCTCCTATATCTACACCCGACATCTACACCTCCTATATCTACACCCCTGACCTCTACACCTCCTATATCTACACCCCTGACCTCTACCTCTACACCTCCTATGTCTACACCCCTGACCTCTATATCTTCTATATCTACACCCCTGACCTCTACACCTCCTATGTCTACAGCCCTGACCTCTACACCTTCTATATCTACACCCCTGACCTCTACCTCTACACCTCCTATATCTACAGCCCTGACCTCTACACCTCCTATATCTACAGCCCTGACTTCTACACCTTATATCTACACCCCTGACTTCTACCTCTACACCTCCTATATCTACATCCCTGACCTCTTCCTCTACACCTCCTATATCTACACCCCTGACCTCTACCTCTCCTCTCCTATAGCTACAGCCCTGACCTCTACACCTCCTATATCTACACCCCTGACATCTCCCTCTACATCTCCTATATCTACAGCCCTGACCTCTACATCTCCTATATCTACACCCTGACCTCTCCCTCTACATCTCCTATATCTACAGCCCTGACCTCTACACCTTCTATATCTACACCTCTGACCTCTACCTCTACACCTCCTATGTCTACACCCCTGACCTCTACTCCCCCTATGTCTACACCCCTGACCTCTACACCTCCTATGTCTACACCCCTGACCTCTACACCTCCTATATCTACAGCCCTGATCTCTACACCTCTGACCCCTGACCTCTACACCTCCTATGTCTACACCCCTGACCTCTGCACCTCCAATGTCTACACCCCTGACCCCTACACCTCCTCTCATGTCTACACCCCTGACCCCCCTCCTTGTCTACACCCCTGACCTCTACACCTCCTATATCTACAGCCCTGATCTCTACACCTCTGACCCCTGACCTCTACACCTCCTATATCTACACCCCTGACCTCTACATCTACACCTCTTATATCTACACCCTGACCTCTTCCTCTACACTCCTATATCTACACCCCTGACCTCTCCCACTATGCCTCCTATATCTACAGCCCCTGACCTTTACCTCTACACCTCCTATATCTACACCCCTGACCTCTACACCTCCTATATCTACAGCCCTGATCTCTACACCTCTGACCCCTGACCTCTATACCTCCTATGTCTACACCCCTGACCTCTACACCTCCTATATCTACACACCCTGACCTCTACACCTCCTATATCTACACCTCTGACCTCTCCCTCTGCACCTCCTATATCTACACCCCTGACCACTCCCTCTCTACACCTCCTATATCTACACCCCTGACCTCTACACCTCCTATATCTACACCCCTGACCTCTACACCCTTCTACCCTTCTCGCCTCCTATATCTACACCCCTGACCTCTACACCCCCTATATCTACACCCTCTATATCTACACCCCTGACCCCCTCTACACCCCCTATATCTACACCCTGACCTCTTCCTCTACACGTCTTATATCTACACCCCTGACCTCTCCCTCTACACCTCCTATATCTACACCCCTGACCTCTACACCTCCTATGTCTACACCCCTGACCTTTACGTCTACACTTCCTATATCTACACCCTGACCTCTTCCTCTACACGTCTTATATCTACACCCCTGACCTCTCCCTCTGCACCCCCTATATCTACACCCCTGACCTCTCCCTCTACATCTCCTATATCTACACTCCTGGTTATAATTCTCCTTAGTGAGGTGGACATGCATACTTCTCTTTCTCTTGGCACTTCTTCTAGACCCACAGCAGGCTTGCAATGATGGTGGGACCATCATTGTACTATATTATTGCAGTGCATATGCCTTAAATATTTCAGAAGACTCTTTGAAATCCTAATGTGGTTTGCTGCACATCTCAGCTGTATTATTCTCCCATCCACTGTGTAGGGCCGTATTCACACAGAGTCCTCCAGCAGAGGGAGCCCGAGCTCTGCACAGAGGCCAGCATTACATTGCAGCAGCTAGAACATGTCGTCTCTCCTGGCAGGCAGCGGTGCTATCACAGGGGTGGCAGGGCGGTGATTTGAGAAGCCTTCCAAGCTGAGAAGACTAACAGCAGGCGAGGCCCACGGGTCATTTATCAGCCCTGCCCAGGCCAGAGAATCAGCCGAGCATGGAAAGGGGTCTTGGGGAGCAGGAGGGTGCACTGTGTGAGTCCAGGTGTGCAGTGGTTATGCAGTGTCACAGTGCATGATGGGAGTGCAGCATCTCTGCAGGCAGATACTATTGGTGGACATTGTGCTCAGTGCTGCACTGCCTGCATTATACACAGCCCCGGGCACTGCTGATTTTTGGAACTTTTTGTGCCCTTGGCAGCAGCAAATAAAGGAACCCCCCCCCCCCGCCTCACCCCTGCACTGAGTGACATTAAATGCAGCAGCCGATTCCCGGGGGTTAATGCAAATTGTGACTTGAAGAGACAGATGTACATCAAAATTAGAGAGAACGTCTCGCCAATCGTTCTGACATTAACCCCGAGGAATTACTGGAGTTATTGACAGCGCAGATGTAGTCAATGCTGGAAATGGATAGAGCACTTAACCCCCGGCGTGCTGCAGCGCGCTCCGCTGCTCCGAGAACACGTCAGGCATCTCAATAACCAAATGTGATGGAAATGTAGTGATCCATGTACAAGGCCTGGACCAGGGGGGAGTGGCCCACCAGAGGAACAGAGGGTCATGTGTGGGCCCCAAATAAAACAGGACTCTGGTAATTCACTTATAATCATCTATTCACCCTCACTGATGACTTGTGTTGTGCACAAGTGCTGCGTATTGTAGTGCGGGCCCCAAATATATTCTTCTGGAGGGCCCAAGGTGTCCTCGTCTAGCAGAGTCTTCTGTGGTCACCCCCTATGTCCTTATATATCTAATTCAAGTAGGTCCACAAAATAATGGGGCAGCCTAAATGGGAGCATATACAGTAGTGGATGCCATGGGGCAATGGAGGGGGGCAGTGAAGGAGAGAGGTGGTGGAGGAGGGCAGTAGAGGGGGACATATAGCGCGCGGTGGAGTCTGGTTTCTGAACCTTGGTTGAAACCAGTGAATTATACTGCAACCCAAGCCAGAGAATATACAGTATGTCCAAAACTTGAAGAGGTGGAGTGGTGGTCAAGCATGTGCTCTATACAACTATATGGACAGTGGTGCTTGCTGGGGGCAGATTCTCACTCTCTGTGAGATAGCCGTATCCAGCCTAACAACATTGGCTTTCTGAAGGTCAATGTAAATGGGACTCTAGTACTATCAAACAGGCCATACAATCAAGTCAAAGCTGGTTCCCCGGGTACAGTGTCACTTTCACTCACCTAGCGGCATCCCAATGCCATAGCCCTTGGTATCGAGTAAGCCCCCAATCTGGGTGAGGTTGCAGTTGAGCCTACGGTGGTACTCGTTCATGGTAGACTCCAGCAGGAAAGCGTAGCGTGAGTTCAGCACCCGGGCAATCCCCTCCTCGGTGCTCTTCACAAACACACTTGGCTGCTTTGAGTTCATGTAATTCCACATACGTTGGTACGTCTGGTAGCGGGAGTTCTAGAAGAGAAACCCTTGGTGGGACTAGGTATATATGGAGGCCTCTCGAAAACTATGAGAGTAAAAACATTTCAGAATATTTGTATACAATTCCTCCTCAAAGGAGAATTGAGGATGGGACCCCTCACCATGGTCTTCAGCTCTTAAAGTAAGGCTCTGTTGGTTCACCCACCTGGAAGAAGGTCATGGTAGATCCACCATGGATGGTTCCATACTCAATATTGGTCTGATCTGCCAGGTCATCGGCCGACTCTATTGGGACCTCCATTCTCTGCACAGTCAGGAAAGCAGCCAGGTTGGCAGTGTAGGAAGAGATGATGATGAGCGTGAAAGCCCACCTAGAAGAGAGACATATGATCAGTGTGAAGGCCTACCTAGAAGAGAGTCAAATGATGTTTGTGAAGAAGAACCTAGAAGAGAGCTGCATGAGTGTGAAGGCCCACCTAGAAGGAAGACACATGAGGAGCGCAAAGGCCCACCTAGAAAAGAGAATCATAATGATTGTGAAGGTCTATCTACAAGAGAGACACATGATGAGCGTGAAGGCCCACCTAGAAGAGACACATGATGAGCGTGACGGCCCACCTAGAAGAGACACATGATGAGCGTGACAGCCCACCTAGAAGAGAGACAGAGCATGATATAGGAGGAGCAGGGGTCTAGCCGGAGGCCTGTGCCCTGGTGTCAGGCATAGTGAACTTAGTTCCCCTTCCCCCCTCGGTGTCCACTGGTAATGTCCATCACCGTACTCACCAGACTCCACTGACGCAACGTGTGGACAGAGCCCGGGGCATGACCTCTGATCCCTGCTGCATAAACCCTCCAACTGGAAACCACAGGCTGTTCCCCAGGGTGTACTGGTTCTCCAGGATATGGTGTCTCTCCCGTAGACATGGGTGCGGATTATACCATTCATAAGGGCTCAGTCTGGGGGTAGAAGAGAGGAAACATGAGGGTCACAACAACCAGGGGCGGTCCTTATATACTTCCTGCACTTACATCCCAGACTACTCTGCTGTATCTCCCCCTCCTCCACTGTCAGAACAGACTGGCTGCTAAGGGGACATTTTCCCTAGCAACCAGTCTCTCTCAGGCTAAAGCATATGGGCCACATTAACAGAAAAGATGTCAAATCTGAGTCTTATCTAGAGGACGAGTCCACTCACAGGACATTCGCCATGAAATATCAATCCTGGAGCATCTTGTTGTGTCGTTCCTCTGCTATTCATCATGGTAATGTACAAATAATTTGACAAGCGGTCGGTACTATTTCTCTCACACTTGAGGTGTGTCCCTACACACTATGATACTGTCTAGTCAATGCTCACAACTCAGACTGTGGACAGACATTCCCCGTTGACAGGAGGAACAACCAAGGTACATTGCACATTTTCACACCATTGACTGGACATTGTAGGGGTGTGACAAGAGGAGCAATAACACCAAGTGCTATCATATTGTGGCAAGGGTAATATGAATACAAAAATACTCAAAAATATCCTCCAGGGCAGTTTATGGGGCACATTAATGGCTGCACATATGGTGTGTATGGTATGTATGGTGTACAGTATATGGTGTGTATGGTGTGTATGGTATATATGGTGTGTATGGTATATATGGGGTGTATGGTATGTATGGTGTATATGGTGTGTATAGTGTATATGGTGTGTATGGTATATATGGGGTGTATGGTATATATGGGGTGTATGGTATGTATGGTGTGTATGGTGTATATGGTGTGTATGGTGTGTATGGTATATATGGGGTGTATGGTATATATGGTGTGTATGGTATATATGGGGTGTATGGTATATATGGGGTGTATAGTGTATATGGTGTGTATGGTATATATGGTGTGTATGGTATATATGGGGTGTATAGTATATATGGGGTGTATGGTATATATGGGGTGTATAGTATATATGGGGTGTATAGTATATATGGGGTGTATGGTATATATGGGGTGTATGGTGTGTATAGTGTATATGGTGTGTATGGTATATATGGTGTGTATGGTATATATGGGGTGTATGGTATATATGGGGTGTATGGGATATATGGGGTGTATAGTATATATGGGGTGTATGGTATATATGGGGTGTATGGTGTGTATAGTGTATATGGTGTGTATGGGGGGGGGAGGGGGAGGTATATATGGGGTGTATGGGGTGTATAGGTATGGTGTGTATGGTATATATGGTGTGTATGGTATATATGGTGTGTATGGTATATATGGGGTGTATAGTATATATGGGGTGTATAGTATATATGGGGTGTATGGTATATATGGGGTGTATAGTGTATATGGGGTGTATAGTATATATGGGGTGTATGGTATATATGGGGTGTATGGTGTGTATAGTGTATATGGTGTGTATGGTATATATGGTGTGTATGGTATATATGGGGTGTATAGTATATATGGGGTGTATGGTATATGTGGGGTGTATAGTATATATGGGGTGTATAGTATATATGGGGTGTATGGTATATATGGGGTGTATGGTGTGTATAGTGTATATGGTGTGTATGGTATATATGGTGTGTATGGTATATATGGGGTGTATGGTATATATGGGGTGTATAGTATATATGGGGTGTATGGTATATATGGGGTGTATGGTATATATGGGGTGTATGGTGTGTATAGTGTATATGGTGTGTATGGTATATATGGTGTGTATGGTATATATGGTGTGTATGGTATATATGGCGTGTATGGTATATATGGGGTGTATAGTATATATGGGGTGTATAGTATATATGGGGTGTATGGTATATATGGGGTGTATAGTATATATGGGGTGTATGGTATATATGGGGTGTATAGTATATATGGGGTGTATAGTATATATGGGGTGTATGGTATATATGGGGTGTATAGTATATATGGGGTGTATAGTATATATGGGGTGTATGGTATATATGGGGTGTATAGTATATATGGGGTGTATAGTATATATGGGGTGTATGGTATATATGGGGTGTATAGTGTATATGGGGTGTATAGTATATATGGGGTGTATGGTATATATGGGGTGTATGGTATATATGGGGTGTATGGTGTGTATAGTGTATATGGTGTGTATGGTATATATGGTGTGTATGGTATATATGGCGTGTATGGTATATATGGGGTGTATAGTATATATGGGGTGTATAGTATATATGGGGTGTATGGTATATATGGGGTGTATAGTGTATATGGGGTGTGTAGTATATATGGGGTGTATGGTGTGTATAGTGTATATGGTGTGTATGGTATATATGGGGTGTATGGTATATATGGGGTGTATAGTATATATGGGGTGTATGGTGTGTATAGTGTATATGGTGTGTATGGTATATATGGGGTGTATAGTATATATGGGGTGTATGGTGTGTATAGTATATATGGGGTGTATAGTATATATGGGGTGTATGGTATATATGGGGTGTATAGTGTATATGGGGTGTATAGTATATATGGGGTGTATGGTATATATGGGGTGTATGGTGTGTATAGTGTATATACACCCCCCCCCCCCACCGGGCCCCCACCAACACCCCGGCCCTGCAACTAACAAGTGTATAATGTAAAAGGAAATGATCAGCGTCCTGCGCCCCCCCGCGGCACCACCGCCACCACCGGGCCCCGCCGGCCCCACAACTAACAAGTTTTAATTTAACAGATAGGAATCGGAATAGGTCAAATATATTGTAAATCTGAGGCGCAATTTATTATTACACCTGCCCTGCCGAATAGACACAGCAGAGAGACTGTGAGAGACTGCAATAGATGATGAGAGACTGCGAAAGACTACAAAAGATCATGAGACACTGTGATAGATCAAGAGAGACTGCACGAGACTGCGAGAGATCATGAGAGACTGCATGAGACTGCGGGAGATCATGAGAGAGGGAACGAGACTGCGAGTGACTGTGGGAGATCATGAGAGAGGGAACGAGACTGCGAGTGACTTCGGGAGATCACGAGAGACTGCATGAGACTGCGGGAGATCATGAGAGAGGGAACGAGACTGCGAGTGACTGCGGGAGATCATGAGAGAGGGAACGAGACTGCGAGTGACTGCGGGAGATCATGAGAGACTGCATGAGACTGCGGGAGATCATGAGAGAGGGAACGAGACTGCGAGTGACTGCGGGAGATCATGAGAGACTGCATGAGACTGCGGGAGATCATGAGAGAGGGAACGAGACTGCGAGTGACTGCGGGAGATCATGAGAGAGGGAACGAGACTGCGAGTGACTGCGGGAGATCATGAGAGACTTCATGACACTGCGAGAGATCATTACAGAGGGTACGAGACTGCGAGACACTGCGAGAGATCATGAGACGCTGTACAAGACTGTAAGAGATCATGAGAGAGAGTAAGAGACTGCATGAGACTGGGATTTTATGAGAGAGACTGCAGGAGATCATGAGAGATTTACAAGACTGTAAGAGATTGCGGAAGGTCATGATAGAGTGTATGACTATATCTATGTACCTATCTATCTCATATCTATCTATCTATCTCATATCTATCTCATCTCATCTATCTCATCTATCTATCTCATATCTATCTATCTATCTATCTCATATCTATCTATCTATCTATCTCATATCTATCTACACATATCTATCTATCTCATATCTATCTATCTCATATCTATCTATCTATCTATCTCATATCTATCTATCTCATATCTATCTATCTCATATCTATCTATCTCATATCTATCTATCTATCTATCTATCTATCTCTCTCATCTCATATCTATCTATGTATCTATCTATCTACCTCATATCTATCTATCTATCTATCTCATATCTATCTCATATCTATCTATCTCATATCTATCTATCTATCTATCTATCTATCTCATATCTATATATCTATCTATCTATATCTATCTCATATCTATCTATCTCATATCTATCTATCTATATCTATCTCATATCTATCTATCTCATATCTATCTAGCTATCTATCTCATATCTATCTCATATCTATCTATCTCATATCTATCTATCTATCTATCTATCTCATATCTATATATCTATCTATCTCATATCTATCTATCTATCTATCTATCTCATATCTACCTATCTATCTCATATCTATCTCATATCTATCTATCTATCTATCTATCTACCATATCTATCTATCTATCTCCTATCTATCTATCTATCTATCTCCTATCTATCTCATATCTATCTCATATCTATCTATCTATATCATATCTATCTCATATCTAGCTATCTATCTCATATCTATCTATCTATCTATCTATCTATCTACTCATATCTATCTATCTCATATCTATCTATCTATCTATCTATCTCATATCTATCTATCTATCTATCTCATCCATCTATCTCATATCTATCTATCTATCCCATATCTATCTATCTCATATCTATCTATCTATCTCATATCTATCTATCTATCTATCTATCTATCTCATATCTATCTCATATCTATCTATCTATCTCATATCTATCTCCTCATCTATCTATCTATCTATCTATCTATCTATCTCATATCTATCTCATATCTATCTATCTATCTCATATCTATCTATCTATCTCATATCTATCTATCTATCTATCTATCTATCTCATATCTATCTATCTCATATCTATCTATCTATCTCATATCTATCTCTCTATCTCATATCTATCTATCTCATATCTATCTATCTATCTATCTCATATCTATCTATCTATCTCATATCTATCTATCTCATATCTATCTATCTATATATCTATCTCATATCTATCTATCTATCTATCTATCTATATATCTATCTCATATCTATCTATCTATCTATGTAATATCTATCTATCTCATATCTATCCATATATCTATCTATCCATCTATCTCATATCTATCTATCTCATATCTATCTCCTATCTATCTATCTCATATCTATCTATCTATCTATCTATCTATCTCATATCTATCTCATATCTATCTATCTATCTCATATCTATCTATCTATCTCATATCTATCTATCTATCTCATATCTATCTCATATCTATCTATCTATCTATCTCATATCTATCTATCTCATATCTATCTATCTATCTATCTATCTATCTATCTCATATCTATCTATCTATCTCATATCTATCTATCTATCTATCTATCTACTCATATCTATCTATCTATCTCATATCTATCTATCTATCTATCTATCTATCTCATATCTATCTATCTATCTATCTATCTATCTATCTGCTGTAGATATATCAGAGCTGAATTTTTGTCTTTAACTGTATAATACCCACCAGACACAGTGCGGAGCTGTTTGTATCTCAGTAAATCTATTGACTCTCCATCTACTAGCCATATGGACTACAAAGAGCGTCTCCTGCTCTGGAGGACTTTATATCTCCACACGTTACACAGTCTATTGATTTGAAACTTAAACCTGTAATGATTAAATTGCCCTGTGGTGGCGCTGCAGGGGTCACTGATGATATTTAGTATATTATGTACAATACATCCGTGATGTCCGGAATGTTCCTCACAGATATCACGTCAGTATTTAGAAGATCCCCCACGTGTCTGAGCTCCTCCAGCCATGTTTTTGGGTTCCTGGATCTACAGAGTTTATCTTCAGTCATTTGTTCTATTCCGCCTCTCCACATAATGACAAATCACCGCTCTGTGCCTGTTAGTGCCGCAATTATTGTCTTCAGTCAGACTAAAGCAATCGATTGCCTGATTTTCTGTGTTTCCAGAGAAAAGGTCAATTATATCCTCAAAAACCAGACTGTGAGATAATAAGGACAGATGAAAAAGAGAACAATCCGCAGATCTACCTGGAGCAAAACCGGAGCAAGATCTGCACACAAAATTAACATGTGCAAAATATCTATCTATCTATCTATCTATCTATCTATCTATCTATCTATTACCTCATATCTATCTACTATCTATCTATCTATCTATCTATCTATCTCTTCTATCTCATATCTATCTATCTACCACTACTATCTTCTATCTATCTATCTTCTTCTTCTTATATCTATCTATGTATCTATCTCATATCTATCTATCTATCTCATATCTATCTATCTCATATCTATCTCATATCTATCTATCTCATATCTATCTATCTATCTATCTATCTCATATCTATCTCATATCTATCTATCTATCTCATATCTATCTATCTCATATCTATCTCATATCTATCTATCTCATATCTATCTATCTATCTATCTCATATCTATCTCATATCTATCTATCTCATATCTATCTATCTATCTATCTATCTCATATCTATCTATATATCTATCTCATATCTATCTATCTCATATCTATCTATCTCATATCTATCTATCTATCTATCTATATCTATCTCATATCTATCTCATATCTATCTATCTCATATCTATCTATCTATCTATCTCATATCTATCTATCTCATATCTATCTATCTATCTATCTCATATCTATCTATCTCATATCTATCTATCTATCTATCTATCTCATATCTATCTATCTCATATCTATCTATCTCATATCTATCTATTTATCTATCTATCTCTCATATCTATCTATCTCATATCTATCTATCTATCTATCTATCTATCTATCTATCTATCTATCTCATATGTATCAATCTATCTCATATCTAGCTATCTCATATCTATCTATCTCATATCTATCTATTATCTCATATCTATCTCATATCTATCTATCTCATATCTATCTCATATCTATCTATCTCATATCTATCTATCTAGTATCTCATATCTATCTATCTATCTATCTATCTATCTATCTATCTCATATCTATCTATCTTATATCTATCTATGTATCTATCTCATATCTATCTATCTATCTATCTCATATCTATCTATCTCATATCTATCTATATATCTATCTCATATCTATCTATCTCATATCTATCTATCTATCTCATATCTATCTATTTATCTATCTATCTCTCATATCTATCTATCTCATATCTATCTATCTATCTATCTATCTCATATGTATCAATCTATCTCATATCTAGCTATCTCATATCTATCTATCTCATATCTATCTATTATCTCATATCTATCTCATATCTATCTATCTCATATCTATCTATCTAGTATCTCATATATATCTATCTATCTATCTATCTATCTCATATCTATCTACCTAGCTATCTCATATCTATCTCTCATATCTATCTATCTATCTATCTATCTATCTATCTATCTCATATCTATCTACCTAGCTATCTCATATCTATCTCTCATATCTATCTACCTATCTATCTATCTCATATCTATCTATCTATCTATCTCATATCTATCTATCTCATATCTATCTATCTATCTATCTATCTATCTCATATCTATCTATCTCATATCTATCTATATATCTATCTCATATCTATCTATCTCATATCTATCTATCTATCTCATATCTATCTATTTATCTATCTATCTCTCATATCTATCTATCTCATATCTATCTATCTATCTATCTACCATATGTATCAATCTATCTCATATCTAGCTATCTCATATCTATCTATCTCATATCTATCTATTATCTCATATCTATCTCATATCTATCTATCTAGTATCTCATATATATCTATCTATCTATCTATCTATCTCATATCTATCTACCTAGCTATCTCATATCTATCTCTCATATCTATCTATCTATCTATCTATCTATCTATCTATCTACCTATCTATCTATCTCATATCTATCTATCTATCTATCTCATATCTATCTATCTCATATCTATCTATCTATCTCATATCTATCTATCTATCTATCTCATATCTATCTATCTATCTATCTATCTATCTATCTATGACATCGTGCTCCAAAAATGTGGCATAATAATGGTGCACTTTTATCTTAAACTAAACCGACCAATAGGAGGTGTAAAGTTAGACCAATCTAATAATACAACAAAGATATAAAGCAGCATTATAGACACTGTTATGAATCTGGTGTAGTATAAAACTGTCTAGTCTAAGGTTACACTGTCTAATATTACACACGATTAGTAATATTACAATGTATCATCCAGTTTAAAACACAGTGATAAATCTGTACAGTATAAAACTGTCTAGTCTAAGGTTACATTGTCTAATATTACACAGGATTAGTAATCTGTACAACGTATAATCTGGCATCAGTCACTGTGATGAATCTGGTGTAGTATAAGACTATCTAGTCTAAGGTTACACTGTGTAATATTACACAGGATTAGTAATCTGTACAATGTATCATCCAGTTTAAAACACTGTGATAAATCTGTACAGTATAAGACTGTCTAGTCTAAGCTTACACTGTGTAATATTACACAGGATTAGTAATCTGTACAACATATAATCTGGCATCAGTCACTGTGATGAATCTGGTGTAGTATAAGACTATCTAGTCTAAGGTTACATTGTCTAATATTACACAGGATTAGTAATATGTACAATGTATCATCCACTGTGATAAATCTGCTGTAGTATAAAAGTATCTAGTCTAAGGTTACACTGTCTAAGATTACATAGGGTTAGTAATCTATACCAATGTATCATACAGTATCAGACACTGTGATAGATCCGCTGTAGTATAAGACTGTCTAGTATAAGGTTATACTGTCTAATATTACACAGGATTAGTAATCTATACAACGTATCATCCAGTATCAGTCACTGTGATAAATCTGTACAGTATAAGACTGTCTAGTATAAGGTTACACTGTCTAATATTACACAGGATTAGTAATCTGTACAATGTATCATCCAGTATCACACACTGTGATAAATCTGGTGTAGTATAAAACCGTCTAGTCTAAGGTTACACTGTCTAATATTACACAGGATTAGCAATCTGTACAATGTATCATCCAGTACCAGTCACTGTGATAAATCTGGTGTAGTATAAGACTGTCTAGTCTAAAGTTACACTGTCTAATATTACACAGGATTAGCAATCTGTACAATGTATCATCCAGTATCAGTCACTGTGATAAATCTGGTGTAGTATAAGACTGTCTAGTCTAAGGTTACACTGTCTAATATTACACAGGATTAGTCATCTGTGTATAACGTGTCAGATATTTCTATATCTACCAGTAGAAATTTTAAGACTGATGTGTTTTAGGGACCTGTAATGGGTGTGGCCCCGGCCCCTGTACTTGTATGTGCAGACGGGGCCCTGACTGTCTGCCCAATCTCACTGTATATATGTATAATCTCTATATCTGCCCATATTCACACTACATTATGTGTCAGACACAGAATTCTGACTGTTCATGCTGCAGATTTTGTAGAGGTTGACAAAACTAAAACTGACTGGGGGTGCGGAGGGGAGGGGGGAGTCACATGATGAAGTGCTGAGTGTGCAGGTATCAGGACATGGAGGATGCAGGTGATGGGCACACAGGATGGGGGGGGGGTCGGGTTATTACCTGGCTGCCAAGAACAGCACACAGCTGACCGCCAGATAAGCCAACAACATGAAGAGCCAGACAGCAGGAGAGAAAGGATCCAGGAAGGAGAAGTAGCCCGGCTTCCGGCCCTGCGGGAGACATGGGAATATAGACAGGAGGGCACAAGTGTATACAGGAGGGGAAGGAGCACACAACAAGGGAGAGAGCACAGAATACAGCATGTACACCACATGTACTAATGTCATCAGTGTGAGCAGTGTCCTGGAGAGAGCACAGTATACGGCGTGTACACCGCATGTACTAATGTCATCAGTGTGAACAGTGTCCTGGAGAGAGCACAGTATACAGCATGTACACCGCATGTACTAATGTCATCAGTGTGAGCAGTGTCCTGGAGAGAGCACAGTATACTGCACGTACACCGCATGTACTAATGTCATCAGTGTGAGCAGTGTCCTGGAGAGCGCACAGTATACTGCATGTACACCACATGTACTAATGTCATCAGTGTGAGCAGTGTCCTGGAGAGAGCACAGTATACTGCGCGTACACCTACACCACATGTACTAATGTCATCAGTGTGAGCAGTGTCCTGGAGAGAGCACAGTATACTGCATGTACACCACATGTACTAATGTCATCAGTGTGAGCAGTGTCCTGGAGAGAGCACAGTATACTGCACGTACACCGCATGTACTAATGTCATCAGTGTGAGCAGTGTCCTGGAGAGCGCACAGCATACTGCATGTACACCACATGTACTAATGTCATCAGTGTGAGCAGTGTCCTGGAGAGAGCACAGTGTACTGCGTGTACACCACATGTACTAATGTCATCAGTGTGAGGAGTGTCCTGGAGAGAGCACAGTATACTGCATGTACACCGCATGTACTAATGTCATCAGTGTGAGCAGTGTCCTGGAGAGAGCACAGTGTACTGCGTGTACACCACATGTACTAATGTCATCAGTGTGAGGAGTGTCCTGGAGAGAGCACAGTATACTGCATGTACACCTCATGTACTAATGTCATCAGTGTGAGCAGTGTCCTGGAGAGAGCACAGTATACTGCGCGTACACCTACACCACATGTACTAATGTCATCAGTGTGAGCAGTGTCCTGGAGAGAGCACAGTATACTGCATGTACACCACATGTACTAATGTCATCAGTGTGAGCAGTGTCCTGGAGAGAGCACAGTGTACTGCGTGTACACCACATGTACTAATGTCATCAGTGTGAGGAGTGTCCTGGAGAGAGCACAGTATACTGCATGTACACCTCATGTACTAATGTCATCAGTGTGAGCAGTGTCCTGGAGAGAGCACAGTATACTGCATGTACACCGCATGTACTAATGTCATCAGTGTGAGCAGTGTCCTGGAGAGAGCACAGTATACTGCACGTACACCGCATGTACTAATGTCATCAGTGTGAGCAGTGTCCTGGAGAGAGCACAGTATACAGCGTGTACACCGCATGTACTAATGTCATCAGTGTGAGCAGTGTCCTGGAGAGAGCACAGTATACTGTGTGTACACCACATGTACTAATGTCATCAGTGTGAGCAGTGTCCTGGAGAGAGCACAGTATACTGCATGTACACCGCATGTACTAATGTCATCAGTGTGAGCAGTGTCCTGGAGAGAGCACAGTATACTGCGTGTACACCACATGTACTAATGTCATCAGTGTGAGCAGTGTCCTGGAGAGAGCACAGTATACTGCATGTACACCGCATGTACTAATGTCATCAGTGTGAGCAGTGTCCTGGAGAGAGCACAGTATACTGCACGTACACCGCATGTACTAATGTCATCAGTGTGAGCAGTGTCCTGGAGAGAGCACAGTATACTGCATGTACACCGCATGTACTAATGTCATCAGTGTGAGCAGTGTCCTGGAGAGAGCACAGTATACTGCGTGTACACCACATGTACTAATGTCATCAGTGTGAGCAGTGTCCTGGAGAGAGCACAGTATACTGCAGTACACTGCACGTTCTAATGTCATCAGTGTGAGCAGTGTCCTGGAGAGAGCACAGTATACAGCATGTACACCACATGTACTAATGTCATCAGTGTGAGCAGTGTCCTGGAGAGAGCACAGTATACTGCATGTACACCGCATGTACTAATGTCATCAGTGTGAGCAGTGTCCTGGAGAGAGCACAGTATACTGCATGTACACCGCATGTACTAATGTCATCAGTGTGAGCAGTGTCCTGGAGAGAGCACAGTATACTGCGCGTACACCTACACCACATGTACTAATGTCATCAGTGTGAGCAGTGTCCTGGAGAGAGCACAGTATACAGCATGTACACCACATGTACTAATGTCATCAGTGTGAGCAGTGTCCTGGAGAGAGCACAGTATACTGCATGTACACCGCATGTACTAATGTCATCAGTGTGAGCAGTTTCCTGGAGAGAGCACAGTGTACTGCGTGTACACCACATGTACTAATGTCATCAGTGTGAGCAGTGTCCTGGAGAGAGCACAGTATACTGCATGTACACCACATGTACTAATGTCATCAGTGTGAGCAGTGTCCTGGAGAGAGCACAGTATACTGCGTGTACACCACATGTACTAATGTCATCAGTGTGAGCAGTGTCCTGGAGAGAGCACAGTATACTGCACGTACACCGCATGTACTAATGTCATCAGTGTGAGCAGTGTCCTGGAGAGAGCACAGTGTACTGCGTGTACACCACATGTACTAATGTCATCAGTGTGAGCAGTGTCCTGGAGAGAGCACAGTATACTGCATGTACACCGCATGTACTAATGTCATCAGTGTGAGCAGTGTCCTGGAGAGAGCACAGTATACTGCATGTACACCGCATGTACTAATGTCATCAGTGTGAGCAGTGTCCTGGAGAGAGCACAGTATACTGCGCGTACACCTACACCACATGTACTAATGTCATCAGTGTGAGCAGTGTCCTGGAGAGAGCACAGTATACAGCGTGTACACCGCGTGTACTAATGTCATCAGTGTGAGCAGTGTCCTGGAGAGAGCACAGTATACTGCATGTACACCGCATGTACTAATGTCATCAGTGTGAGCAGTGCCCTGGAGAGAGCACAGTATACTGCACGTACACCGCATGTACTAATGTCATCAGTGTGAGCAGTGTCCTGGAGAGAGCACAGTATACAGCATGTACACCGCATGTACTAATGTCATCAGTGTGAGCAGTGTCCTGGAGAGAGCACAGTATACTGCGTGTACACCACATGTACTAATGTCATCAGTGTGAGCAGTGTCCTGGAGAGAGCACAGTATACTGCAGTACACTGCACGTACTAATGTCATCAGTGTGAGCAGTGTCCTGGAGAGAGCACAGTATACAGCATGTACACCACATGTACTAATGTCATCAGTGTGAGCAGTGTCCTGGAGAGAGCACAGTATACTGCGTGTACGCCACATGTACTAATGTCATCAGTGTGAGCAGTGTCCTGGAGAGAGCACAGTGTACTGCGTGTACACCGCATGTACTATTGTCATCAGTGTGAGCAGTGCCCTGGAGAGAGCACAGTATACTGCATGTACACCGCATGTACTAATGTCATCAGTGTGAGCAGTGTCCTGGAGAAAGCACAGTGTACTGCGTGTACACCGCATGTACTAATGTCATCAGTGTGAGCAGTGTCCTGGAGAGAGCACAGTGTACTGCGTTTACACCACATGTACTAATGTCATCAGTGTGAACAGTGTCCTGGAGAAAGCACAGTATACTGCATGTACACCGCATGTACTAATGTCATCAGTGTGAGCAGTGCTCTGGAGAGAGCACAGTATACTGCATGTACACCGCATGTACTAATGTCATCAGTGTGAGCAGTGTCCTGGAGAGAGCACAGTATGAGACATTATATAACCCATAAATAATAAGTGAGGAGATGAACCTGACTATTGTACAGAGAGCACAGGCACCACTAATCTCTTCCTGTAGTAGCAGCCTGTCTAAAGTATGGGGAAGTCCAGTGTCTAATATACAGTATAGTACTGTACCCCAATACTGCAGCACCTCATAATACACACATAATATACACAGCTGCTGCAGAGCATCATCATACACACCTCAGCTGCTGCAGAACCGCATCATACATGGTGGGTAGGGGGGCATAGACTATACAGGACATAGGAGGGGGTGCAGTGTATCAGTGGATGGGGGGCAGGGGGGCCTACAGACTATACAGGACATAGGAGCAACTACATGAATAAAGATGAGGAGGTGAATGTATGAGAGAGAGGACACGTGTAGGACGCAGGACATGATGCGGCAGAGAAGTGACAGCGCACGTTGATGGATGTGTCGATAAAGGACAGAACATTCTGCGAGGTCACCACATTATAATAGAGATGAACATTATACTATATAGGACATGGAGACTACACAAGGGGGACCCCAGAAGAAGCGCCACTCCTGTCTACAGCCTGTCTCTGGTACTGCAGCTTGTCACATTCTCATATAAAGTGTAATACCAGACACAGCCTTTAGATAAGAGAGGCGCAAATCTCCGGTATATGAATGTGCGACATCTCCGGTATATGAATGTGCGACATCTCCGGTATATGAATGTGCGACATCTCCGGTGTATGGATGTGCGACATCTCCGGTATATGGATGTGCGACATCTCTGGTATATGAATGTGCGACATCTCCGGTATATGAATGTACGACATCTCCGGTATATGAATGTACGACATCTCCGGTATATGAATGTGCACCATCTCCGGTGTATGGATGTGCGACATCTCCGGTATATGGATGTGCGACATCTCCGGTGTCTGGATGTGCGACATCTCCGGTATAAGGATGTGCGACATCTCCGGTATATGGATGTGCGACATCTCCGGTATATGGATGTGCGACATCTCTGGTGTATGGATGTACGACATCTCCGGTATATGAATGTGCGACATCTCTGGTGTATGAATGTGCGACATCTCCGGTATATGAATGTGCGACATCTCCGGTATAAGGATGTGCGACATCTCCGGTATATGGATGTGCGACATCTCCGGTATATGGATGTGCGACATCTCTGGTGTATGGATGTACGACATCTCCGGTGTATGGATGTGCGACATCTCCGGTATATGGATGTGCGACATCTCCGGTGTCTGGATGTGCGACATCTCCGGTATAAGGATGTGCGACATCTCCGGTATATGGATGTGCGACATCTCCGGTATATGGATGTGCGACATCTCTGGTGTATGGATGTACGACATCTCCGGTATATGGATGTGCGACATCTCCGGTGTATGGATGTGCGACATCTCCGGTATATGGATGCGCGACATCTCCGGTATATGGATGTGCGACATCTCCGGTATAAGGATGTGCGACATCTCCGGTGTATGGATGTGCGACATCTCCGGTATATGAATGTACGACATCTCCGGTATATGGATGTGCGACATCTCAGGTATATGGATGTGCGACATCTCCGGTATATGGATGTGCGACATCTCCGGTATATGGATGTCCGACATCTCCGGTATATGGATGTGCGACATCTCCGGTATATGAATGTGCGACATCTCCGGTATATGGATGTGCGACATCTCCGGTATATGGATGTGCGACATCTCCGGTGTATGGATGTGCGACATCTCCGGTATATGAATGTGCGACATCTCCGGTATATGGATGTGCACCATCTCCGGTATATGGATGTGCGACATCTCCGGTGTATGGATGTGCGACATCTCTGGTATATGGATGTGCGACATCTCCGGTGTATGGATGTGCGACATCTCCGGTGTATGGATGTGCGACATCTCCGGTATATGGATTTGCGACATCTCCGGTATATGAATGTACGACATCTCCGGTATATGGATGTGCGACATCTCCGGTATATGGATGTGCGACATCTCCGGTATATGGATGTGCGACATCTCCGGTATATGGATGTGCGACATCTCTGGTGTATGAATGTGCGACATGTCCGGTGTATGAATGTGCGACATCTCCGGTATATGGATGTGCGACATCTCCTGTATATGGATGTGCGACATCTCTGGTGTATGAATGTGCGACATCTCCGGTATATGGATGTGCGACATCTCCGGTATATGGATGTGCGACATCTCCGGTATATGAATGTGCGACATCTCCGGTATATGGATGTGCGACATCTCCGGTATATGGATGTGCGACATCTCCGGTGTATGGATGTGCGACATCTCCGGTATATGAATGTGCGACATCTCCGGTATATGGATGTGCACCATCTCCGGTATATGGATGTGCGACATCTCCGGTGTATGGATGTGCGACATCTCCGGTATATGGATGTGCGACATCTCCGGTATATGGATGTGCGACATCTCCGGTATATGGATGTGCGACATCTCTGGTGTATGAATGTGCGACATGTCCGGTGTATGAATGTGCGACATCTCCGGTATATGGATGTGCGACATCTCCTGTATATGGATGTGCGACATCTCTGGTGTATGAATGTGCGACATCTCCGGTATATGGATGTGCGACATCTCCTGTATATGGATGTGCGACATCTCTGGTGTATGAATGTGCGACATGTCCGGTGTATGAATGTGCGACATCTCCGGTGTATGGATGTGCGACATCTCCGGTATATGGATGTGCGACATCTCCGGTATATGGATGTGCGACATCTCCGGTATATGGATGTGCGACATCTCCGGTATATGGATGTGCGACATCTCCGGTGTATGGATGTGCGACATCTCTGGTGTATGAATGTGCGACATCTCCGGTATATGGATGTGCGACATCTCCGGTATATGGATGTGCGACATCTCCGGTATAAGGATGTGCGACATCTCCGGTGTATGGATGTGCGACATCTCCGGTATATGAATGTGCGACATCTCCGGTATATGGATGTGCGACATCTCCGGTGTATGGATGTGCGACATCTCCGGTATATGAATGTGCGACATCTCCGGTATATGGATGTGCGACATCTCCGGTGTATGGATGTGCGACATCTCTGGTATATGGATGTGCGACATCTCCGGTGTATGGATGTGCGACATCTCCGGTATATGGATGTGCGACATCTCCGGTGTATGGATGTGCGACATCTCCGGTGTATGAATGTACGACATCTCCGGTATATGGATGTGCGACATCTCCGGTATATGGATGTGCGACATCTCCGGTATATGGATGTGCGACATCTCTGGTGTATGAATGTGCGACATGTCCGGTGTATGAATGTGCGACATCTCCGGTATATGGATGTGCGACATCTCCGGTGTATGAATGTGCGACATCTCCGGTATATGGATGTGCGACATCTCCTGTATATGGATGTGCGACATCTCTGGTGTATGAATGTGCGACATCTCTGGTATATGAATGTGCGACATGTCCGGTGTATGAATGTGCGACATCTCCGGTGTATGGATGTGCGACATCTCCGGTGTATGGATGTGCGACATCTCCGGTATATGGATGTGCGACAT
Organism: Leptodactylus fallax; assembly: GCA_947044405.1. Taxonomy (NCBI): domain Eukaryota; kingdom Metazoa; phylum Chordata; class Amphibia; order Anura; family Leptodactylidae; genus Leptodactylus; species Leptodactylus fallax. The sequence goes on along the minus strand of CAMRHE010000707.1, from coordinate 411,977 downwards.
CTCCGGTATATGGATGTGCGACATCTCCGGTGTATGGATGTGCGACATCTCCGGTATATGGATGTGCGACATCTCCGGTATATGGATGTGCGACATCTCCGGTATATGGATGTGCGACATCTCCGGTATATGGATGTGCGACATCTCCGGTATATGAATGTGCACCATCTCCGGTGTATGGATGTGCGACATCTCAGGTATATGAATGTGCGACATCTCCGGTATAAGGATGTGCGACATCTCCGGTGTATGGATGTGCGACATCTCCGGTGTATGGATGTGCGACATCTCAGGTATATGAATGTGCGACATCTCCGGTATAAGGATGTGCGACATCTCCGGTGTATGGATGTGCGACATCTCCGGTGTATGGATGTGCGACATCTCCGGTATATGGATGTGCGACATCTCCGGTATATGGATGTGCGACATCTCCGGTATATGGATGTGCGACATCTCCGGTATATGGATGTGCGACATCTCCAGTATATGAATGTGCGACATCTCCGGTATATGGATGTGCGACATCTCTGGTGTATGGATGTGCGACATCTCCGGTATATGGATGTGCGACATCTCCAGTATATGAATGTGCGACATCTCCGGTATATGGATGTGCGACATCTCCGGTGTATGGATGTGCGACATCTCCGGTATATGGATGTGCGACATCTCCAGTATATGAATGTGCGACATCTCCGGTATATGGATGTGCGACATCTCCGGTATATGGATGTGCGACATCTCCGGTATATGGATGTGCGACATCTCCAGTATATGAATGTGCGACATCTCCGGTATATGGATGTGCGACATCTCTGGTGTATGGATGTGCGACATCTCCGGTGTATGGATGTGCGACATCTCCGGTATATGAATGTGCACCATCTCCGGTGTATGGATGTGCGACATCTCAGGTATATGAATGTGCGACATCTCCGGTATAAGGATGTGCGACATCTCCGGTATATGGATGTGCGACATCTCCGGTGTATGGATGTGCGACATCTCCGGTGTATGGTGGTCATAGATGTGATCATAGAGGTGATGAGGAGGGGTTGGTGGTCACAGATGTGATCATAGAGGTCAGGAGGAGAGGTTGGTGGTGTGGGGGGGGGGGGGTCATAGATGTGATCACAGAGGTGAGGAGGGGTTGGTGGGCATAGATGTGATCATAGAGGTGATAAGGAGGAGTCGGTGGTCATACATGTGATCATAGAGGTCAGGAGGAGAGGTTGGTGGTCATAGATGTGATCATATAGATCAGGAGGGGTCAGTGATCATAGAGGTGATGAGGAGGAGTCGGTGGTCATAGATGTGATCATAGAGGTGATGAGGAGGGGTCAGTGGTCATAGATGTGATCATATAGATCAGGAGGGGTCAGTGATCATAGAAGTGATGAGGAGGAGTCGGTGGTCATAGAAGTGATCATAGAGGTGAGGAGGAGGGGTTGGTGGTCATAGATGTGATCATAGAGGTCAGGAGGAGAGGTTGGTGGTCATATTTGTGATCATACGGGTAATGAGGAGGGGTTTGTGGTCATATTTGTGATCATACAGGTAATGAGGAGGGGTTTGTGGTCATAGATGTTATCAAAGAGGTCAGGATGGGTCAGTGGTCATAGATTTGATCATAAAGGAGATGAGGAGAGATTGTTGGTTATAGATGTGATTATAGAGGCGAGTGGAGATCAGTGGTCATAGATGTGATCATAGAGGTCAGGAGGGGTCAGTGGTCATATGGTCATAGATGTGATCATAGAGGTCAGGAGGAGGGATTGGTGGTCACAGATGTGATCATAGAGCAAAGGAGGGATTGGTGGTCATACATGTGATCATAGAGGCCAGGAGGGGTCAGTGGTCATAGATGTGATCATAGAGCTGAGGAGGAGGGATTGGTGGTCATACATGTGATCATAGAGGTGATGAGGAGGGGTTGGTGGTCATTGATGTGATCATAGAGGTCAGGATGGGTCAGTGGTCATAGATTTGATCATACAGGTGATGAGGAGGGGTTGGTGGTCATAGATGTGATTATAGAGGCGAGTAGAGGTCAGTGGTCATAGATGTGATCATAGAGGTGATGAGGAGGGGTTGGTGGTCATAGATGTGATCATACAGGTGATGAGGAGGGGTTGGTGGTCATAGATGTGATCATACAGGTGATGAGGAGGGGTTGGTGGTCATAGATGTGATCATACAGGTGATGAGGAGGGATTGGTGGTCATAGATGTGATCATAGAGCTGAGGAGGAGGGGTCACTGGTTATAGATGTGATCATAGAGGTGAGGAGGAGGGGTCACTGGTTATAGATGTGATCATAGAGGTGATGAGGAGGGGTTGGTGGGCATAGATGTGATCATAGAGGTGAGGAGGAGGGGTCACTGGTCATAGATGTGATCATAGAGCTGATGAGAAGGGGTTGGTGGTCATAGATGTGATCATAGAGCTGAGGAGGAGGGATTGGTGGTCACAGATGTGATCATACAGGTGATGAGGAGGGGTTGGTGGTCATAGATGTGATCATAGAGGTGATGAGGAGGGGTTGGTGGTCATAGATGTGATCATAGAGGTGATGAGGAGGGGTTGGTGGTCATAGATGTGATCATAGAGCTGATGAGAAGGGGTTGGTGGTCATAGATGTGATCATAGAGCTGAGGAGGAGGGATTGGTGGTCACAGATGTGATCATACAGGTGATGAGGAGGGGTTGGTGGTCATAGATGTGATCATAGAGGTGATGAGGAGGGGTTGGTGGTCATAGATGTGATCATAGAGGTGATGAGGAGGGGTTGGTGGTCATAGATGTGATCATACAGGTGATGAGGAGGGATTGGTGGTCATAGATGTGATCATAGAGCTGAGGAGGAGGGGTCACTGGTTATAGATGTGATCATAGAGGTGAGGAGGAGGGGTCACTGGTCATAGATGTGATCATACAGGTGATGAGGAGGGGTTGGTGGTCATAGATGTGATCATAGAGCTGATGAGAAGGGGTTGGTGGTCATAGATGTGATCATAGAGCTGATGAGGAGGGGTTGGTGGTCATAGATGTGATCATAGAGCTGATGAGAAGGGGTTGGTGGTCATAGATGTGATCATAGAGCTGAGGAGGAGGGGTTGGTGGTCACAGATGTAATCATACAGGTGATGAGGAGGGGTTGGTGGTCACAGATGTGATCATAGAGGTGATGAGGAGGGGTTGGTGGTCATAGATGTGATCATAGAGCTGATGAGAAGGGGTTGGTGGTCATAGATGTGATCATAGAGCTGAGGAGGAGGGGTTGGTGGTCACAGATGTAATCATACAGGTGATGAGGAGGGGTTGGTGGTCATAGATGTGATCATAGAGCTGATGAGAAGGGGTTGGTGGTCATAGATGTGATCATAGAGCTGATGAGGAGGGGTTGGTGGTCATAGATGTGATCATAGAGCTGATGAGAAGGGGTTGGTGGTCATAGATGTGATCATAGAGCTGAGGAGGAGGGGTTGGTGGTCATAGATGTGATCATAGAGGTGATGAGGAGGGGTCACTGGTTATAGATGTGATCATAGAGCTGATGAGAAGGGGTTGGTGGTCATAGATGTGATCACCGGCCCCTTGACATCTCCCACTTCTGTCCATGTTCAGGAATCTCTAGCCATGACCCTAGCCCATTAATTCAACCCCTTCTGCCTGGTCTGAGCCTTTTTGTCCTGGATGTTTTTCCCCTTTCTAAGATGTAGCTAAGAAGAAGAATTGACGACATTTCAGGCGAAATAATGTTCAGGCCGAGCCGCGACCCATCAGCGCAGAGGACGTGAAGCATCGCCTCTGAAAGTGTCGGGAACATTGGGACGAAGGCAGATCATTGGGGAGAGATGACTGTGACGGGGACGGCACATAAAAATGAGTCATGTCCACCATTCAGCAGAATAAATGACGGGTCTTGGAACTTTTTGATCGCACTTTGTACATTGAGAAGACGGTTTACACCGCCAGGGACCAACAACGAAATATAAAGCAGCACAAAGAGGAGTAGACGGGAGGAGGAGGCGATAGATTGTGAGACAGGGCACAATGTATACACTGCTGCCTATGGCGGACATGGTGCAATCTGAATGTGACCGGGGGAGCCGCCTCATCAAGAGCGCCTGTCAATGCTATCAGGATGAATGTGGTGCATGTGCAGGATCTGGCGGTAAAAGTGAGGCTCGATCTGGCGGGAGGTGCTGTATACATAGTAAACATATAGTGGACATAGAGGAGCACATGTCGTAATGTGAGGGAAGGAACGAGGTCAACAAGAGCGCCTATCAAAGCCATCAGGATCAATATAGTGCATGTGCATGCTCTGGCGGTACACATCGAGGCTCAGTATGGTGGAAGGGGCGGTGTAAATAGACTATGCTGTAATGTGAGGGATGGAGCAGGGACACAAACATACAGCACCTCATGTACCAAAACTCTCACCACAGGCCTCAAACATCCTGATATCAAGTCCACAGGGTCTAATGGACTGATATTTTAATACAATAGTGGTTTCTGGCCACATCAGGACCCATAGAGGATGACCCCAGAGGTCATTCCGTCATCCGCACTGTGAAGCATACAATGTGGACATGATGGAAGGTTACCAATGACCCATCAGAACCTTAAAACTGGAGGAAAGACCTTCTACGAGCTCCTCATCCGACACATTTTGGGACATTTTTGTAATATTTTTGTAGGTAGCATGCTCATGTGATCCCCAGCCATCTTATGATGTTATTATGGGAGTAGTAGTGATGAGTGACCTCTTGATGACATGGCACATTCACTGCCAGCGGTGAACTCTACCTAACACCCAATGCTCCTCCACCCAACAATGTATCATAGGTGGCCTTTTAGAGTGTTATCTCGCCCACCCAGCTGACTGCCCTGACACTGCTGTCTTATGTGGTGGAAGGAGGTTCGGGCCCCTAGTGACCAGGGCCCACGGCTGACTGCACCTTCTGTATCCTCTACATCTCCACCCTCTGGAGAATTGTCGGACAACTCTTCACCCTCCTTGTCTTATCCATCACATTATACCGAGGTCAGCCGTTACCCTAACAACAATGACTACTGCGCCCCCTCCAGACATCAGTCCAAGCTTCTGACATTTGACTAGACCATCAGGACAGTGGTATCTGTGGTACTTGTGCACAGTTTGGTGGTACAGACTTTGGTACGGCAGTGCGTTGGAAGGTAAGATGTGGCGGGCGCTCTCTCACTATTAGTAGGACATGTTCTGTGGGGGAAGTCTTTTCCCACCGCTCTTCTGACTTCCTGTTCTGTGCATTGTGAGGTTTTTTTTGCACATATACACACCACGACATGCGAGAGAAGGGGGGGAGGGGGTATCAGGACAGGGGTACAGGGGGGCACCTACCATCTGGACCCGGTACAGGATACTGATCCCCAAGGTCATGAAGGGTTTGGAGAAGTCGATGACTTTTTCTCGCTCGGCGGTGATGGTGAAAGCAGCAACTGCCAGGTCCGCCTTCTGTGGAGAGACGGAAAAGATGGCGGGTTAATGAAGAGCCATCGCGGCCGTACAAAATCGAGACTATACTCATTAGCTTTCATCCAAAACTCCTGACACTATGGCCGCAATACACGCGCACCGATGGAAAGTCCTAAATTGATGGAAATGTTTGTGAGCGCAGTAAAGGCGGTTAATAAATTGCCCATCAGGTGCGCGTCTCATCACCGGCCGCTCAGGGGTAATGAGAGTCCTACTGCCCCGGCCAGAACATTTACCCTCCCGCTATATACTTATTACTGATAACTATATACACAACGCATTCATTATAGTCTCCCCTCCCCCTCCTACAGCGCAGTGTGAACAGACCTCATGGGGCGCCCGCTCTTCACAATGTACAGAAAACAGCAAATATACATCAATATCATCACAAAGTAACCGCAGATACTTCCTGTACACACCGAGTACACAACGTACAGAAAACAGCAAATATACATCAATATCATCACAAAGTAACCGCAGATACTTCCTGTACACACCGAGTACACAACGTACAGAAAACAGCAAATATACATCAATATCATCACAAAGTAACCGCAGATACTTCCTGTGCACACCGAGTACACAATGTACAGAAAACAGCAAATATACATCAATATCATCACAAAGTAACCGCAGATACTTCCTGTGCACACCGAGTACACAACATACAGAAAACAGCAAATATACATCAATATCATCACAAAGTAACCGCAGATACTTCCTGTGCACACCGAGTACACAATGTACAGAAAACAGCAAATATACATCAATATCATCACAAAGTAACCGCAGATACTTCCTGTGCACACCGAGTACACAATGTACAGAAAACAGCAAATATACATCAATATCATCACAAAGTAACCGCAGATACTTCCTGTACACACCGAGTACACAATGTACAGAAAACAGCAAATATACATCAATATCATCACAAAGTAACCGCAGATACTTCCTGTACACACCGAGTACACAATGTACAGAAAACAGCAAATATACATCTATATCATCACAAAGTAACCGCAGATACTTCCTGTACACACCGAGTACACAACGTACAGAAAACAGCAAATATACATCAATATCATCACAAAGTAACCGCAGATACTTCCTGTACACACCGAGTACACAACGTACAGAAAACAGCAAATATACATCAATATCATCAAAAAGTAACCGCAGATACTTCCTGTACACACCGAGTACACAACGTACAGAAAACAGCAAATATACATCAATATCATCACAAAGTAACCGCAGATACTTCCTGTACACACCGAGTACACAATGTACAGAAAACAGCAAATATACATCAATATCATCACAAAGTAACCGCAGATACTTCCTGTACACACCGAGTACACAATGTACAGAAAACAGCAAATATACATCAATATCATCACAAAGTAACCGCAGATACTTCCTGTGCACACCGAGTACACAACATACAGAAAACAGCAAATATACATCAATATCATCACAAAGTAACCGCAGATACTTCCTGTGCACACCGAGTACACAATGTACAGAAAACAGCAAATATACATCAATATCATCACAAAGTAACCGCAGATACTTCCTGTGCACACCGAGTACACAATGTACAGAAAACAGCAAATATACATCAATATCATCACAAAGTAACCGCAGATACTTCCTGTACACACCGAGTACACAATGTACAGAAAACAGCAAATATACATCTATATCATCACAAAGTAACCGCAGATACTTCCTGTACACACCGAGTACACAACGTACAGAAAACAGCAAATATACATCAATATCATCACAAAGTAACCGCAGATACTTCCTGTACACACCGAGTACACAACGTACAGAAAACAGCAAATATACATCAATATCATCACAAAGTAACCGCAGATACTTCCTGTACACACCGAGTACAAAACGTACAGAAGCCCGACCCCCAAACAGCAAATATATATCAATATCATCACAAAGTAACCGCAGATACTTCCTGTACACACCGAGTACACAACGTACAGAAAACAGCAAATATACATCAATATCATCACAAAGTAACTGCAGATACTTCCTGTACACACCGAGTACACAATGTACAGAATACAGAACAAATACATCAATATCATCACAAAGTAACCGCAGATACTTCCTGTACACACCGAGTACACAACGTACAGAAAACAGCAAATATACATCAATATCATCACAAAGTAACTGCAGATACTTCCTGTACACACCGAGTACACAATGTACAGAATACAGAACAAATACATCAATATCATCACAAAGTAACCGCAGATACTTCCTGTACACACCGAGTACACAACGTACAGAAAACAGCAAATATACATCAATATCATCACAAAGTAACCGCAGATACTTCCTGTACACACCGAGTACACAACGTACAGAAAACAGCAAATATATATCAATATCATCACAAAGTAACCGCAGATACTTCCTGTACACACCGAGTACACAACGTACAGAAAACATCAAATATACATCAATATCATCACAAAGTAACCGCAGATACTTCCTGTACACACCGAGTACACAACGTACAGAAAACAGCAAATATATATCAATATCATCACAAAGTAACTGCAGATACTTCCTGTGCACACCGAGTACATAATGTACAGAAAACAGCAAATATACATCAATATCATCACAAAGTAACCGCAGATACTTCCTGTACACACCGAGTACACAATGTACAGAAAACAGCAAATATACATCAATATCATCACAAAGTAACCGCAGATACTTCCTGTACACACCGAGTACACAATGTACAGAAAACAGCAAATATACATCTATATCATCACAAAGTAACCGCAGATACTTCCTGTACACACCGAGTACACAACGTACAGAAAACAGCAAATATACATCAATATCATCACAAAGTAGACCGCAGATACTTCCTGTACACACCGAGTACACAACGTACAGAAAACAGCAAATATACATCAATATCATCACAAAGTAACCGCAGATACTTCCTGTACACACCGAGTACACAACGTACAGAAAACAGCAAATATATATCAATATCATCACAAAGTAACTGCAGATACTTCCTGTACACACCGAGTACACAATGTACAGAATACAGAACAAATACATCAATATCATCACAAAGTAACCGCAGATACTTCCTGTACACACCGAGTACACAACGTACAGAAAACAGCAAATATACATCAATATCATCACAAAGTAACTGCAGATACTTCCTGTACACACCGAGTACACAATGTACAGAATACAGAACAAATACATCAATATCATCACAAAGTAACCGCAGATACTTCCTGTACACACCGAGTACACAACGTACAGAAAACAGCAAATATACATCAATATCATCACAAAGTAACCGCAGATACTTCCTGTACACACCGAGTACACAACGTACAGAAAACAGCAAATATACATCTATATCATCACAAAGTAACCGCAGATACTTCCTGTACACACCGAGTACACAACGTACAGAAAACAGCAAATATACATCTATATCATCACAAAGTAACCGCAGATACTTCCTGTACACACCGAGTACACAATGTACAGAATACAGAACAAATACATCAATATCATCACAAAGTAACCGCAGATACTTCCTGTACACATCGAGTACACAACGTACAGAAAACAGCAAATATACATCAATATCATCACAAAGTAACCGCAGATACTTCCTGTACACACCGAGTACACAATGTACAGAATACAGAACAAATACATCAATATCATCACAAAGTAACCGCAGATACTTCCTGTACACACCGAGTACACAACGTACAGAAAACAGCAAATATACATCAATATCATCACAAAGTAACTGCAGATACTTCCTGTACACACCGAGTACACAACGTACAGAAAACAGCAAATATACATCAATATCATCACAAAGTAACTGCAGATACTTCCTGTACACACCGAGTACACAATGTACAGAATACAGAACAAATACATCAATATCATCACAAAGTAACCGCAGATACTTCCTGTACACACCGAGTACACAACGTACAGAAAACAGCAAATATACATCAATATCATCACAAAGTAACCGCAGATACTTCCTGTGCACACCGAGTACATAATGTACAGAAAACAGCAAATATACATCAATATCATCACAAAGTAACCGCAGATACTTCCTGTGCACACCGAGTACATAACGTACAGAAAACAGCAAATATACATCAATATCATCACAAAGTAACTGCAGATACTTCCTGTACACACCGAGTACACAATGTACACAATCACAGGACTTATTCTGTGCACACACAGTCATTGCTTGTACAAAAGCACATTTTGTCTGTAAAGAATCAATTTTATGGTCACAGAATATTATTTGTCTCCCTTTTGTGACATATCCTTATATTTTTTTTACATATTGTGCTTTGTGTTACCAAAATGACATAGAAAATAAAATTCTTTGTTACTAAGTGAAATTATGTGTCACAAAATAACATTGCATATCACAATCTGGCAGGTTGCTTCCTGATCACACTGTGCACACCGCACCCCAGTCACTGCCATCTGTAACAAAATAATCACAAAAATGTATTCTGTACACACAAAATAAACTGCATGATAAATGAATTTTGTGCATTCTGTGGAAAATAAATAAAGTCAGTGCGCTGCGGTCATAAAATATATTATTGTAACCACAAAAAGAATTCTGTGATCACAAAAGTATCAGCACTAAATTCATTGCGTGACACAGAACATATTTGGTTTGAGGACCCGCATACATATGGTGATAAGACCACAGATACTTCTACAGTAACAGGCCCTGCACTTATATAGTCATGTGACTGCAGGTCCTTCTACAGTAACAGGTACTGCACATATATAGTAATGTGACTGACGGTCCTACAGTAACAGGTACTGCACATATATAGTAATGTGACTGACGGTCCTACAGTAACAGGTACTGCACATATATAGTAATGTGACTGACGGTCCTACAGTAACAGGTACTGCACATATATAGTAATGTGACTGACGGTCCTACAATAACAGGTACTGCACATATATAGTAATGTGACTGACGGTCCTACAGTAACAGGTACTGCACATATATAGTAATGTGACTGACGGTCCTACAGTAACAGGTACTGCACATATATAGTAATGTGACTGACGGTCCTACAGTAACAGGTACTGCACATATATAGTAATGTGACTGACGGTCCTACAGTAACAGGTACTGCACATATATAGTAATGCACATATCCTCTGTATCCTCCATATCCTCCGTATCTTCCGTATCCTCCATATTCTCTGTATCCTCCATATCCTCTGTATCCTCCATATCCTCTGTATCTTACGTATCCTTTGTATCCTCCGTATCTTCCGTATCCTCTGTATCTTCTGTATCCTCCATATTCTCTGTATCTTTCGTATCCTCTGTATCCTCCATATCCTCTGTATCTTACATATCCTTTGTATCCTCTGTATCCTCTGTATCCTCCATATCCTCTGTATCTTACATATCCTTTGTATCCTCTGTATCCTCTGTATCCTCCATATCCTCTGTATCTTACATATCCTTTGTATCCTCTGTATCCTCTGTATCCTCCATATCCTCTGTATCTTACATATCCTCCGTATCCTCCATATTCTCTGTATCCTCCATATCCTCTGTATCTTACATATCCTTTGTATCCTCTGTATCCTCCATATCCTCTGTATCTTACGTATCCTCCATATCCTCCGTATCTTCCGTATCCTCTGTATCTTCTGTATCCTCCATATTCTCTGTATCTTTCGTATCCTCTGTATCCTCCATTTTCTCTGTATCTTACATATCCTTTGTATCCTCTGTATCCTCCATATCCTCTGTATCTTCCATATCCTCTGTATCCTCCATGTCACTACTCCTGCTATACCGCCGCACTGTTTTCATAAATATCGCCTTCCATGGTGTCAGGGTCAGTATGGTGGCCGCGTCCATCATGTGACAGATATAATTGTCCCTGTATCACTATCTATTAGTATAGAGCCCTGATGGCCCCACCACGTCACCCCTCCCCCCCCGTCCCATCTCCCTGGCGCTGTAGCCCACAGGCCCCGAGCCTTTCCAGTCTGCGGTGAGACCGCCACCCCGGCAGGTTCATTAATAAGATCCTGTTGGCTGTCACGGGCAGGGTATGAGCTGCAGATTAATGGCAGGCACTGATCAGAGGGAACCATAAATAAGCATTAGGCTGGATCGGCAGAGAATATGAAGATGGATATACAATGATAATACCCCTGTGTCATGGAGAGCAGAGCCGGGGGGCTGCAGGGGCCAAACCTATCTATAACCGGATGTGCCTGGTATTCACTAGAATGTGGCTGAGCTGCAGTTCCACACACAGCCTGAAGACGGGAGGGGGCACTGCTCAGGGAGAAATAACGCAGACTGAGGGTGCTAATCTAATGACTGACACTGACTGATGTACCTACCCCAGAGGATGGGCCAATGATGTACCTACCCTAGAGGATGGGCCAATGATGTACCTACCCCAAAGGATGGACCAGTGATGCACCTACCCCAGAGGATGGACCAGTGATGTACCTACCCCAGAGGATGGACCAGTGATGCACCTACCCCAGAGGATGGACCAGTGATGTACCTACCCCAGAGGATGGGCCAATGATATACCTACCCCAGAGGATGGACCAGTGATGCACCTACCCCAGAGGATGGACCAGTGATGCACCTACCCCAGAGGATGGACCAGTGATGCACCTACCCCAGAGGATGGACCAGTGATGTACCTACCTCAGAGGATGGGCCAATGATATACCTACCCCAGAGGATGGACCAGTGATGCACCTACCCCAGAGGATGGACCAGTGATGCACCTACCCCAGAGGATGGGCCAATGATATACCTACCCCAGAGGATGGACCAGTGATGCACCTACCCCAGAGGATGGGCCAATGATATACCTACCTCAGAGGATGGACCAGTGATGTACCTACCTCAGAGGATGGACCAGTGATGTACCTACCCCAGAGGATGGGCCAATGATATACCTACCCCAGAGGATGGGCCAATGATATACCTACCCCAGAGGATGGGCCAATGATGTACCTACCCTAGAGGATGGGCCAATGATGTACCTACCCCAAAGGATGGACCAGTGATGCACCTACCCCAGAGGATGGACCAGTGATGTACCTACCCCAGAGGATGGACCAGTGATGCACCTACCCCAGAGGATGGACCAGTGATGCACCTACCCCAGAGGATGGACCAGTGATGTACCTACCCCAGAGGATGGGCCAATGATATACCTACCCCAGAGGATGGACCAGTGATGCACCTACCCCAGAGGATGGACCAATGATGCACCTACCCCAGAGGATGGGCCAATGATATACCTACCCCAGAGGATGGACCAGTGATGCACCTACCCCAGAGGATGGGCCAATGATATACCTACCTCAGAGGATGGACCAGTGATGTACCTACCTCAGAGGATGGACCAGTGATGTACCTACCCCAGAGGATGGGCCAATGATATACCTACCCCAGAGGATGGACCAGTGATGTACCTACCCCAGAGGATGGCCTAGTGATGTATCTACCTCAGAAGATGGACCAGTGATGTTCCTACCTCAGAGGATGGACCAGTGATGCACCTACCCCCCCAGAGGATGGACCAGTGATGCACCTACCCCAGAGGATGGGCCAATGATGTACCTACCCCAAAGGATGGACCAGTGATGTACCTACCTCAGAGGATGGGCCAATGATGTTCCTACCCCAGAGGACAGACCAGTGGTGTTCCTACCCCAGAGGATGGACCAGTGATGTACCTACCCTAGAGGATGGGCCAATGATGTACCTACCCCAGAGGATGGGCCAATGATATACCTACCCCAGAGGATGGACCAGTGATGCACCTACCCCAGAGGATGGACCAGTGATGCACCTACCCCAGAGGATGGACCAGTGATGCACCTACCCCAGAGGATGGACCAGTGATGCACCTACCCCAGAGGATGGACCAGTGATGCACCTACCCCAGAGGATGGACCAGTGATGCACCTACCCCAGAGGATGGCCTAGTGATGTACCTACCCCAGAGGATGGACCAGTGATGTACCTACCCCAGAGGATGGCCTAGTGATGTATCTACCTCAGAAGATGGACCAGTGATGTTCCTACCCCAGAGGACAGACCAGTGGTGTTCCTACCCCAGTGAATAGACCACTAATGTCCCAAGGAAATTGACTAGTGATGTACCTACCACAAGGGCAGGCCATATTGCTGAAACTTCACCAGGCAAATAGGTGCCCATTGTCAGAGCAGAAAGTTGATAATTTGCAGCTTCGTGCCGATGCTTCGTACAGGATTGGTGGGACTACTGAACTTGGGTTGTTGTTGGAGATTTTTTTTTGCATGGGGTCCAGCATTCAGGCCATTGAGGGATGTGGGGCAAGGTTGTTAGGGTGTAATTGCCCCATATAATATCTGTCCTCGTCTGATATGTAGGTTCCTGAGTTCTGGATCAGGACTATAAACTTGCGATGTTTCCAGTGAGTGGGCGGCCTCGCAAATTGCTGCTCATTTTCATCAATAATTACAGACCTTATGTGCAGAACACTGATTACATGATTAACAAGCAAACCAGTCATGGAAGCCAGAAAATAATTCTCCACCGCAAGGTTAGCCTCACACTACAGTATCTGAGGACACATCATCTATACAATACTGCAGTGACGTGAGAAGATCCTGGCCAAAGAGTCATCTCATGAAGATATGCCATAGTCATATATCATAGTGACCTTCTAAGAGCCACAGAAGAGAACCATAAAATATGAGCTTCATCTGCTCCAGTAGACCTGGCCATGTATTATATGGTTGGCCATTCATGATTGGACAGAGCGTTGGACTACATTTCCAAGACAAACCCTTTCCATGTCTCCTATTCAGGTGGTCTCCTACTCATGCCACCACTCTCTCTCTCTATGACCCAGAGTTGAGACCTACTAAATATTTGTCAGCTCTAGCAGACCTGGCCATGTATCATATGGTTGGCCAGAGTGTTGGACTATATTTCCAAGACAACCCCTTTCCATATCCCCCATTCTGGGGTTCTCCTACTCATGCTACCACTCTCTCTATGACCCACAAAATATGAGCTTCATCTGCTCCAGCACACCTTGCCATGTATTATATGGTTGGTCAAGACAACCCCTTTAGAAATCTCCTTTAATTGGGTTAACCTGCTCTCAACACCACTCCCTCTACGAGCCAGAGCAGATAGCCATGAAGTAAAGACCTTTCCTGCTCCGTTCTGTCCATGTATTACATGATTGGCCATTCTGATTTTCATAGAAGTAGTTTTTCTTTTTCAGAAAGATAACACAACTAAAACTGAGAAAGCAACCCGAGGATTATTCAAGTCTTCTGAAGGTGATTGTCATGTTGACTTCAGCACCATGGTCACATTTTCAGTTCTGCACTGTTGTCCACTGCACAGGGCTGTTACGGTAGGCAGGGCTAGTCTCCGGGTTGGATGTGCCCTGTGTAGACCCTTCGATCCTAGACACCATATCCAGCCCACATAATACAGTGCACAAATAACCATACTAAACTATCAAACAAACAAAGCAGAATTACTCCACCAGCACTGTTCACGTATGACCCACACTCAGGAGACCAGAAGGCACCAAATAGGTCCATCAGAAGTACACACTGTCCCCAGCTGTTACCAATAGCCCCACCAGTAGACAATGGCACTCAACAAACTTCTTCCTCCACCTTTATTCAGAAAATCATTAAAACGTATCATCCGTGTACGGCGTAGAGTCATCCACCACCCCAAATAACACCGTAAAACCGATTTATAAATAGTATTCAATAAAGCAGTGAATGTTCCTTCACATGGTCTAGGCACTAGGTGTAGAACTGGAGGGTAGGTGTCAGGCACGGGTTGCATATCCTTGAGTCCAGTCCTGACTGCAAGGTCAAAGATTAACTACAATGTCAAAAATGTATATGACCATAATTCTCCTCGATCAGCAGCAAAATTATTCAGCAAAAATTTCAAGGCCAAAAATGAGAAACCATAAAAAGAAGGAAGGACATAGTTTGAGTTTGTCCACCTGGTGTTACCTACCCGATTTATAAGTTCTCCCACCATCCCCGTCCAAGATCCGTTGGGCTCAGGAGCTCCGTACAACCCATCCTCAACCAGCTTTATCTTATAGTTGAACCTCAGGAGTGCAGCTAGCTCCATTAACATCTCCGCACAGAAGCCTTCATACTGGTCATTGCCCGATAGGGATCGGTAATTTGCTTTGCGCATCATGTATGGATTCTCCTGGAGAGAGAAATATGATAAAACAGTCAGAGGACGGGAAAAGGGATTGGATTTGTGATTACATCTGAAGATTATAAGAAAAAATCTAAAGGCAGAGCTATAAAAAACCCAAAGGTAGAAGGAGAGAGACTGACACCAGTGCTCTATCAACCCGCCGGTGGCTGAGAGATGGCATCGAGACCATCACCCCAGATTTACAGAACCGCTAAAATATTCCTACACTCCCTGACCAAGACGTATACGGCATCATGAGGGTCTGACGTATGGAGATGGATTTAGCAGGCTCGTCTAGGAGGAACTTACAAGAATTGTGGTTACTACTAAAGTCTTGTTCTCCAGCGTGTCTGAGATGTTTATATCCAGGCTGGTGGCATTCATGGCCAAGGTGCGGTTTGAATACCAAACACCAACCTGCGAGAAGACAATTGAAAGGGTTAATAGTAGTCAACATTTCCTAGAATTTTACCAAAATTTTCTACATTGACTTCAACTACTGAGGACAAATCAGGACACGACACTCAATGCCTAAGTACGTCACGGTCTGCAGGACTTGCCTCTCGGTGGCCATCTCCAGCCTTCTCCAGGATGCGTAGGGTGTAGTTTGTCCTCTGTCCTTTGCTGTTAAACTCTACTCGTCCGGTCAGCCCATCGTACTCCACCTGAGAGGAACAAAGACAATACGAGGGATGACTAACCCATGTGTCATGTGTCCAGCACATCAGAGGTTAATGGACTGGGGCGAGGAACGTCTACGGCACCGTCTCCTTCTTAGAGAATAAGGATTACCGGCGAGGGTGAGATGTGGTGGGAAGAGAGCAAACCTAAAGTCCTCCACTGAAAGACCAGAAGACATGTCCATGTCACTGCCTACATCACAAGCCCCAGAAGCGGGCGCTACTCCATATCTTACATCAGAGACCGTGACCATATAAGAAGCGTCACTACTGGAGATACAGGAACAAGTTATAACCTGGTGAGGGCAGAAGACACCTGATATCATCCCTAGTAATGTGAACATGCTCAGTTATGGGGGCACTGTGGCTTTGTTATAGGGGTATTGTTTCTGGCTCAGTTATAGGGGCACTGTGGCTTTGTTATAGGGGTATTGTCTCTGGCTCAGTTATGGGGGCACTGTGGCTTTGTTACAGGGGTATTGTCTCTGGCTCAGTTATGGGGGCACTGTGGCTTTGTTATAAGGGTATTGTCTCTGGCTCAGTTATGGGGGCACTGTGGCTTTGTTATACGGGGCATTGACTTTGGCTCAGTTATGGGGGCACTGTGGCTTTGTTATAAGGGTATTGTCTCTGGCTCAGTTATGGGGGCACTGTGGTTTATTTTATAGGGGGCATTGACTTTGGCTCAGTTATGGGGGCACTGTGGCTTTGTTATAGGGGGAATTGACTTTGGCTCAGTTATGGGGGCACTGTCTCTTTGTTATAGGGGGCATTGTCTTTGGCTCAGTTATGGGGGCACTGTGGCTTTGTTATAGGGGCATTGTCTTTGGGTCAGTTATGGGGGCACTGTGGCTTTGTTATAAGGGTATTGTCTCTGGCTCAGTTATGGGGGCACTGTGTCTTTGTTATAGGGGCATTGTCTTTGGCTCAGTTATAGGGGCACTGTGGCTTTGTTATAAGGGTATTGTCTCTGGCTCAGTTATGGGGGCACTGTGGCTTTGTTATAGGGGCATTGTCTTTGGCTCAGTTATGGGGGCACTGTGGCTTTGTTATAGGGGGCATTGACTTTGGCTCAGTTATGGGGGCACTGTGGCTTTGTTATAAGCTCATTGTCTTTGGCTCAGTTATGGGGGCACGGTGGCTTTGTTATAAGGGTATTGTCTCTGGCTCAGTTATGGGGGCACTGTGGCTTTGTTATAGGGGCATTGTCTTTGGCTCAGTTATGGGGGCATTGTGGCTTTGTTATAGGGGTATTGTCTCTGGCTCAGTTATGGGGGCACTGTGGCTTTGTTATAGGGGGCATTGACTTTGGCTCAGTTATGGGGGCACTGTGGCTTTGTTATAAGCTCATTGTCTTTGGCTCAGTTATGGGGGCACTGTGGCTTTGTTATAAGGGTATTGTCTCTGGCTCAGTTATGGGGGCACTGTGGCTTTGTTATAGGGGCATTGTCTTTGGCTCAGTTATGGGGGCACTGTGGCTTTGTTATAAGGGTATCGTCTCTGGCTCAGTTATGGGGGCACTGTGGCTTTGTTATAAGGGTATTGTCTCTGGCTCAGTTATGGGGGCACTGTGGCTTTGTTATAGGGGCATTGTCTTTGGCTCAGTTATAGGGGTACTGTGGCTTTGTTATAAGGGTATTGTCTCTGGCTCAGTTATGGGGGCACTGTGGCTTTGTTATAGGGGCATTGTCTTTGGCTCAGTTATGGGGGCACTGTGTTTTTTTTATAGGGGGCATTGACTTTGGCTCAGTTATGGGGGGACTGTGGCTTTGTTATAGGGGCATTGTCTTTGGCTCAGTTATGGGGGCACTGTGGTTTATTTTATAGGGGGCATTGACTTTGGGTCAGTTATGGGGGCACTGTGGCTTTGTTATAGGGGGAATTGACTTTGGCTCAGTTATGGGGGCACTGTCTCTTTGTTATAGGGGGCATTGTCTTTGGCTCAGTTATGGGGGCACTGTGGCTTTGTTATAGGGGCATTGTCTTTGGCTCAGTTATGGGGGCACTGTAGCTTTGTTATAAGCTCATTGTCTTTGGCTCAGTTATGGGGGCACTGTGGCTTTGTTATAAGGGTATTGTCTCTGGCTCAGTTATGGGGGCACTGTGTCTTTGTTATAGGGGCATTGTCTTTGGCTCAGTTATAGGGGCACTGTGGCTTTGTTATAAGGGTATTGTCTCTGGCTCAGTTATGGGGGCACTGTGGCTTTGTTATAGGGGCATTGTCTTTGGCTCAGTTATGGGGGCACTGTGGCTTTGTTATAGGGGGCATTGACTTTGGCTCAGTTATGGGGGCACTGTGGCTTTGTTATAGGGGCATTGTCTTTGGCTCAGTTATGGGGGCACTGTGTTTTTTTTATAGGGGGCATTGACTTTGGCTCAGTTATGGGGGCACTGTGGCTTTGTTATAGGGGCATTGTCTTTGGCTCAGTTATGGGGGCACTGTGGTTTATTTTATAGGGGGCATTGACTTTGGCTCAGTTATGGGGGCACTGTGGCTTTGTTATAGGGGGAATTGACTTTGGCTCAGTTATGGGGGCACTGTCTCTTTGTTATAGGGGGCATTGTCTTTGGCTCAGTTATGGGGGCACTGTGGCTTTGTTATAGGGGCATTGTCTTTGGCTCAGTTATGGGGGCACTGTAGCTTTGTTATAAGCTCATTGTCTTTGGCTCAGTTATGGGGGCACTGTGGCTTTGTTATAAGGGTATTGTCTCTGGCTCAGTTATGGGGGCACTGTGTCTTTGTTATAGGGGAATTGTCTTTGGCTCAGTTATAGGGGCACTGTGGCTTTGTTATAAGGGTATTGTCTCTGGCTCAGTTATGGGGGCACTGTCTCTTTGTTATAGGGGGCATTGACTTTGGCTCAGTTATGGGGGCACTGTGGCTTTGTTATAGGGGCATTGTCTTTGGCTCAGTTATGGGGGCACTGTGGTTTTTTTTATAGGGGGCATTGACTTCGGCTCAGTTATGGGGGGACTGTGGCTTTGTTATAGGGGCATTGTCTTTGGCTCAGTAATGGGGGCACTGTGGCTTTTTTATAGGAGGCATTGACTTTGGCTCAGTTATGGGGGCACTGTGGCTGTGTTATAGGGGGAATTGACTTTGGCTCAGTTATGGGGGCACTGTCTCTTTGTTATAGGGGGCATTGTCTTTGGCTCAGTTATGGGGGTACTGTGGCTTTGTTATAGGGGCATTGTCTT
Organism: Leptodactylus fallax; assembly: GCA_947044405.1. Taxonomy (NCBI): domain Eukaryota; kingdom Metazoa; phylum Chordata; class Amphibia; order Anura; family Leptodactylidae; genus Leptodactylus; species Leptodactylus fallax. Next base: position 392,235 of record CAMRHE010000707.1, on the reverse strand, counting down.
TGGCTCAGTTATGGGGGCACTGTGGCTTTGTTATAAGGGTATTGTCTCTGGCTCAGTTATGGGGGCACTGTGGCTTTGTTATAAGGGTATTGTCTCTGGCTCAGTTATGGGGGCACTGTGTCTTTGTTATAGGGGCATTGTCTTTGGCTCAGTTATAGGGGCATTGTGGCTTTGTTATAGGCTCAGTTATGGGGCCACTGTGGCTTTGTTATAAGGGTATTGTCTCTGGCTCAGTTATGGGGGCACTGTGGCTTTGTTATAAGGGTATTGTCTCTGGCTCAGTTATGGGGGCACTGTGGCTTTGTTATAGGGGCATTGTCTTTGGCTCAGTTATGGGGGCACTGTGGCTTTGTTATAAGGGTATTGTCTCTGGCTCAGTTATGGGGGCACTGTGGCTTTGTTATAGGGGCATTGTCTTTGGCTCAGTTATGGGGGCACTGTGTCTTTGTTATAGGGGCATTGTCTTTGGCTCAGTTATGGGGGCACTGTGGCTTTGTTATAAGGGTATTGTCTCTGGCTCAGTTATGGGGGCACTGTGTCTTTGTTATAGGGGCATTGTCTTTGGCTCAGTAATGGGGGCAGTGTGGCTTTGTTATAGGGGGCATTGTCTCTGTCTCAGTTATGGGGGCACTGTGGGCACTGTGGCTTTGTTATAGGGGCATTGTCACTGTTTCAGTTATAGGCTCATTATCTTTGGCTCAGTTATGGGGGCACTGTGGCCTTGTTATAGGGGTATTGTCACTGGCTCAGTTATGGGGGCACTGTTTCTTTGTAATAGGGGCATTGTCTTTGGCTCAGTTATGGGGGCACTGTGGCTTTGTTATAGGGGCATTGTCTTTGGCTCAGTTATGGGGGCACTGTGGCTTTGTTATAAGGGTATTGTCTCTGGCTCAGTTATGGGGGCACTGTGTCTTTGTTATAGGGGCATTGTCTCTGGTTCAGTTATGGGGGCACTGTGTCTTTGTTATAGGGGCATTGTCTTTGGCTCAGTTATGGGGGCACTGTGGCTTTGTTATAAGGGTATTGTCTCTGGCTCAGTTATGGGGGCACTGTGTCTTTGTTATAGGGGCATTGTCTTTGGCTCAGTTATGGGGGCACTGTGGCTTTGTTATAGGGGGCATTGTCTTTGGCTCAGTTATGGGGGCACTGTGGCTTTGTTATAAGGGTATTGTCTCTGGCTCAGTTATGGGGGCACTGTGGCTTTGTTATAAGGGTATTGTCTCTGGCTCAGTTATGGGGGCACTGTGGCTTTGTTATAAGGGTATTGTCTCTGGCTCAGTTATGGGGGCACTGTGGCTTTGTTATAAGGGTATTGTCTCTGGCTCAGTTATGGGGGCACTGTGGCTTTGTTATAGGGGGCATTGTCTTTGGGTCAGTTATGGGGGCACTGTGTCTTTGTTATAGGGGCATTGTCTTTGGCTCAGTTATGGGGGCACTGTGGCTTTGTTATAAGGGTATTGCCTCTGGCTCAGTTATGGGGGCACTGTGTCTTTGTTATAGGGGCATTGTCTTTGGCTCAGTTATGGGGGCACTGTGGCTTTGTTATAAGGGTATTGTCTCTGGCTCAGTTATGGGGGCACTGTGTCTTTGTTATAGGGGCATTGTCTTTGGCTCAGTTATGGGGACACTGTGGCTTTGTTATAGGGGCATTGTCTCTGGCTCAGTTAGGGGGCACTGTGGCTTTGTTATAGGGGGCATTGACTTTGGCTCAGTTATGGGGGCACTGTGGGTTTGTTATAGGGGCATAGTCTTTGGCTCAATTATGGGGGCACTGTGGCTTTGTTATAGGGGTATTGTCTCTGGCTCAGTTATGGGGGCACTGTGGCTTTGTTATAGGGGGCATTGACTTTGGCTCAGTTATGGGGGCACTGTGGCTTTGTTATGGGGGGCATTGACTTTGGCTCAGTTATGGGGGCACTGTGGCTTTGTTGTAGGGCATTGTGTCTCATGTACTTATATTCTCATATACATTAGCACTTAAGATACATCTTCCCAGTTCTTACAAGTCCCATTCAGGAGAACCTTATCTAAAGGGTTTTATGGTCCTTTCCATTGACTGCCTCTGTAGTCTCATTGATGGTTGTGGCCCCTGCACTGTTGCAGCAGACACAGCAGCCCTTCCCATAAGCTCCTGATCAGTGGAGGCCCCAACCATTGGATCCTCAGTAATCAGATATTGAGGGCTCAGTCTTAATGCAAATTCACTACAATGGGGGGGGGGGGGTCACATCTCTTCTGCCCAATGGTGCTCCACTTTGCTCTTCTGTCTGTGCCCCATTTACCTATTTTTAAGAAAGTGGGCACACCAGGGCGGAGACCAAGGTAGGTCACACCTGTCCGGAGGTTGTGTGCGGTACAGCCCTATTCACTCCAATAGATCCAGCGCTGCACACCCACACATGGACAGGGGTGGCGCTGTTTTCAGGAGACGTAGCTGTGTTTTTCTAATCCTGGACAACCCCTTTAAGTCTGGCACTTTTCCTAAGCACTGACTACGACTAGCACAACTTTGTCACGTCCTGGTGAGTCGGGCGTCCATACCATGCGCAGATAGTTCATGAGGCTGGTCCCGTGCTGCCAGATCTGCGACGTGCTACAGGACAGCTGCTTCACCCCAATCTCCTGGCTCCGGTTCAACTCCCGCACGGCGCTGACTACGACATGTACAGCGTCAAACATGAGGGCGGCCGAGAGCTGCGGAAAGAGACGGAAAATGTGAGAAAATGTGTATAGGTGAGTCTGCGGTATAACGGTGTGATCACAAAACCAGGCTGGTGGATGACTGCCAGGACACCATACTTTACACTGCATTACTTATCCACTACTAGATCATGCACAGCAGATCAAAATGGCTTAATCCATCAAGTACTGCCGAATCCATCTTGAGCTTCCAAGACAGACAGAAACTTACTGAAGTATCAGATGACATGTGCCCATAAAAGTCAATGGAGGGGGGAGAGGGAGGAGCCTAATGAGAGTGAAGCAGAGAGACACAGAGGCTGAAGCAGCTAGTAGTAGGTTTTCTATCTCACCCCAAGTGCTTTATTCACATCAGTACAAGCCAGTGCTCCTATATAATATTCTATAAGTAGGTGAGAGAGTGTTATGGAGCAGAGATCATGGCAGCTGGTCACCAGCTATCAGCTCAGGGAGAAAAACTGCTAAAACTGTATAATAAGTCATATAATGTCCACATATAGTGTATAACTCAAGCGTGACCACATGTGTTGGCGTAGCCATAGCCTCATGAACTGTAGCTAGAAAATCTCCAGGAGCCCCTGCCCTTCTGTGACACCATACTGGTAAAGAATACAAAGCAATCATAGCAGAAACGACGGGGCCCCATGACGTCCAGACTCACCGCAGGGCCCAGGTAGGTGCTCAGCTCGCAGTTCTCTCTCCAGGACATATTGAGGCTTCTCAGGAACTCCAGATAGAAGGGATGGCTACTGTTATACATGGAGAACCCTAGGATATTGGAATGGTCGCTCACCACCCCCTCCAAGGATAACAAGGGGAAGTCCTGCAGCAAAAACAAGTGCAGTAAAATATATACCCTCTAAAGCTGACCGTATACATTCAATAGCTGACAGCACACTCCAGACCCCTGTGTCCCATCCAGACCCAAATGTTTCCATTCCAGACCCCTCTGTCCCTTCTAGCCCTCTCCGTCTCCTCCAGAATCCTCTGCCCTTCTCCAGACTTCTTTGTCCTCCTTCAGAACTTTTTCCCCCTCCAGACCCCTCTGTCTTCCTCCAGACACCTCTGTTTTCCTCCAGACCCCTCTGTCCCCCTCCAGACCCCTCAGCTCTCCTCCAGACCCCATTGTCCACGAAAGACACCTCTAGCTTCTTCTGTCCCTTCTAGACCCTTCTATCTCCTCCAGACCCCTCTGTCCTTCTCCAGACACCTCTAGCTTCTTCTGTCCCTTCTAGACCCTTCTATCTCCTCCAGACCCCTCTGTCCTTCTCCAGACACCTCTAGCTTCTTCTGTCCCTTCTATCTCCTCCAGACCCCTCTGTCCTTCTCCAGACACCTCTGTTTTCCTCCAGACCCCTCTGTCCCCCTCCAGACCCCTCAGCTCTCCTCCAGACCCCATTGTCCACGAAAGACACCTCTAGCTTCTTCTGTCCCTTCTAGACCCTTCTATCTCCTCCAGACCCCTCTGTCCTTCTCCAGACACCTCTAGCTTCTTCTGTCCCTTCTAGACCCTTCTATCTCCTCCAGACCCCTCTGTCCTTCTCCAGACACCTCTAGCTTCTTCTGTCCCTTCTATCTCCTCCAGACCCCTCTGTCCTTCTCCAGACACCTCTGTTTTCCTCCAGACCCCTCTGTCCCCCTCCAGACCCCTCAGCTCTCCTCCAGACCCCATTGTCCACGAAAGACACCTCTAGCTTCTTCTGTCCCTTCTAGACCCTTCTATCTCCTCCAGACCCCTCTGTCCTTCTCCAGACACCTCTAGCTTCTTCTGTCCCTTCTATCTCCTCCAGACCCCTCTGTCCTTCTCCAGACACCTCTAGCTTCTTCTGTCCCTTCTATCTCCTCCAGACCCATCTGTCCTTCTCCAGACACCTCTAGCTTCTTCTGTCCCTTCTATCTCCTCCAGACCCATCTGTCCTTCTCCAGACACCTCTAGCTTCTTCTGTCCCTTCTATCTCCTCCAGACCCCTCTGTCCTTCTCCAGACACCTCTAGCTTCTTCTGTCCCTTCTAGACCCCTCTATCTCCTCCAGACTCCTTTGGTGGAAGATTATCCCCACTGAGTACAAAGGATTAGGCATATTAAAATTCAACATGTCTGATCCTGATGATATTGGTAGGTTCAGCCAACTTATGTGTACGGGACCTCTATTACTATTTTGCTCAGTGGTATCCCCATTATTAGCACATTCCCTATCACATTTGGGCACACCTTCCCTTCCCCAATGACTTCCAGTCTCACCATAGTTGTCAGAATATACTTGTAATGAGCCGATGTCATCCCGAGCTCCGAGGCCTGTGATGGCAAAAAGAAAACATGTCTAAGAACTGCAAAAAGAAAAGTGAAGGTAAAAAGTGGCAAAAGCCATAAGAGAGAAGCCGACCTTCTTCAGGATGAGATGGGACACGGTGGTGTTGGCATCTATAATGATGGTGGACACCTTGTCGTCACGAATCTCCTTTAATAAAGGTGTTGGGTCATTCGTGTCATCCAACATCCGCACAGACAGCGTGTCCTTCGATATTAGGAACTGACGGACCAACTCCTCTAGCCGCAGTAAACCTGGAGAAGAGAACGGGGGATGAGGGGCAAATTCACAAACCGTACAGAGTCACCCCTCCGCGACCAAAATCAGACCCAATTCTGGTGCACAAACCTGCCCCTAGACATGTGGGCTGACCAAAGCCTGCCCAAGTCATGGAGGGAACATCCAGGATTGACAGCTCTGAGGGACCCAAATGCAAATTCTTATGGGGCACCATTTGCTCACACAAAATGCAGCAAAAATAAGTCAAAATCACAAAATGTATCACAAAATACATTTTGTACACACCAAGATACAAGTCTTACACAATTGTAGCACAAATAGCATATTTTGTGTTTATAGAATCAATTTTTTTCAAAGATTATTTTTTTACATAAATTGTCTTATATATCCGGCCTTACAAAATGCATCAGATCTTACAAAATACAACTCTGTGCTTAAAAATAACATCCTGTGTGACAAAATACAATTCTGTGTGACAAAATAATATCCTGTGTGACAAAATACAACTCTGTGTAACAAAATACAACTCTGCGTCAAAATAACATCCTGTGTGACAAAATACAACTCTGTGTAACAAAATACAACTCTATGTAACAAAATACAACTCTGCGTGACAAAATACAACTCTGTGTGACAAAATACAACTCTGTGCGTCAAAATAACATCCTGTGTGACAAAATACAATTCTGTGTGACAAAATAATATCCTGTGTGACAGAAATCCTTCTCTCAAGCAAGAAGAGTCTCTAATTGTTCAGATATTACAGTTCTTTTGTGGTTTCTTGATATTTCAGACCACACACAATAAAAAGCCTCGCACAATCATTTTCTACATTCTGTGATAAAACGGGTTCATTTTGTGCTTAAATAATAATTTCTGATTTCATTCCCTGACACTGAAGACATTTTAAGTCACCTCATCGTGGACAAAGACACCCCACATAATTTATTTGACCCTAACATGTCACCAGATTCCAACAAACAGCACCTCATATCTCAGCTTCGTGGGTCTGGTTAGTCTTGTTAGTTGTGTGGACCTCGGGGGCCCGACCTGTTGTCACCTGGTAAAGCTGCACATGGCCTCTGTTATATGTCAATGTCCGAGCACATAATGGACCAAGTTAGTCAGAACAAGCCACCCTTTGTTAGCCAATCCCTGCTCTGACTAATGGAGGGTGGTCATCTGTTCAGAAAGTGGTTCAAAAAGGATCGTAACAGATCCAGAGATCTACCGTGGTCCATGTAATAGAAGTCCAGTGTGAACACAGCCTAACATTAGTCCAGTTCCTATTGCTCGTAGTTTACTGCATTAACACAAAGGACCGAGTCAGTGGGATCTATTAGGATCATAAAGGATCCATCCTGATCTGATGTCAATGTGAACAGAGCTTTAGTAATGGGTTGATCCTGACAATAGCACTGTGCTCTAGATATACTGAGGTCGCAGATGATAAGACCCTCTGCACATTATACATGAAGCCGAAAATGTTCTAGATAAGGATGCTTCAGACCGCATCGAGCCAATCACAGAGCATGCACACAACCAGCTCATACTGAGCCAATCACAGAGCGTGCACACAACCAGCTCATACTGAGCCAATCACAGAGCGTGCACACAACCAGCTCATACTGAGCCAATCACAGAGCGTGCACACAACCAGCTCATACTGAGCCAATCACAGAGCGTGCACACAACCAGCTCATACTGAGCCAATCACAGAGCATGCACACAACCAGCTCATACTGAGCCAATCACAGAGCGTGCACACAACCAGCTCATACTGAGCCAATCACAGAGCGTGCAGACACACTACCAGCTCACACCAAGCCAATCACAGAGCATGCACACAACCAGCTCATACTGAGCCAATCACAGAGCGTGCAGACACACTACCAGCTCACACCGAACCAATCACAGAGCATGCACACAACCAGCTCATACTGAGCCAATCACAGAGAATACACACAACCAGCTCATACCGAGCCAATCACAGAGCGTGCACACAACCAGCTCACACCCAGCCAATCACAGAGCATGCACACAACCAGCTCATACTGAGCCAATCACAAAGCGTGCAGACACACTACCAGCTCACACCGAGCCAATCACAGAGCATGCACACAACCAGCTCATACTGAGCCAATCACAGAGAATACACACAACCAGCTCATTCCGAGCCAATCACAGAGCGTGCACACAACCGGCTAGCACCGAGCCAATCACAGAGCGTGCACACAACCAGCTCACACCAAGCCAATCACAGAGCATGCACACAACCAGCTCATACTGAGCCAATCACAGAGCATGCACACAACCAGCTCACACAAAGCGTGCACAGAACCAGCTCACACCAAGCCAATCACAGAGCATGCACACAACCAGCTCATACTGAGCCAATCACAAAGCGTGCAGACACACTACCAGCTCACACAGAGCCAATCACAGAGCATGCACACAACCAGCTCACACCCAGCCAATCACAGAGCGTGCACACAATCAGCTCATACCGAGCCAATCACAGAGAATACACACAACCAGCTCATATCAAGCCAATCACAGAGCGTGCACACAACCAATTCACACCCAGCCAATCACAAAGCGTGCACACAACCGGCTCACACCCAGCCAATCACAGAGCGTGCACACAACCAGCTCACACTGAGCCAATCACAGAGCGTGCACACAACCGGCTCACACCGAGCCAATCACAGAGCGTGCACACAACCAGCTCACACCAAGCCAATCACAGAGCATGCACACAACCAGCTCATACTGAGCCAATCACAGAGCGTGCAGACACACTAGCAGCTCACACCGAGCCAATCACAAAGCGTTCAGACACACAACCGGCTCACACCGAGTCAATCACAGAGCATGCACACAACCAGCTCACACAAAGTGTACAAAGAACCAGCTCACACTGAGCCAATCACAGAGCATGCACACAACCAGCTCATACTGAGTGTACACAGAACCAGTTCACACCCAGCCAATCACAGAGCGTGCACACAACCAGCTCACAACCAACCAATCACAGAGCGTGCACACAAACGGCTCACACCGAGCCAATTACAGAGCGTGCACACAATGGGCTCACACCGAGCCAATCACAGAGCGTGCACACAACCAGCTCATACTGAGCCAATCACAGAGCATGCACACAACCAGCTCATACTGAGCCAATCACAGAGCGTGCACACAACCAGCTCATACTGAGCCAATCACAGAGCGTGCAGACACACTACCAGCTCACACCGAGCCAATCACAGAGCATGCACACAACCAGCTCATACTGAGCCAATCACAGAGAATACACACAACCAGCTCATACCGAGCCAATCACAGAGCGTGCACACAACCAGCTCACACCCAGCCAATCACAGAGCATGCACACAACCAGCTCATACTGAGCCAATCACAAAGCGTGCAGACACACTACCAGCTCACACCGAGCCAATCACAGAGCATGCACACAACCAGCTCATACTGAGCCAATCACAGAGAATACACACAACCAGCTCATACCGAGCCAATCACAGAGCGTGCACACAACCGGCTAGCACCGAGCCAATCACAGAGCGTGCACACAACCAGCTTACACCAAGCCAATCACAGAGCATGCACACAACCAGCTCATACTGAGCCAATCACAGAGCATGCACACAACCAGCTCACACAAAGCGTGCACAGAACCAGCTCACACCAAGCCAATCACAGAGCATGCACACAACCAGCTCATACTGAGCCAATCACAAAGCGTGCAGACACACTACCAGCTCACACAGAGCCAATCACAGAGCATGCACACAACCAGCTCACACCCAGCCAATCACAGAGCGTGCACACAATCAGCTCATACCGAGCCAATCACAGAGAATACACACAACCAGCTCATATCAAGCCAATCACAGAGCGTGCACACAACCAATTCACACCCAGCCAATCACAAAGCGTGCACACAACCGGCTCACACCCAGCCAATCACAGAGTGTGCACACAACCAGCTCACACTGAGCCAATCACAGAGCGTGCACACAACCGGCTCACACCGAGCCAATCACAGAGTGTGCACACAACCAGCTCACACCAAGCCAATCACAGAGCATGCACACAACCAGCTCATACTGAGCCAATCACAGAGCGTGCAGACACACTAGCAGCTCACACCGAGCCAATCACAAAGCGTTCAGACACACAACCGGCTCACACCGAGTCAATCACAGAGCATGCACACAACCAGCTCACACAAAGTGTACAAAGAACCAGCTCACACTGAGCCAATCACAGAGCATGCACACAACCAGCTCATACTGAGTGTACACAGAACCAGTTCACACCCAGCCAATCACAGAGCGTGCACACAACCAGCTCACAACCAACCAATCACAGAGCGTGCACACAAACGGCTCACACCGAGCCAATTACAGAGCGTGCACACAATGGGCTCACACCGAGCCAATCACAGAGCGTGCACACAACCAGTTCACACAGAGCGTGCACACAACCAGCTCACACCCAAGCAATCACAGAACGTGCACACAACTGGCTCACACCAAGCCAATCACAGAGCAAGCACACAACCAGCTCACACTGAGCCAGTCACAGAGCAAGCACACAACCAGGTCACACCGAGCCAATCACAGAGCGTTCAGACACACTACCAGGTCACACCAAGCCAATCACAGAGCATGCACACACCAGCTCACACAGAGTGTGCACACAACCAGCTCACACCCAGCCAATCACAGAGCATGTACACAACCAGCTCACACCGAGCCAATCACAGAGCATGTACACAACCAGCTCACACCGAGCCAATCACAGAGCGTGCACACAACCAGCCGACTCAGTAACATCTCTGTTCTATTTTCATTTCATTCTTAGCATCTGACTTAAATCTCACTTGACACGTAGCACACGCGATTCGCAGCCGGCGCGGCTTCACAGCTCACGGGCTGCTGAGAACAGGAACAGCTTGTGCCAAGTCCAAAAAAGTAGGTTAAAGGCAAAGTAAATCTAATAGTGCACAAGCCTGAATGTACAAGACGTATTCATAGCAGGCGAGAACCTGAGCTCAGGCGCCATCATGATCACTGTCTAGAGCCGTAGGGTACACACAGTGATATCTGAGGGGTGGTCTCCGGGGGGCATGCTGCGACGACTGACTTACTATAGAGCGCTCAAACCCCATGGACATAGCTCAGAGATATCTCTGACCTGGACTGTTCTCTATAGAGCGCCAAGTCTCAAGTCTATTTATGACACGCTGGATGACCATTCTGACTAAACTTCCCCTTTAAAGACTACCTTTAACCACCCCTGCCAGCTCCAATTCTCTACATCTATAACCCCTCTTTCACTGATTCCATTGCATTTGGACTTTTATCCGTTCCTGGTTAATCCTTTCTGTTAGTTTCAGCACAGATAAGCTCTTGACTGTCAGGTGGGTGGTCCTGGGATGGAGAAGATTGTCTGGGACTGCCCACTTGACAGCAGAGAGCATAATTGTGTGGAAACAATAATATAACAAGGGATTGCTTGGGGACGGAACAGAAAAAATTCCAACTGCGCTGGAATCAATGGAGGGGGCTATTGGTGGATGTAAAGAGTTGGAGTTGGAGGAGGTGGAGAAAGGTCCCCTTTAAATAAATACCCCCTATCCCCAGCAAAATAATATAAATAGCGGGGTGAGATAAAACCAAACACGAGGCTGCTGCTGCCATCTTCACCAGTGTGGATACCAGTACTGACCAAGGACTCTGAACATAAGTTGTCAGGACTGAGGGGGTTAAGGGTGCTGGTGAGAGCTCTACGAATCTAGTGTATGCGGAGGCTCCGACATCATACACCATACCCTCCATGACACACCCCCTAAATGAAACGGTCCTCCATCTCTGCTATATTGCTCCACACTTTTTTCCCCAGAACCCCTTGCTGGGGACCTTCTTTTAGCCCCAGTTGGACACATATGAGGACAACCCTTCCGTATTTATATGCCTTGTTAGGGTATATGGACATCATAAATGGGGGAGGGGGTCTATCCACTTAGGACTCCCCCAATATAGTGGAATGGGGGGTGTTCTTGTGGACTGACAGTGCACCCTTTAAAGGGTTTTCCTTACGGCAGGTCATCAATATTAGTTTGGTAGGGGTCCAACCCCTCACCCCAGTGAGAGACACTTCTGTTTCGCAGGCCAGTGACATCACGTTTGTCGGTCACATGACCTTTATGCAGCTCAATCCCGTTAACCCCACAATGTGATACTGATGACCTCTCCTAAAGATAAGACATCAGCGTCTGAGTCCTAGAAAACCCCTTTAATGCAACCTGTAATGAACTAAACAAAACAATCTTAAAGGGAATTCAGCCCGAAGCCTCTTCCCAGCAGCTCCCGAGATGGCATATAATGTCGATGCCGTGCCGGCGCAGTCTGTTGCCAAGGAGCGTCTGACAGAATTTATAAAGGCCCCTCAGGGAACAAAAGAGGTTTCCTTAAGAGAACTCCTTAATAGTGAGCCAAGATAAGACTTGTGGTCATGCAGACTGAGGACTACGACCATGTGACCCAGCTACGAGCCCAGGACGATGGCGGCCACATGGCGTTACATCGGACTCTGGCTCCTTCTGTGAAATTCTTGGATTCCATTCAATGTCCGTAAAGACGATGAATAAACACTTGGGCTGTCAACTGAGATTATTCCGCTGGTGCCTAACGTAAGTCAGCGTCTCGCAGCTACCGAGGGGATGAGGCTCTGAAAATAAGACGTGTTCATCCAATCTCACAGATTTCATTATAGCTGCCGCGTCTTAAGGATATCACGCAGGAAACAATACACAATTCTAAGGACAAGCAGGCGAGGAGGAGAAGAATTAATTACTGGATATCAGGAACGTTCTCTGCTGCGATCAGGGCTGGAGATCTCATGGTAAAGATTCATGGAGCACCACACGACACAGCAAGCAACAAGGGCAAAGAGATTAATGTGCTTCGTCTGACTGGACACAAATTGGGGTCCATCATAGTAGAGGTTCAATTTCTAGATATGCCCTGCAAATAAATATCACAGGACCCCAGGCCCGGATCATGGTCTACGTGCGGAAATAGATGGAGGAAGCAGCACAATCAGATCAGGACCAAACAGGGTCCAAATAATACCGCCATATGGTGTCCAAATAACATAAAGCCTGACAACACAATCGAATACCAAACTCATATTACAGTGCAGGTAATGCCGCCATACTGTCCAGTAAACATCTATATAGTGCCTTAATAAGGCCGTCATATAGTGACACACTGACTACATAGCTGTGCATATACAACACTCACACTCAGAGACTTGTAGGTGCTGTGAACTACCCTGAGGAGGGTGATGGTGGAGGCCCAGGGGTGTTTTTCCTGTTGACCCCCTGTCACCCGGCCTTCGGTGATATGTCAATCATTCCTCCTTCTATGCAAAACTGTGCATCGCCATGACAACAGACAACAAACAAACTCTGTGTAGTCAGATCCTTTCTATCTGTCCTCTACTTCTGTCTAACCTACCTACAAGCACAAAGTAGACAACCGATTACACCGGAGTAGTTTGCTGTCTGTTACCACGGAGACACATAGGTCTGCATAGTCGAGACATTTTACCGACCACTTTGCAATGTTTCATGACGGTAATTCTGAATTTTGTACTTTTTTTCTCAAAACACTAACACTAAAATTATAGTAAAAAAAATGTTTTTGAATTTGGTATCAACCGGACAAAATGGTGCCAAAGCCTCAAACCTTCTAGATATTAGACAGGCCTAGAGATAAAAACGATAACTCTGGATAGAGAAGACAAATGGTAACGCTGGGAGAAGTGGAGGTGGGGCGGCCATTTCTCATCATGTCCTCCTCAAGGAGAACAGACCAGGATGAGGTTGATCCTTGAGATCACTGTCCAGGGTGCTGAAGACTTGGAGGATTCCACTTCTATCCTTGTGACCCTCCTATATCTCCTGCTAATCCCCGGTGTATCGGGTGTCAGTCCCAGCACTTCTAGCATTCACTACTTCCAGCCTCTTAATTGACTCTTCTGTGTTCTGTATTGAAGTGCCCTCTAGGTCTGGGCTCGGAGGCCGGCCGTATGGACAGGAGCGGACCGGCCTAATGAGATGTGCCAGGAGTTGTCTGATGTTACAAGCTGAGGTCACTTAATACACAAGGATCAAATATTCATAAAGATGTCAATTAGTGAGATACCAGAGAGCGGACAGCGGGGAGGTCTACATGACACGGGTCAGATGTGACACTTGTTGTCCTGAACACGCCAGTATAATGCATGCATAATATAGTAAAGCTCCGTATAAAACATCATCTCATATACGTCTCCACATAAGTGACTATAATAAGTGGGCCTGGCCTTCATCATCACTACCTATGGACTTCTCTGTATCTATAGGTCAGACCCAATATTGGTGGTACCAACGTAAGATGAAGCTAAGTATTCCTAAACTCATCCGTACGTACAGTATGATATATGAGTATATTACATATGACATACAAGAGATAAGACTTACACTCGGCCTTGGCGCAGATAAGGCTGGTGGAAGGGTTGTGGAAGGACTTCAGTATGTGCGACACGGCAAGGCTTATGTCCTCATTACTTGGGTACAGACTGACAGATGCAAACCGTAAGTATTGTAGCTTGGGGGCTTCTTCTGGTCCAACCTTTATGTGAGGAATCTACAGGAAGAAAACAAAAACATAAAACATCACAACCATAAAATAACGAACATAAACCAACAACCAACTGCATCTTATGTATAAATACATTTTCCATAGAACAATCTATGTTCAGAAGATCAGGTACATATTCATGGCTGATGGGATGCTTCATGGTTGAGGTGACCGGAAGAGGTGGCGGGGGTATAGCATTGGAGGTGAACCAAAGTGTGTGAAGTTACGAACTTCCATTGGAAAATGATCAACCTTAGCCATTTTTGGTCAGCATTACCTGCTATAGATGGTAATAATATAGCTATGGATGACCATATCTATCTACTGAAACCTGTCCAAAAGACCACCCCATATAGAAGAAGAGCACCCCATCATGAAGACCACCCCATGAAGAAGACCAACCCATCAAGAAGCAGACCAGCCCATTAAGAAAAAGACACTCCATCTAGAACATCACCCCACTGAGAAGAAGACCAAATTATTGAGAAGACCACCCCACTGTGAAGAAGAGCACCCCATCAGGAAGAAGACCAATGCGTCAGAAAGAAAGCCAGATTATTGAAAAGACACCCTATCTAGAAGAAGACCACCCCATAGTGAAGTAAGCCAGATTATTGGGAAGACACCCCATTTAGAAGAAGACCACCCCATAGTGGTGGTCTTGGATTTCAGCAGATATTTTAGGCTGTGAATTGAACAGTTTGCTCGGTATCTGAGCAGTGTTGGATACAGACCATTAGAATGACATTCCTGTAAGATTATCACAGATCCCTGGATGTCGTAGTAATTTGGCCACTCCTGAAATATCTTAGTCAAAAAGAAAATGGACATGATCTGATGGTGAGAACTTGTGTCTGGCAAATTAGATGTGTTCACCATTTTGGCACACGGTATATAGTATATGGGGGGCAGGTACAGGATCTGGACTTCTAGAGGGACTGCAGGTTTTCCTCACTTTTTGTAGGACCTGATGTTTTGTCTTTAGGCCTATTTCTATGTATATGGCATTATTACATACTGACCATTAATGGTATGCAGGATCTATCTGGTTATACAGTGCTGACCAAAAGTATTGGCACCCCTGCAATTCTGTCAGATAATACTCAATTTCTTCCAGGAAATGATTGCAATCACAAATGCTTTGGTAATAATATTCTCATTTAATTTGTCGTCAATGGAAAACCACAAAAAGAATTGTCAAAAAGCCAAATTGGATATAATTCCACACCAAACATAAAAAAGGGGGTGGACAAAAGTATTGGCACCCTTTGAAAAATCAGGTGATGCTTCTCTAATTTGTGTAATTAACAGCACCTGTTACTTACCTGTGGCACATAACAGGTGGTGGCAATAACTAAATCACACTTGCAGCCAGTTGAAATGGATTAAAGTTGACTCAACCTCTGTCCTGTGTCCTTGTGTGTACCACATTGAGCATGGAGAAAAGAAAGAAGAGCAAAGAACTGTCTGAGGACTTGAGAAGCAAAATTGTGAGGAAGCATGAGCAATCTCAAGGCTACAAGTCCATCTCCAAAGACCTGAATGTTCCTGTGTCTACCGTGCGCAGTGTCATCAAGAAGTGTAAAGCCCATGGCACTGTGGCTAACCTCCCTAGATGTGGACGGAAAAGAAAAATTGAAGAGAGATTTCAACGAAAGATTGTGCGGATGGTGGCTAAAGAACCTCGACTAACATCCAAACAAGTTCTAGCTGCCCTGCAGTCCGAGGGTACAACAGTGTCAACCCGTACTATCCGTCGGCGTCTGAATGAAAAGGGACTCTATGGTAGGATACCCAGGAAGACCCCACTTCTGACCCAGAGACATAAAAAAGCCAAAACTTACCTGAGAAAGCCAAAAACTTTTTGGAAGAATGTTCTCTGGTCAGATGAGACAAAAGTAGAGCTTTTTGGGAAAAGGCATCAACATAGAGTTTACAGGAAAAAAAAAGAGGCCTTCAAAGAAAAGAACACGGTACCTACAGTCAGACATGGCGGAGGTTCCCTGATGTTTTGGGGTTGCTTTGCTGCCTCTGGCACTGGCCTGCTTGACCGTGTGCATGGCATTATGAAGTCTGCAGCATAATGTAGGGCCCAGTGTGAGAAAGCTGGGTCTCCCTCAGAGGTCATGGGTCTTCCAGCAGGACAATGACCCAAAACACACTTCAAAAAGCACTAGAAAATGGTTTGAGAGAAAGCCCTGGAGACTTGTAAAGTGGCCAGCAATGAGTCCAGACCTGAATCCCATAGAACACCCAAGGAGAGATCTCACAATGGCAGTTTGGAGAAGGCGCCCTTCACATCTCAGGGACCTGGAGAAATTCCAGCAGAGCATTGGAAGAAACTCATTGATGGTTACCGGAAGCGGTTGTTCGCACTTATTTTGTCTAAAGGTTGTGCTACCAAGTATTAGGCTGAGGGTGCCAATACTTTTGTCCGGACCATGTTTGGAGTTATGTGTAAAATGATCAATGATTTGACTTTTTTTTTTCATTCTCTTTTGTGTTTTTTCATTGCAAGCAAAATAAATGAAGATATTATTACCAAAGCATTTGTGATTGCAATCATTTTCTGGAAGAAATTGAGTATTATCTGACAGAATTGCAGGGGTGCCAATACTTTTGGCCAGCACTGTATATGTTCTCCTTTCTCCACCAACCCTATATATGTACATATCTCTGAGATTCCATATAACTGGCAGCATCGACATGACTAGACCACTAATGGTCCTACCAAGGGGTGAACTGGCAGTCCAGGCAGTGAAGAGTGCACAACCACTGCTCTCCTTAAAGGGATTGTCCAGGATAATACAAACATAGCTGCATTCTTTCTAGAACAGCGCCACCCCAGTCCACAGGCTGTGTGTGGTATTATAGCTTGATTGAAGTGAATGTGTTGCAATACCACACACAACCTGTGAACAGGTTGATAGAGAGAAGCCATGTTTTTTTCAAGAATCATGCAGGCAGTTCTGTGGTTGGTTGTGGGGCTCCATGATTTTGGCCCAGACCAGTGCCCCCATGCTCCTTGTCCAGGCCAGTCCCTATCAGCCCCTTGAACAATCTCTCCCTGCAGTAGTTAACTCTTGTGCGCTGCCCCCTTCTGCCGCTGAGTAATTATATGGTGTGCCTGGCGAGAGTGCCAGCTGATGTGTCCTCGCTGCAATGTCTGGGCGCAGTGAATCTCCTCGGCCTCATTTCGCTGCCTCTCTCTCTCTTTTGCTGCTGCTGGAAAGGAAAGCAATAATTACTTTTTAATAATCCTATTTACTCTTAGACGCGGCCGTAATTAATGTACTGTAGACTATCGCTTTGTTCCATATGTGCGATGTCTCCATGAAATGCGATTTTTTGATCCTCAGAAAATCACGTCAGTTCTCCTTAGTATGCCTCTCGCTAGAATTAACACAATGTAAGAAGCTGCGCTTTAGGTTCAGAGGGGGTTATAAAGGGCCCGGACATTATATGTAACCTACAGAGCTCAAGGCCTGTGAACATAAGAGAGGAAGCCTCATCACCAGGCATGGCCAAGAACAACTACAGGATTTGTAAGGCTGGCAGCCATATTTGAGCCCTGCGAAGAAAGGGTTGCAAAAGGTCCTTTTGCCCCATCTAGGAAACCTGTGTTATAAATGGTGAGGAATAGATAGGAGGTCCTGGTATATCCGTGCCTCTGGCCAAGACTAGAGGGAGTCTTTCATACAAGTCCAACTTCCACCCAAGATAGCTCTTGTACTTTTAGTAAGACCAATTTGAGATCGGTCCTCTCTGGATAGGCTGTCTAACATTTCTGCCATGAGGGGAGCAATATACTCAATGTACGGAATGTCTCCTAGTAGAATGAGGCTCCTATAGATTGATGTCCATAGACCTCAAGTTATAGACAATGGTTGACCAGATTTGGAAATCGAAAGAGCAATCTACTCAAGGTGGATGAGTATCGTATCCCCTACAAGAATGGGGCTCCTATAGATTGATGTCCTATGACCTCCTGATATAGATAATGGTTGACCAGATTTGGAAAGGCCCACTGGTATACCAGAGGATCCTCCAATGACCCCAATCTCTGGAACAGTATTGAGACCCAAAGGTTTAGCAGAAGACAACCACATATGGTGGTGATTTTGGAGCAGTCATCAGGGTCCATGTCTTAGGGGACAATTCAGTAGTAACTTATGAGATCTTATATATGATCTGCCCCATGTGTAGAATGATGGCAACCAAGATACAAATGTGACTATGAAGGGAAATGGTATGTGTAGGTGGAGGGTGGACACAAGAATCACCTCCTCTGGTGGACCCTACAGCTGGCAATATGTTCTCCAGCCATGGACATCATGTAATAATACACAGGTCCTGCGGCTGAGTCCTCCTTGGTACTATTAGTATTGCAGCTTCTCCTCCCCGAGTGACTAATAGCCGTGTCTTGGCTGGTGACGTCTCCTTCTGCAGCTTCTCAGATTCTTCTCTTGGTTAATAATTTCTGCTCTCTGATGATCTCCAGTCTACATGAAGATGATCTGCACAACCTGTGTACCCTACTGTGACATACTCAGATATTGTACAACACAGGAATCAACGTGACTGTAGTAAGTGACCACAGGAGGACAATATCACGTAGGGTCATGTACAACATGCAAATCTTCAAGACGACTTCCTGTCTATGATAAGGTGGCTTCCAATCTGCTCCAGGTGTGGTACTGAGGGGGTTAAAGAGTCAACGCAGTAGGCAGCTCTTTAATTGGGTAAAGCATGATCAACCATTGTGTGTCTTCAGCTCCTATCCAGACCTAGGTGTTGCCATGGTTACAGACTACGACCCTGCAGAGACTGACCCTGCCCTCATAACCTCCTGTTTATTACTAGTTTCCCTTGGTGGATAAACAAGAACTAGGGGGCAGATGGAAGGGATTAGTCCCATGTGGTGGTGCCCGTGCCCTCCCACCTGCGTCTCCTCCATGCCTTGGATCCCGCAGCTGTATCATCTCCTCATCTGAATATAGAACAAGTTTCACCTCTGAAGAAAGAAGTGTCAGATCTATAAAAAGCTCCTAAAGACAAAGCTACAAGACACAGAGTGCTAATAGAGTCATCCGGGGGCCAGGTGCGGGCGCCTCGTGTGCTCCTCACATATGGAAATCACTACCTGCCATCTGCCCTCATTACTGACCCCACAAGAGGCAATTACAGCGGCCTAGAATGGGGTAGTCGAGTCCATCTCATCCATCACTGGTCACTTCACTACCACTGACTAATAAGATTAGAAAGAAAACACCAGAAACAGCGCCACTCCTGTCTATAGGTTAGGTCTGGTATTGCAGTTCAGCGCTATGCACCTAGGTATAGCAATACCAGTCACAGCCATAGACCAGAGGGGGCGCTGAAAGAAATAAAGCACAACTTTATTGACCTTTATAAAACCCCTTTAGAATCAAAATATCTTATATGTAGTGAGATTATTAACTGTGCTCAAGATAAGTGATATCATATATAAAGTATTTATTATTAGATTGATTACATTGTTACATTTATTAGAATACGATTATTACTACATTATTAGATTTATAATTTTCTATATTATATTAGTTATTATTAGATTATATTGTTAGATGTATTTTATTATTTATTACTAGATTTATATATTAGATGAATTTTATTTATTAAAAAATGTATTATATTAGACATATTGTATTCTTTATAACTAGATTAATCGTATTAATATTTCTATTAGATTACTGGATTTATTATATTATTTATTACAAGATTTGTTATATTTATTATATTGTTAGTTTAATTTTTATTATGTATTACTAGATTTATAATTTATTAGATTTGTTGATATTTATAAATTGATTTATTATATTATTAGCCTTATTTTTATTATTTATTATTACATTTATTGTATTGTTATTTTTATTAGATTTATTATAATGTTATATTTATTAGATTGGATGTAACATATTGCTGTATTTTATTATGTATTAGATTGGTTGGTATTTATTAATAGATTGCTTATTCTGTTCTATCCTGTATAATATTATATTATAACTTGTTATATATTAGAATAGTGGGGCAGATGTCGCAGGCCTGGTGTTTTGTACGGCGGTCCTGCTAACCCCTGCGCCTGGCGGAGAACTCGCTCCTGCTTTGGTAATTCTATGGGAAATAATCGTATTATATGGGGTCATTGTTATCAGCCCAGAGGGTCCGGGGTCGGGATGATCCCCTGGTGTATCTAAGGGTCTCTATCAGTTACTCCGCAGGTAATTGCCTTCCTATAAAACCGTCCCTTGTGTGAGATGTAGAAACCAGATGTGACCAGAACTAGGGCCATGGACACAGAAGAGGATGAGATCTATAAAATACCGCACAATACATAACACAATAATACTGAGGCCGAGCTCAGAGCTGCGAGAAGAGGAATGTAACCAGATTATATCATATAAGAGATAATACTCCCCCCCCCCCATAATATCAGGAGCTGAGGTGTGTAGTATGAGGTTCTGCAGCAGCTGAGGTGTGTATTATGAGGTTCTGCAGCAGCTGAGGTGTGTAGTATGAGGTTCTGCAGCAGCTGAGGTGTGTATTATGAGGTTCTGCAGCAGCTGAGGTGTGTATTATGAGTCTGCAGCAGCTGAGGTGTGTATTATGAGGTTCTGTAGCAGCTGAGGTGTGTATTATGAGATTCTGCAGCAGCTGGGGGTGTGTAGTATGAGGTTCTGCAGCAGCTGAGGTGTGTATTATGAGGTCCTGCAGCAGCTGAGGTGTGTATTATGAGGTTCTGCAGCAGCTGAGGTGTGTAGTATGAGATTCTGCAGCAGCTGAGGTGTGTATTATGAGATTCTGCAGCAGCTGAGGTGTGTAGTATGAGGTTCTGCAGCAGCTGAGGTGTGTAGTATGAGGTTCTGCAACAGCTGAGATGTGTATTATGAGGATCTGCAGCAGCTGAGATGTGTATTATGAGGTTCTGCAGCAGCTGAGGTGTGTATTATGAGGTTCTGCAGCAGCTGAGGTGTGTATTATGAGGTTCTGCCGCAGCTGAGGTGTGTATTATGAGGTTCTGCAGCAGCTGAGGTGTGTATTATGAGATTCTGCAGCAGCTGAGGTGTGTAGTATGAGGTTCTGCAGCAGCTGAGGTGTGTATTATGATGTTCTGCAGCAGCTGAGATGTGTATTATGAGGTTCTGCAGCAGCTGAGGTGTGTATTATGAGGTTCTGCCGCAGCTGAGGTGTGTATTATGAGGTTCTGCAGCAGCTGAGGTGTGTAGTATGAGGTTCTGCAGCAGCTGAGGTGTATATTATGATGTTCTGCAGCAGCTGAGGTGTATTATGAGGTTCTGCAGCAGCTGAGGTGTGTATTATGAGGTTCTGCAGCAGCTGAGGTGTGTATTATGAGGTTCTGCCGCAGCTGAGGTGTGTATTATGAGGTTCTGCAGCAGCTGAGGTGTGTATTATGAGGTTCTGCAGCAGCTGAGGTGTGTAGTATGAGGTTCTGCAGCAGCTGAGGTGTGTATTATGATGTTCTGCAGCAGCTGAGGTGTGTAGTATGAGGTTCTGCAGCAGCTGAGGTGTGTAGTATGAGGTTCCGCAGCAGCTGAGGTGTATTATGAGGTTCTGCAGCAGCTGAGGTGTGTATTATGAGGTTCTGCAGCAGCTGAGGTGTGTAGTATGAGGTTCTGCAGCAGCTGAGATGCATATTATGAGGTTCTGCAGTAGCTGAGGTGTATTATGAGGTTCCGCAGCAGCTGAGGTGTGTATTATGAGGTCCTGCAGCAGCTGAGGTGTGTAGTATGAGGTTCTGCAGCAGCTGAGGTGTGTAGTATGAGGTTCTGCAGCAGCTGAGGTGTGTATTATGATGTTCTGCAGCAGCTGAGATGTGTAGTATGAGGTTCTGCAGCAGCTGAGGTGTGTATTATGAGGTTCTGCAGCAGCTGAGGTGTGTATTAGGAGGTTCTGCCGCAGCTGAGGTGTGTAGTATGAGGTTCCGCAGCAGCTGAGGTGTATTATGAGGTTCTGCAGCAGCTGAGGTGTGTATTATGAGGTTCTGCAGCAGCTGAGGTGTGTATTATGATGTTCTGCAGCAGCTGAGGTGTGTAGTATGAGGTTCTGCAGCAGCTGAGGTGAGTATTATGAGGTTCTGCAGCAGCTGAGGTGTGTATTATGAGGTTCTGCAACAGCTGAGGTGTGTAGTATGAGGGTCTGCAGCAGCTGAGGTGTGTAGTATGAGGTTCTGCAGCAGCTGAAGTGTGTATTATGAGGTTCTGCAGCAGCTGAGGTGTGTATTATGAGGTTCTGCAGCAGCTGAGGTGTGTATTATGAGGTTCTGCAGCAGCTGAGATGTGTAGTATGAGGTTCTGCAGCAGCTGAGGTGTGTATTATGAGGTTCTGCAGCAGCTGAGGTGTGTAATATGATGTTCTGCAGCAGCTGAGGTGTGTAATATGATGTTATGCAGCAGCTGAGGTGGATAAGTATGTTCTATGGCAGCTGCAGCAGGTCACTGTACAATACATACTGGAGCTGCTGCAGAACCTCTTCTTCTAAATAACATGTCATGACTTGTGGTCACACTCTGTAGGGGGCGCTACGTCCTTACCTCCTTTTCTCCACAGATATGGCTGACGGTAGATGCAGAGGCCGGGCTGGTCGAGGGTCCCAGGACAGAGACCACCCCCTTAGGTAGGATCTGACACACTGCAACAGAAACACAGAGAAGCAGGAGATTAGTGGCGGTGACATCGTTGTGGTCTCCGTCCCTCGTCTGTACTATTACTCCATCATGTCCTCAGCGTACAGATCTCTGCGCTCGGCCGGCGGTGGCGGCCATTACGGTGCCCTCATTATAGTCCGTCTCCATTCATCCCTCGCCGCCTGCGCTCTAGACCATGGAGCGCGCTCCCTCTGATCAGAGGCGGGGTCCGGGTCATGTTTGATAATTGTGTCCCCTGCATTCTGTCCTCGGCTCGCCCGCCTCCAGCGCCTCACTCAGCCCTTTAGGGGCGCAGACAGTCGGCGGACACTGCTCAGGACAGAACAGGCTCATTAGGACTTAATTCACACAGTGCGGGACATTCATCTGGTCAGTTATGGAAGGGAATGATAATTGTAGGAAAAAAAGGGGAGAGTCGCCCCCGCCTCCCAACTGATAAATTCTGTCACCGCGGCGTTTTATAAAGGGTGTCGCGAGGGCGCCGATCCCTCATGTCCCTGTAATTGTTCTAAGTGTTACAGCGCTAATCGCCAGCGTCCATGTCCGGTCACAGCTGCGGCTATTGCCTTGTCACAGACGGCTTGTGGGCCTCTAGTAGTGAGGACAACATACACAGACCCGCATCTTAGTTACATCTGCTATACAAGATCATTAGAACATGTGGAAACCATCAGCAAGTAGGTAAGTAGACATGACCCATGAACCGGACATAGATACAGATACTTACATCACACTCTCGTAGGTCAAAGATCCCACCCCATTGGTCAAGGGAATCACAGGGGCGCATCACTGGGGTTTTAGTGACCAGATCATCAGTGATCAGATGATCCCCGGGGAATGTCCAGTTGGAGAACTCCTTTACTGAGCTGCGGTGGTGCTAAAGGGGGCCCCGTCGGTGATTGGTATTACATAGAGTATCAGATCCCCCCCCCCCCCATCTATCTGTTATTCTTGGTTTGTCCTGATGGAAAATTCTGTAAATGGTCAGTAACAGTTCAGACTACTTAGTCTCAGATCATAGATCATGTGATTCTGGATAAATATGTAATGCTCTTTATTTAATAATGTTGCGATTTTCTGCCTGAAAAAACCTCTTTAAAGTTCCTGCCACTAGGTGTCGCCCTTCTAGATAATTTGCTGTTCCCTCCCTGTCACTAAGAAAATTCTCTCTTTAGAAACCTGCAGGCTCAAGGTAGAACAAAGTCAGTGAAGAGTGGAGGGGGAGGGACAGGTCTGTCTTCACACAATGAGTGGAGGGGGAGGGACAGGTCTGTCTTCACACAGTGAGTGGAGGGGGAGGGGTAGGTCTGTCTTCACACAGTGAGTGGAGGGGTAGGGACAGGTCTGCCTTCACACAGTGAGTGGAGGGGGGAGGGACAGGTCTGTCTTCACACAGTGAGTGGAGGGGGGAGGGACAGGTCTCTCTTCACACAGTGAGTGGAGAGGGGAGGCACAGGTCTCTCTTCACACAGTGAGTGGAGGGGGGAGGGACAGGTCTGTCTTCACACAGTGAGTGGAGGGGGTAGGCACAGGTCTGTCTTCACACAGTGAGTGGAGGGGGGAGGGACAGGTCTCTCTTCACACAGTGAGTGGAGGGGGGAGGGACAGGTCTGTCTTCACACAGTGAGTGGAGAGGGGAGGTACAGGTCTGTGTTCACACAGCGAGTGGAGAGGGGAGGTACAGGTCTGTCTTCACACAGTGAGTGGAGGGGGGAGGGACAGGTCTCTCTTCACACAGTGAGTGGAGGGGGGAGGGACAGGTCTGTCTTCACACAGTGAGTGGAGAGGGGAGGTACAGGTCTGTCTTCACACAGTGAGTGGAGAGGGGAGGTACAGGTCTGTCTTCACACAGTGAGTGGAGGGGGGAGGGACAGGTCTGTCTTCACACAGTGAGTGGAGGGGGTAGGCACAGGTCTCTCTTCACACAGTGAGTGGAGGGGGGAGGCACAGGTCTCTCTTCACACAGCCAGTGGAGGGGGGAGGGACAGGTCTGTCTTCACACAGTGAGTGGAGGGGGGAGGGACAGGTCTCTCTTCACACAGCGAGTGGAGGGGGGAGGGACAGGTCTGTCTTCACACAGTGAGTGGAGGGGGGAGGGACAGGTCTCTCTTCACACAGTGAGTGGAGAGGGGAGGCACAGGTCTCTCTTCACACAGTGAGTGGAGGGGGGAGGGACAGGTCTCTCTTCACACAGTGAGTGGAGGGGGGAGGGACAGGTCTGTCTTCACACAGTGAGTGGAGGGGGGAGGGACAGGTCTCTCTTCACACAGTGAGTGGAGGGGGGAGGGACAGGTCTGTCTTCACACAGTGAGTGGAGAGGGGAGGTACAGGTCTCTCTTCACACAGTGAGTGGAGGGGGGAGGGACAGGTCTCTCTTCACACAGTGAGTGGAGAGGGGAGGCACAGGTCTCTCTTCACACAGTGAGTGGAGGGGGGAGGGACAGGTCTCTCTTCACACAGTGAGTGGAGGGGGGAGGGACAGGTCTGTCTTCACACAGTGAGTGGAGGGGGTAGGCACAGGTCTGTCTTCACACAGTGAGTGGAGAGGGGAGGTACAGGTCTGTCTTCACACAGTGAGTGGAGGGTGGAGGAACAGGTCTGTCTTCACACAGTGAGTGGGGGAGCAGAAGGTCTCTCTTAAAACAGTGGGTAGTGGGGGAGGGACAGTTCTCTCTTCACATAGTGAATGTAGAGGGGAAGGTCTCTCTTTACACAGTGAATGGTGGGGGAGGGGCAGGTCTCTCTTCACGCAGAGTGGGGGAGCAGAAGGTCTCTCTTTACACAGTAAGTGGAGGGGGGAGGGACAGGTCTCTCTTCACACAGTGAGTGGGGGGAGGGGCAGGTCTCTCTACACACAGTGAGTGGAGGGGGGAGGTGAAGGTCTGTCTTCACATCCTCTGCACTTCTACAGATATCCTCACAACTTACCCTGCGCAGATGAATATTCAGCTTCTGACAGATCAAAGTGATGTAAGTAGAGTCTTTGCACTTCTGACTAGCTGTTTGTGTTATTAATGATGGGATGTTAGTCACTGACTATAAGCAGCTTTCCTGACTGCGCTCAGACTTCCCTGTGTCAGGGATCTTTTAGCTCCATCATGCCTTGTACTTGTAGTCCCCGGAGCTCTTATATTACAGTCACTCTGACTTTTCTCAGCTATTTGTTTATAGAATTCCATGTAAAGGAGCCAGTAGTAGTAATAATGGATAGGGAGGGGCAGGCTGGTCCTTATTGTACATGCCCCCTGTGTGGGGGCCTGATAACCGGAAGACGCCTGGGTAAAAAGGGTGACTGTGTTATGTCCTCTATCTATACAGCGCCCCCTCCGCACTGTCACCCGATCTGCAGGGACCTGCCATGATTCTGTTCATACATCACATGTCTGGAATGGGGATTTCTGATTGGCTCCG
This sequence comes from Leptodactylus fallax, assembly GCA_947044405.1. NCBI lineage: Eukaryota > Metazoa > Chordata > Amphibia > Anura > Leptodactylidae > Leptodactylus > Leptodactylus fallax. The sequence goes on along the minus strand of CAMRHE010000707.1, from coordinate 366,160 downwards.
GTTAATAATGATTTTCAACCAGCTTCACTTTTTGCACGAGAACCCCGGAAATCTTGACAGAGTCGGAAACACCTCCCTCACCTCAGCAGCAGGTAAGTGTCTGTGCAAGAATCCGTAGATGGCAGCCACGGAAAGCACAGTGGTAATGAAATAAATGGAAGATACAAGAAGATGGAGAAGAAGATGGAGGAGAAGGTAAAGAAGAAGAATGAGAAGAAGGTGGAGGAGAAGACGAGTGAGAAGATGGAGAAGGTGGAGGAGAAGAATGAGGAGAATATGCAGGAGAAGGTGGAGGAGAAGAATACGCAGGAGGAGACGCTGGAGGAGAGGACCGGTGAGAAGATGGAGAAGGTGGAGGAGAAGAATGAGGAGACACAGGAGGAGACGGTGGAAGAGAAGACGGGTGAGAAGATGGAAAAGACAGGAGAAGGTGGTGGAGAAGAATGAGGAGAAGACGCAGGAGAAGGTGGAGAAGACGCAGGAGAAGGTGGAGGAGAAGAATGAGAAGAAGACACAGGAGGAGACAGTGGAGGAGAAGATGGAGGAGATGGTGGAGGAGAAGACGAGTGAGAAGATGAAAAGACAGGAGAAGGCGGAGGAGAAGAATGAGGAGAAGATGCAGGAGAAGACTTAGAAGGTGGAGGAGAAGATGGGTGAGAAGATGGAAAAGACAGGAGAAGGTGGAGGAGAAGAATGAGGAGAAGATGCAGAAGACTTAGACAGTGGCGGAGAAGATGGGGAGAAAATGGGAAGAATGAGAAGAAGACACAGGAGAAGTTGGAGAAGACGCAGGAGAAGACGGAGGAGACGGTGGAGGAGAAGACAGGGGAGAAGATGGAAAAGACAGGAGAAGGTGGAGGAGAAGAATGAGGAGAAGACACAGGAGAAGATGGAGAAGACGGAGGAGAAAGTTGAGGAGATGAAGGGGGAGAAAATGGAGAAGGTTGAGGAGAAGACGCAGTAGAAGGTGGAGAAGAAGAATGAGGAGAAGACACAGGAGAAGATGGATGAGAAGGTGGAAGAGAAGACAAAGGAGAAAGCTGAGGAGATGACGGAGGAGAAGTTGTAGAAGACAGAGTAGAAGGTGGAGGAGAAGAATGAGAAGAAGATGCAGGAGAAGATAGAGGAGAAGGTGGAGAAGATGGAGGAGAAAGTTGAGGAGATGACGGGGAGAAGATATAGAAGACAGAGGAGACGGTGGAGGAGAAGACGGATGAGAAGATGGAAAAGACAGGAGAAGGTGGAGGAGAAGAATGAGGAGAAGACACAGGAGAAGGTGGAGAAGAAGAATGAGAAGAAGACGCAGGAGAAGATGGAGGAGAAGGTGAAGCAGAAGAATGAGAATAAGGAGAAGACGCAGGAGAAGGTGGAGGAGAAGACAGAGGAGTAAGTTGAGGAGATGACGGGGGAGAAGATGTAGAAGACAGAGGAGAAGAATGAGGAGAATATGCAGGAGAAAACGCAGGAGAAGAAGGAGGAGAAGACTGAGGAGAAATTTGAGGAGATGATGGGGGAGAAAATGGAGAAGACAGAGGAGAAGACGCAGGAGAAGATGCAGGAGAAGACGGAGGAGAAGGTGGAGGAGATTTATCACATCGCCTCTCGACGTTCTCTCCAGCACAGAGACTGTAACACGGTGACATCATTACCGGTAATCTGTAACAAGTGGCTTAAATGTTCAGACTCAGCAGTTTACGGTAACGCTATTCATCACGTTATGGTGGCATCTCTAACCGCGCACTATATAATGGTTAGGCGATAATCAGGAAATCCATCGGACACGATATTATATTTACATTTCTTATGTCGAGTCCATTCATCAGCTGATCTGGCACTCAACAGGGATAAATTCTCATCTACGAGCCTCAATATATATTATATATACCTCATCTGTAGGCCTGTGGAGAGAGACGTGGAGCCGAAGCATGGAGATACAGGAATGTGTCGCCATATTGTACAGATACACGTCCATTACTGCTGATGTATGGCACCTCCGTATGGTCCATATACTGCCCTACAAGTACTGCACTGTGTGAGGGGCACAGAGTTTAGGGCCATACAGTAATAACCCATAATATGGCCCTGGGTTTAGGTGAGGCCTTATGACCAGGCCACGTGACTCAGGACACAACCACAGGTGATGCTTTTTGGACACGTCTCCGTCTATCTTCATGAGTCTGATTTGTACTTTGAGCCAGAAGTCTACAGAAATGCCGACCCAGAGTTAATAAAACCTTGAGCCTCATTCACATGGCAGAATCTTGGTCACAACCACTGGTCCTCTTCCCAGGACCACTCCTACCTCCAAACCTTCATACATGATGGGGGTCCCATACCTGCAAGGGGCCCTAGCCTCAACCAGGCTCATCCAAGACCTCCTCACCACCTGTGACCCTTCCACCTCACCCTCCCTCTTGGCCCAACCATTGCCGTCGTATTAACCATTACTTGTCCTGTCTGGGCCGGGACTCTGCATGTTCTGGCCCTCCCCGAGCATCAGCTAGTAATCTTTTTCCATTGCAGACTTCTTTTTCCTCATGTAGTATAATGGTTCTCTCAATGCCCCACATGTAGCATAATGGCCTCCTCAATGCCCCACATGTAGTATAATGGCCCCCTCAGTGCCCTACATGTAGTATAATGACCTCCTCAGTGCCCCACATGTAGTATAATGGCCCCCTCAGTGCCCTACATGTAGTATAATGGCCTCCTCAGTGCCCTACATGTAGTATAATGGCCTCCTCAGTGCCCCACCATGGATTAACTCTGATATAAAAACACTACTTAAGGAGAAAAAGATGGCATTCAGGACAAGAGATAAGGAGGGGTTGAGGGAAGTACAAAAGGAGCTGAGGCATCTAATCAGGCAAGGAAAAGCCAGTTATAAGGAAAAAATGGAAAAGCAAATGGAAAGAAAAGACATAAGGGGGGTCTGGGAGGGGCTTAAGTCAATTTCGGGTCATAAACAGTCTGTCTGCCAGATTGAGGCAGATGTTAACTGGCTTAATGAACTAAACCTATTCTTCAACAGATTTGATCACACACCAGCTCCTCCCACCCCAGAATGTCCTTCAGCTCCCCTCACCACAATGACTTCTCCCCATGCGGCCACTTCCCAACAGACCAGTAAATCCAGAAATCCGTCTTTATCTGACCACAGTCTGACCTTCACACGGGCCCAGGTGAGGAAGGAGATGAAAAAGATCAAGGCGAGGAAAGCCGCAGGGCCAGATGACATCAGTGCAAGGCTAATTAAGACTTGTGGGGACCAGCTGTGTGGTATAATTACATATATGTATAATATGAGCCTGAGGCAGGAAATAGTCCCTGAATTATGGAAATCTTCTTGTGTGGTACCAGTTCCAAAGAAACCTCACCCTATGGACCTCAACGACTACAGACCTGTAGCACTGACATCCCACTTGATGAAGATCTTGGAGAGATTGGTTCTCACACATCTCCGCCCTCTAGTGAGCCCCGCTATGGACCCTCTCCAGTTTGCTTATCGGCCGGGCATTGGGGTAGATGATGCCATCATCCATCTTCTGCACAGGGCTCTGTCTCACCTGGAAAAACCAGGGAACACGGTGAGAATAATGTTCTTTGATTTCTTCAGTGCTTTTAACACCATACAGCCCAGGTTACTGAGAGACAAGCTGGGCCTTGCTGGAGTGGACCACCACCTCTCCAACTGGATCCTAGACTACCTCACAAATCGACCTCAGTATGTGAGAGCCCGGGACTGTGTGTCAGGTACCGTGATCTGTAATACGGGGGCACCTCAGGGTACGGTTCTCGCCCCTTTCCTCTTCACACTGTACACTGCAGATTTTAGGTGCAACTCATCCAGCTGCTACCTACAGAAGTATTCTGACGACTCTGCAATAGTAGGTCTCATCACAGACGATGATGACAGGGAGTACAGAGAACTGAACCAGGATTTTGTGGATTGGTGCCACCAGAACCACCTGAAGATTAACGCGGGGAAGACCAAGGAGATGGTGGTGGACTTCCGTAAAGGCAGAAGCCCTCCTAAACCAGTGGACATCCTGGGGACGGGCATCGAGATTGTGAACACCTATAAGTACCTGGGTTTGCTCCTTAATAATAAGCTGGACTGGGCAGATCATATGGAGGTCCTGTACAGGAAGGGCCACAGCAGGCTCTACCTGCTTAGGAAGCTGAGAGCCTTTGGAATCCGGGGGGCACTTCTTAGAACTTTCTTCAACTCGGTAGTGGCATCAGCCATCTTCTTTGGAGTGGCCTGCTGGGGGAGCAGTATATCAACCAGGGATAGGAATAGACTGGACAAGCTGATTAGAAGGGCCAGCTCTGTCCTGGGGAGCCCACTGGACCCAGTGCAGGTGGTGGGTGACAGAAGGATACTGTCCGTGGTGAGCTCCATGCAGAAGAAGAAGTCCCATCCCATGTATGAGACTGTGATTGCGCTGGGCAGTACTGTCAGTGACCGACTGCTCCACCCTAGGTGTGAGAAGGAGCGCTATCGGAAGTCTTTCCTCCCCACCGCGGTTAGGCTTTACAACCAACACCGACCTAAGCGGAGATCATTACACACAGAGAACTGAAATATCTCTCTGCCTGTTATATCCCCCCCCCCCCCCCCTCTGCTACGTCCTATCTGTCTGTCTGCTATTAATGTAATGCCTCTCACCTTGGAACATTCCTGTACATGTTGTATTTGTATTTGTATCTGCTTATCTTATCTTTGCTGCTGTAACACACTGAATTTCCCCATTGTGGGACTATTAAAGGACTATTATTATTATTAGTATTATTATTATTATTATTATAATGGCCTCCTCAGTGCCCCACATGTAGTATAATGGCCTCCACAGTACCCAACATCTAATATAATGGCACCCTCAGTGCCCCATATATAATATAATGGCCCCCTCAGTGCCCCAACATGTAGTATAATGGCCCCCTCAGTGCCCCACATGTAGTATAATGTCCCCCTAAGTGCCCCACATGTAGTATAATGGCCTCCTCAGTGCCCCACATTTAATATAATGGCCCCCTCAGTGCCCCATATAGAGTATAATGGCCCCCTCAGTGCCCCACATGTAGTATAATGGCCCCCTCAGTGCCCCACATCTAATATAATGGCCCTATCAGTGCCTCCATGTAATATAATATCCCCCTCAGTGCGCCCACATATAATATAATGTCCCCCTCAGTGCCCCCACATGTGATATAATGGCCCCTTCAGTGCCCCCACACACAATACAATATCCCTGTAAGTGCCCCCGCTTGAGCATAATACTATACTATACTTATACTAAATAGAATGGCCCCTTCAGTGGCCCACATATAATATAATTACCCCCACACTGTATAATGTCCCAGAGTGGCCCCTACGTTAATCAAATTAAAAAATCCCATATACCTAGTAAATTTCTAACAATTTCAGATTTGGCTTTACCTGCATTTTTCTAAAGGAGATTTCATTTGACCTCATTCACACATTGCAGGAAAAGAGCTGCAGAACAGGAGCCTTTGTGAATGTCACAACATGTTAGTTCTGGCTGCGAAGTCCCAAGTGTAGATTTAATGGGGGACAACAAAAAGAGCAAAGAAAATGCAGCAAAAACTGCAGTGAAAAAGCAATGGGTTTTATTAGGGGTATTATTACAGGTATTATTAGGGGTATTATTACAGGTATTATTACGAGTATTATTAGGGGTTTCTATTACGGGTATTATTAGGAGTTTTTATTACGGGTATTATTAGGGGTTTTATTGCGGGTATTATTAGGGGTTTTATTACGGGTATTATTAGGGGTTTTATTGCGGGTATTATTACGAGTATTATTAGGGGTATTATTACAGGGATTATTATGGGGTTTATTAGGGGGTTTTATTAGTGGTTTTATTCCGGGTATTATTAGGGGTTTTATTACAGGTATTATTATGGGGTTTATTAGGAGTTTTTATTACGGGTATTATTAGGGGTTTTATTACGGGTATTATTAGGGGTTTTATTGCGGGTATTATTACGGGTTTTATTACGGGTATTATTAGGAGTTTTATTGTGAGTATTATTAGGGGTATTATTAAGGGTATTATTAGGGGTTTTATTGCAGGTTTTATTACGTGCATTATTAGGGGTATTATTACAGGTTTTATTATGGGTATTATTAGGGTTTTTATTGTGGGTTTTATTACGTGCATTATTAGGGGTATTATTACAGGTTTTATTATGGGTATTATTAGGGGTTTTTTTATGCAGATTTGTTTTAGCTTTTTGCTATTTGTGGCCTTAATGGTAAGATTTGCTCCTGTTCTGCTTTTAGGAACCAGACCTGGTTTCAGCTCCCTGACTCTCTATTCTTAGTTCTTTGACTCCCTAGGTCACGTTCGGCCCCCTCGGACCCTGTACAGACATTGCACACTGGATTCTTCTTTCCATAACTATTTGGTCTATTTTTCTAACCTCCTCTCTATGATGGCATGTTTGGATCCAGTGAATGTCCCCTCAGCAGCGCCTCTGCAGGAGACATGTGGGATTACATGGCCTTATTTTGCAGCAGTTCTTTGTTTATAGCACTTACAGACATGGCGCAGTGCTCTTGGACATCCCACATTTCTGCTGCCTCCCTAGTAAGGGTTAAAGGCAGCGCCGCCGGGTTTCATGCATCTTTCATCAGGGCCATCCTCGTATACACAGATGATCACTCTCTTTTTCACAGCAATAAAGCGTATTTACCCCTGGGAGGCTTTCCAGCAAATACATGGAGGCTGAGCTCCGGCGCGGTCCGGCCGTGCTGCAGAACGCACAATCCCCACACGAGGAATAAAATCACCGTGTCACAGTGTCTGATTTCACAGCTGTTAACAAGCCGGCCCCGCGCCCGTAGCCCCATGTCACTATGGAAACCACCGCCGGATCTTAATAAGAGACTCCGAGCAAATTAAACTTTCCATCGTATTTGCGCCAACCTGCAAAGCGACGGCGACAACCAGCTGCAGATCCGTCATCATGTAAAGGAGCCGCCGCACGACAAGACACCTGCAAATCTCAAGTCACTCCAATCAGCTCCTATTATCTCATGATCGCTCCGATAGACTCTGTATTCACCTGCAAAACCCCCAAAATTCTTAGAACCCGTCTTATGTGGGTCAGAGGCAAGATACTGGTCGCGTGCTGCATCTATGTGGATAACTGTATGTTATGCTAGGAGCGATCTCACGAGCCTGACCCCTGGTCTGACAACAGGTGCCCCGGCCATCAGTGCCAAAACCCCGAGGGATCCCTCATCAGTGGCCCAGATAATACCCCAGCTGAGGGTACACTCAGTACTGGCTCAGGGCACTCAGGCCACCCCCATAGTCTTCAATTTACACCATTATGTCAAAGAATTCAGCATGACAGTATTCAGCACTGTACAATACATTCACTATGACGGTATTCAGCACTGTACAATACATTCAGTATGACGGTATTCAGCACTGTACAATACATTCAGTATGACGGTATTCAGCACATGTACAATACATTCACTATGACGGTATTCAGCACTGTACAATGCATTCACTATGACGGTATTCAGCACTGTACAATACATTCAGTATGATGGTATTCAGCACTGTACAATGCATCCAGTATGATGGTATTCAGCACTGTACAATGCATTCAGTATGATGGTATTCAGCACATGTACAACACATTCAGTATGACGGTATTCAGCACATGTACAATGCATTCAGTATGACGGTATTCAGCACATGTACAATACATTCAGTATGACGGTATTCAGCACATGTACAATACATTCAGTATGACGGTATTCAGCACTGTACAATACATTCAGTATGACGGTATTCAGCACATGTACAATACATTCACTATGACGGTATTCAGCACTGTACAATGCATCCAGTATGATGGTATTCAGCACTGTACAATGCATTCAGTATGATGGTATTCAGCACTGTACAATGCATTCAGTATGATGGTATTCAGCACATGTACAACACATTCAGTATGACGGTATTCAGCACATGTACAATACATTCAGTATGACGGTATTCAGCACATGTACAACACATTCAGTATGACGGTATTCAGCACATGTACAATACATTCAGTATGATGGTATTCAGCACATGTACAACACATTCAGTATGACGGTATTCAGCAATGTACAATGTATTCAGTATGACGGTATTCAGCACATGTACAATACATTCAGTATGACGGTATTCAGCACATGTACAATACATTCAGTATGACGGTATTCAGCACATGTACAACACATTCAGTATGACGGTATTCAGCAATGTACAATGCATTCAGTATGACGGTATTCAGCAATGTACAATGCATTCAGTATGACGGTATTCAGCACATGTACAATGCATTCAGTATGAAGGTATTAAGCACTGTACAATGCATTCAGTAAGACGATATTCAGCACTGTACAATACATTCAGTATGACGGTATTCAGCACATGTACAATGCATTCAGTATGACGGTATTCAGCACATGTACAACACATTCAGTATGACGGTATTCAGCACATGTACAATGCATTCAGTATGACGGTATTCAGCACATGTACAATGCATTCAGTATGACGGTATTCAGCACATGTACAACACATTCAGTATGACGGTATTCAGCACTGTACAATACATTCAGTATGACGGTATTCAGCACATGTACAACGCATTCAGTATGACGGTATTCAGCACATGTACAACACATTCAGTATGACGGTATTCAGCACATGTACAATACATTCAGTATGACGGTATTCAGCACATGTACAACACATTCAGTATGACGGTATTCAGCACATGTACAATGTTTCAGTTAAAGTTGACTCTAACCCCTTGGTAGTTTTATGGCCTCAACTGTAAGTTACCCTACGTGTGGTCCCTGTAAGGGCTGAGGAGGGCCACAAATATCTTCTCTTCTACAAGAGGCAGGAAGGAGGGATGGGTAAGAAGCATCGGCCTCCTCTCAGCAATGTGGCGGAATGATCAAACACCAAGGGAGGCGCCAAATCATTATTCTCAGTATGAAGGCCGCGGGCGCAGGAAGAAAGTAATGGGCATTTACCAGGCATGTGAAAAGGAGCTAATTGTCTGAGTGTGAAGATCACAGGCACCAACACGTTACACGTTATGACAGCTCTGCGAACATGTTAGCACATTGCAGACACTTTATTACTGCACTACAGAGAAGTGGACGAGTCCTGAAGGGAGATACAACCATGTAAGAAGTATATAGTCATGGGGGCACATACTTTACTGCACATGGTGACCTTATCACACCTCAATCACCGAAATCTAGTCACCACCTATAATTACGGTAATCTACTCACCGTGTTATCGTAATCCATTCACCGACTGTAATTACCGTAATCTAGTCATAGACTGTAATTACCGTAATCTAGTCATAGACTGTAATTACCGTAATCTAGTCATAGACTGTAATTACCGTAATCTAATCATAGACTGTAATTACCGTAATCTAGTCACTGTGTTATCGTAATCCAGTCACCAACTGTAATTATCATATTCTAGTCACTGGCTGTAATTACGGTAATCTAGTCACCGACTGTAATTACCATAATGTAATCATAGACTGTAATTACCGTAATCTAGTCACCAACTGTAATTTACGGTAATCTAGTCACAGACTGTAACCATTGTAATATAGTCACTGACTTTATTAATCATAATCTAGTCACCGTGTGTAATTATTTCAGCCTTTCACCGTCTGCAATTGCGGTAATCTAGTCACTAATTGTAATCATCAAAATCTAGTCACTGACTGTAATTACCGTAATCTAGTCACCATGTGTAATCATTGTAATCTAGTCATTGACTAATTACTGTAATCTAGCCACTGACTGTAATCATCATAATCTAGTCACCAACTGTAATCATCGGAATCTAATCACTGACTGTAATTATGGTAATCTAATCACTAGCTGTAATTGCTGTAATCTAGTCACCGACTGTAATCATCGTAATCTATTCACTGCCTGTAATTATGGTAATCTACTCACCGACTGTAATAACCGCAATCTAGTCCCTGCCTGTAATCATCGTAATCTAGTGACAGTCTGTAATTACAGTAATCTAGTCACCAACTGTAATCATCGTAATCTATTCACTGCCTGTAATTATGGTAATCTAGTCTCTGCCTGTAATTGTGGTAATCTAGTCTCTGCCTGTAATTATGGTAATCTAGTCACTGCCTGTAATTGTGGTAATCTATTCACCGACTGTAATTGTGGTAATCTAGTCACTGCCTGTAATTATGGTAATCTATTCACTGCCTATAATTATGGTAATCTAGTCACTGCCTGTAATTGTGGTAATCTAGTCTCTGCCTGTAATTATGGTAATCTATTCACTGCCTGTAATTATTTTAATCTAGTCTCTGCTTGTAATTGTGGTAATCTAGTCTCTGCCTGTAATTATGGTAATCTAGTCACTGCCTGTAATTGTGGTAATCTAGTCTCTGCTTGTAATTGTGGTAATCTAGTCTCTGCCTGTAATTATTTTAATCTAGTCTCTGCTTGTAATTGTGGTAATCTAGTCTCTGCCTGTAATTGTGGTAATCTAGTCACTGCCTGTAATTATGGTAATCTATTCACTGCCTATAATTATGGTAATCTAGTCACTGCCTGTAATTGTGGTAATCTAGTCTCTGCCTGTAATTATGGTAATCTATTCACTGCCTGTAATTATTTTAATCTAGTCTCTGCTTGTAATTGTGGTAATCTAGTCTCTGCCTGTAATTATGGTAATCTAGTCACTGCCTGTAATTGTGGTAATCTAGTCTCTGCTTGTAATTGTGGTAATCTAGTCTCTGCCTGTAATTATTTTAATCTAGTCTCTGCTTGTAATTGTGGTAATCTAGTCTCTGCCTGTAATTGTGGTAATCTAGTCTCTGCCTGTAATTATGGTAATCTAGTCACTGCCTGTAATTGTGGTAATCTAGTCACTGCCTGTAATTATGGTAATCTATTCACTGCCTATAATTATGGTAATCTAGTCACTGCCTGTAATTGTGGTAATCTAGTCTCTGCTTGTAATTGTGGTAATCTAGTCTCTGCCTGTAATTATTTTAATCTAGTCTCTGCTTGTAATTGTGGTAATCTAGTCTCTGCCTGTAATTGTGGTAATCTAGTCTCTGCCTGTAATTATGGTAATCTAGTCACTGCCTGTAATTGTGGTAATCTAGTCTCTGCCTGTAATTATGGTAATCTATTCACTGCCTGTAATTATTTTAATCTAGTCTCTGCTTGTAATTGTGGTAATCTAGTCTCTGCCTGTAATTATGGTAATCTAGTCACTGCCTGTAATTGTGGTAATCTAGTCTCTGCTTGTAATTGTGGTAATCTAGTCTCTGCCTGTAATTATTTTAATCTAGTCTCTGCCTGTAATTATTTTAATCTAGTCTCTGCTTGTAATTGTGGTAATCTAGTCTCTGCCTGTAATTGTGGTAATCTAGTCACTGCCTGTAATTATGGTAATCTATTCACTGCCTATAATTATGGTAATCTAGTCACTGCCTGTAATTGTGGTAATCTAGTCTCTGCCTGTAATTATGGTAATCTATTCACTGCCTGTAATTATTTTAATCTAGTCTCTGCTTGTAATTGTGGTAATCTAGTCTCTGCCTGTAATTATGGTAATCTAGTCACTGCCTGTAATTGTGGTAATCTAGTCTCTGCTTGTAATTGTGGTAATCTAGTCTCTGCCTGTAATTATTTTAATCTAGTCTCTGCTTGTAATTGTGGTAATCTAGTCTCTGCCTGTAATTGTGGTAATCTAGTCTCTGCCTGTAATTATGGTAATCTAGTCTCTGCCTGTAATTATTTTAATCTAGTCTCTGCCTGTAATTATGGTAATCTATTCACTGCCTGTAATTATTTTAATCTAGTCTCTGCCTGTAATTATGGTAATCTATTCACTGCCTGTAATTATTTTAATCTAGTCTCTGCCTGTAATTATGGTAATCTATTCACTGCCTGTAATTATTTTAATCTAGTCTCTGCCTGTAATTATGGTAATCTATTCACTGCCTGTAATTATTTTAATCTAGTCTCTGCCTGTAATTATGGTAATCTATTCACTGCCTGTAATTATTTTAATCTAGTCTCTGCCTGTAATTATGGTAATCTATTCACTGCCTGTAATTATTTTAATCTAGTCTCTGCTTGTAATTGTGGTAATCTATTCACTGCCTGTAATTGTGGTAATCTATTCACTGCCTATAATTATGGTAATCTAGTCTCTGCCTGTAATTGTGGTAATCTAGTCTCTGCCTGTAATTGTGGTAATCTATTCACTGCCTGTAATTGTGGTAATCTATTCACTGCCTGTAATTATGGTAATCTATTCACTGCCTGTAATTGTGGTAATCTATTCACTGCCTGTAATTATGGTAATCTAGTCTCTGCCTGTAATTGTGGTAATCTAGTCTCTGCCTGTAATTGTGGTAATCTAGTCTCTGCCTGTAATTGTGGTAATCTATTCACTGCCTATAATTATGGTAATCTAATCTCTGCCTGTAATTGTGGTAATCTAGTCTCTGCCTGTAATTGTGGTAATCTATTCACTGCCTGTAATTGTGGTAATCTATTCACTGCCTGTAATTATGGTAATCTATTCACTGCCTGTAATTGTGGTAATCTATTCACTGCCTGTAATTATGGTAATCTAGTCTCTGCCTGTAATTGTGGTAATCTAGTCTCTGCCTGTAATTGTGGTAATCTAGTCTCTGCCTGTAATTGTGGTAATCTATTCACTGCCTGTAATTATGGTAATCTAGTCTCTGCCTGTAATTATGGTAATCTATTCACTGCCTGTAATTATGGTAATCTATTCACTGCCTGTAATTATGGTAATCTAGTCTCTGCCTGTAATTGTGGTAATCTAGTCTCTGCCTGTAATTGTGGTAATCTAGTCTCTGCCTGTAATTGTGGTAATCTAGTCTCTGCCTGTAATTGTGGTAATCTAATCACTGACTGTAATTGTGGTAATCTAGTCACTGCCTGTAATTGTGGTAATCTATTCACTGCCTGTAATTGTGGTAATCTATTCACTGCCTGTAATTATGGTAATCTATTCACTGCCTGTAATTGTGGTAATCTAGTCTCTGCCTGTAATTGTGGTAATCTAGTCTCTTCCTGTAATTGTGGTAATCTATTCACCCACTGTAATTGTGGTAATCTAGTCTCTGCCTGTAATTATGGTAATCTATTCACTGCCTGTAATTATGGTAATCTAGTCACTGCCTGTAATTGTGGTAATCTAGTCTCTGCCTGTAATTATGGTAATCTATTCACTGCCTGTAATTATTTTAATCTAGTCTCTGCTTGTAATTGTGGTAATCTAGTCTCTGCCTGTAATTATGGTAATCTATTCACTGCCTGTAATTATTTTAATCTAGTCTCTGCTTGTAATTATGGTAATCTATTCACTGCCTGTAATTATTTAAATCTAGTTTCTGCTTGTAATTATGGTAATCTAGTCTCTGCCTGTAATTGTGGTAATCTATTCACTGCCTGTAATTATGGTAATCTAGTCTCTGCCTGTAATTGTGGTAATCTATTCACTGCCTGTAATTATGGTAATCTAGTCTCTGCCTGTAATTGTGGTAATCTATTCACTGCCTGTAATTGTGGTAATCTATTCACTGCCTGTAATTATGGTAATCTAGTCTCTGCCTGTAATTGTGGTAATTATTCACTGTCTGTAATTATGGTAATCTAGTCTCTGCCTGTAATTGTGGTAATCTATTCACTGCCTGTAATTATGGTAATCTATTCACTGCCTGTAATTATGGTAATCTATTCACTGCCTGTAATTATGGTAATCTAGTCACTGCCTGTAATTGTGGTAATCTATTCACTGCCTGTAATTGTGGTAATCTAGTCACTGCCTGTAATTGTGGTAATCTAGTCTCTGCCTGTAATTATGGTAATCTACTCACCGACTGTAATTACCGTAATCTAGTCCCTGCCTGTAATCATCGTAATCTAGTCACCGACTGTAATTACCGTAATCTAGTCTCTGCCTGTAATTATGGTAATCTAGTCACTGACTGTAATTACCGTAATCTAGTCTCTGCCTGTAATTATGGTAATCTATTCACCGACTGTAATTACCGTAATCTAGTCTCTGCCTGTAATTATGGTAATCTAGTCACTGACTGCATTTGTAGTAATCTAGTCACCTGTAATATAGTCACTTTAACCTAGTCATTTACAGCTCCTTGTTCACACCACTGCTTTGGTGATGGGATTCGGAATCATCTTCACTTATTTGCATTGATGAAGACGTTAAATGAGCGATGAAACATCTTCTATAGAATCGGCTAATCATGACTAGGAGAAAGTAATAAGACTCAGATGGTTTCTCCAGACAATCCTGGCTTGTACCTACACGAAGAGCAGCGGGAAAGTGGCCCAGGAGTCAACCTGACGAGGCCCAGTGCCCCTCGGATACACAGGTCACCTCCAGTACTAAGACATCTGGTACAGATCTAGGACCCCGGAGCCTCAAGCTTTGTCTAGGCGATGGGAGTGCGGCCCATCTATTGTCTGCAGAGAGTCTCACAAAGTCAGAGACAATTCTACAACTTTTTTCTGTCCCTTTACGGTTAATGAGCTTCCTAGATTTCTCCTTATTGTAAAGCACAATGGCCGCTTCCTGCTGCTTATACCAGAGCTGTGCAGAATATATATCAAGAGATTACAACTATGCAAATGACTCCGAAAGGTACAAAAACTGCAGAACTTTTTGTAACTAATTAGAGCTAATTTACTTCTGTGGTGGCAGAGCCTCCTACTCCCAAAGCAAGGCAGACTTCTGTAATGGGATCACTGGGCAAGTGTGGCTGGTGCGTGACCATGGACAGTGGTTTTCCTGCCAACAGTAACTATTTCAGGTCTTCATCCAAATCGACTCTTGTTGTGATCATCCCTGACTAGAAGATGAAGGCCCTGACAATGCGGACAGCTGCGCTGGAAAAGATCCTGGATGATGTGAAACGATGAAGTCTCCACAGTCCACAAATCTCTCAAATGAGAATGTCCACCAGAGATCAGACCATCTCTATAAGTCTTTGTCTTCTCCAGCCCCTATATGGGTCGCTTTCCAAAAAACACAGCTTCCAGTGTCATCTTCAGCTAATGATGACGTCTTATATCGCCGCAGTATCTTGTAGTTGCTTCGTGCCAGAGAAGTACTGCATCTGCTGCAGCGGTCACAGGCGGTCACCGCTCCTGGTCCTTTACCTTTGACCATGGACAGTGGTTTTCCTGCCAACAGTAACTATTTCAGGTCTTCATCCAAATCGACTCTTGTTGTGATCATCACTGACTAGAAGATGAAGGCCCTGACAATGCGGACAGCTGCTCTGGAAAAGATCCTGGATGATGTGAAACGATGAAGTCTCTACAGTCCACAAACCTCTTAAACGAGAATTTCTACCAAAGTTCAGACCATCTCTAAGTGTCTTTGTCTTCTCCACTCCAACCCCTACAGTTTCCAGTGTCATCCTCAGCTAATGATGACGTCTTATGTCGCCGCAGTATCTTGTAGTTTCTCAGTGCCAGGTAAGTGCTACATCAGGTTCTCTCCTAGGCTTTTGCCTTTGACCACAGACAGTGGTTTTCCTGCCAACATTAATTATTTCAGGTCTTCATCCAAATCGACTCTTGTTATGGCCCTCACTGAATAGAAGATGAAGGTGACAGCCCTGACAATGTGGACAGCTATGCTGGAAAAGATCAGGATGATAGTGAAATGATGAAGTCCCCACAGTCCACAAATCTCTAAAGTAAGCATCTCTAGTTAACTGAAGACCTTGATTCCTTGTCTTCTCCATATAGGTCCTACAGGGGTTGCTTTCCAACCATCGTTGAGACATGGAGCCATGCGTGGAGAAGAGTATAGACCAAAGCAGGCAAGGACACGGATGCTTCAGCCCAACAAATTTACCATAGCTCACACCTGCCAAGGACGACATCTGCAAGGAGTTTGTATGTTCTCCCTGTGTTTGCGTGGGTTTCCTCTGGGTACTCCGGTTTCCTCCCACACCCAAAGACATCCTGATAGGGAATGTAGATTGTGAGCCCTATATGGGACAGTGACTGACAATATCTGTAAAGCGCTGCGGAATATGATGGCGCTATACAAGTAAGCATAATAAATGAAATAATACAATACAAAGCTGGTCCTTGATGGACGTAGACTTTATTTCTGGGACAATGGATCTCCTGAGCTGAAGCCTCTTAATAATTCAGGCATATCTCATGCTAGTGGGATATGGATTAAGAGATTAAGACTGGAATAGAAAACTCCAGTCTTAATAACTTCCTCGCAATGTGCCCTCAGCACCTTTTCTATGAACCGTTATAAGGACTCCAGTTGCCCATGTACATGAGATGACATCAGCAGTTTGTTGGGGGTGTCATGTCGACCTAATAGTGCCCTAAAGTGACAAGTCTACTAAAAAATGACTGCCATCAGCCCAAAGAGAGGCCAAGCTGTATCACCAGTGGTAAAGGAGACAGCAAGGAAGACAACCAAGAAGCTTCCTGAGAAGGAGAGGCCTACAGGAAAGGGGAAGTCAAATGTGCATTCAAAGGAACATGTGTTAGAGGAAAGGTGTGATCGAAGGATGGCCCCACCATCAGGTAGTGAATGGTACGTTCCTATTCTCAGGCCCCTCCGTCCTGCAGGCAATAAATGGTACGTTCCTATGCTCAGGCCCCTCCGTCCTGCTGGTAATAAATGGTACGTTCCTACGCTCAGGCCCCTCCGTCCTGCAGGCAATAAATGGTACATTCCTATTCTCAGGCCCCTCCGTCCTGCAGGCAATAAATGGTACGTTCCTATTCTCAGGCCCCTCCGTCCTGCAGATAATAAATGGTACGTTCCTATGCTCAGGCCCCTCCGTCCCGCAGGTAATAAATGGTACATTCCTACGCTCAGGCGCCTCCGTCCTGCAGGTAATAAATGGTACGTTCCTACGCTCAGGCCCCTCCGTCCTGCAGGTAATAAATGGTACGTTCCTATTCTCAGGCCCCTCCATCCTGCAGATAATAAATGGTACGTTCCTACGCTCAGGCCCCTCCGTCCTGCAGGTAATAAATGGTATGTTCCTACGCTCAGGCCCCTCCGTCCTGCAGGTAATAAATGGTACATTCCTATTCTCAGGCCCCTCCATCCTGCAGATAATAAATGGTACGTTCCTATTCTCAGGCCCCTCCGTCCTGCAGATAATAAATGGTACGTTCCTACGCTCAGGCCCCTACGTCCTGCAGGTAAATGGTACGTTCCTACGCTCAGGCCCCTCCGTTGTGCAGGTAATAAATGGTACGTTCCTATTCTCAGGCCCCTCCGTTGTGCAGGTAATAAATGGTACGTTCCTCCGCTCAGGCCCCTCCGGCCTGCAGGTAATAAATGGTACGTTCCTACGCTCAGGCCCCTCCGTCCTGAAGATGATAAATGGTACGTTCCTACGCTCAGGCCCCTCCGTCCTGCAGATAAATAGTACATTCCTATTCTCAGGCCCCTCCGTCCTGCAGATAAATGGTACGTTCGTACGCTCAGGCCCCTCCGTCTTGCAGATAAATGGTACGTTCCTACGCTCAGGCCCCTCCGTCCTGCAGATAAATGGTACATTCCTACGCTCAGGCCCCTCCGTCCTGAAGATAAATGGTACGTTCCTACGCTAAGGCCCCTCCGTTCTGCAGATAAATGGTACGTTCCTACGCTCAGGCCCCTCCGTCCTGCAGATAAATATAAATGGTATGTTCCTATGCTCAGGCCCCTCCGTCCTGCAGATAATAAATGGTACGTTCCTACGCTCAGGCCCCTCCGTCCTGCAGATAATAAATGGTACGTTCCTACGCTCAGGCCCCTCCGTCCTGCAGATAAATGGAACGTTCCTACGCTCAGGCCCCTCCGTCCTGCAGGTAATAAATGGTACGTTCCGACGCTCAGGCCCCTCCGTCCTGCAGATAATAAATGGTACATTCCTACGCTCAAGCCCCTCCGTCCTGCAGGTAATAAATGGTACGTTCCTACGCTCAGGCCCCTCCGTCCTGCAGATAATAAATGGTACGTTCCTACGCTCAGGCCCCTCCGTCCTGCAGATAATAAATGGTACGTTCCTATTCTCAGGCCCCTCCGTCCTGCAGGTAATAAATGGTATGTTCCTATTCTCAGGCCCCTCCGTCCTGCAGATAATAAATGGAACGTTCCTACGCTCAGGCCCCTCCGTCCTGCAGGTAATAAATGGTACGTTCCTACGCTCAGGCCCCTCCGTCCTGCAGATAATAAATGGTATGTTCCTACGCTCAGGCCCCTCCGTCCTGCAGATAATAAATGGTACGTTCCTACGCTCAGGCCCCTCCGTCCTGCAGGTAATAAATGGTACGTTCCTATTCTCAGGCCCCTCCGTCCTGCAGATAATAAATGGTACGTTCCTATTCTCAGGTCCCTCCGTCCTGCAGGTAATAAATGGTACGTTCCTACGCTCAGGCCCCTCCGTCCTCCAGGTAATAAATGGTACGTTCCTACGCTCAGGCCCCTCCGTCCTGCAGATAATAAATGGTACGTTCCTACGCTCAAGCCCCTCCGTCCTGCAGGTAATAAATGGTACGTTCCTACGCTCAGGCCCCTCCGTCCTGCAGGTAATAAATGGTACGTTCCTACGCTCAGGCCCCTCCGTCCTGCAGATAATAAATGGTACGTTCCTACGCTCAGGCCCCTCCGTCCTGCTGATAATAAATGGTACGTTCCTACGCTCAGGCCCCTCCGTCCTGCAGATAAATGGTACGTTCCTACGCTCAGGCCCCTCCGGTCTGCAGATAAATGGTACGTTCCTACGCTCAGGCCCCTCCGTCCTGCAGATAATAAATGGTACGTTCCTACGCTCAGGCCCCTCGTCCTGCAGGTAATAAATGGTACGTTCCTACGCTCAGGCCCCTCCGTCCTGCAGATAATAAATGGTACGTTCCTACGCTCAGGCCCCTCCGTCCTGCAGATAATAAATGGTACGTTCCTACGCTCAGGCCCCTCTGTCCTGCAGATAATAAATGGTACGTTCCTACGCTCAAGCCCCTCCGTCCTGCAGGTAATAAATGGTACGTTCCTACGCTCAAGCCCCTCCGTCCTGCAGGTAATAAATGGTACGTTCCTACGCTCAAGCCCCTCCGTCCTGCAGGTAATAAATGGTACGTTCCTACGCTAAGGCCCCTCCGTCCTGCAGATAAATGGTACGTTCCTATGCTCAGGCCCCTCCGTCCTGCAGATAATAAATGGTACGTTCCTACGCTCAGGCCCCTCCGTCCTGCAGATAATAAATGGTACGTTCCTACGCTCAGGCCCCTCCGTCCTGCAGATAAATGGAACGTTCCTACGCTCAGGCCCCTCCGTCCTGCAGGTAATAAATGGTACGTTCCTACGCTCAGGCCCCTCCGTCCTGCAGATAATAAATGGTACATTCCTACGCTCAAGCCCCTCCGTCCTGCAGGTAATAAATGGTACGTTCCTACGCTCAGGCCCCTCCGTCCTGCAGATAATAAATGGTACGTTCCTACGCTCAGGCCCCTCCGTCCTGCAGATAATAAATGGTACGTTCCTATTCTCAGGCCCCTCCGTCCTGCAGATAATAAATGGAACGTTCCTACGCTCAGGCCCCTCCGTCCTGCAGGTAATAAATGGTACGTTCCTACGCTCAGGCCCCTCCGTCCTGCAGATAATAAATGGTATGTTCCTACGCTCAGGCCCCTCCGTCCTGCAGATAATAAATGGTACGTTCCTACGCTCAGGCCCCTCCGTCCTGCAGGTAATAAATGGTACGTTCCTATTCTCAGGCCCCTCCGTCCTGCAGATAATAAATGGTACGTTTCTATTTTCAGGCCCCTCCGTCCTGCAGGTAATAAATGGTACGTTCCTACGCTCAGGCCCCTCCGTCCTCCAGGTAATAAATGGTACGTTCCTACGCTCAGGCCCCTCCGTCCTGCAGATAATAAATGGTACGTTCCTACGCTCAAGCCCCTCCGTCCTGCAGGTAATAAATGGTACGTTCCTACGCTCAGGCCCCTCCGTCCTGCAGGTAATAAATGGTACGTTCCTACGCTCAGGCCCCTCCGTCCTGCAGATAATAAATGGTACGTTCCTACGCTCAGGCCCCTCCGTCCTGCTGATAATAAATGGTACGTTCCTACGCTCAGGCCCCTCCGTCCTGCAGATAATAAATGGTACGTTCCTACGCTCAAGCCCCTCCGTCCTGCAGGTAATAAATGGTACGTTCCTACGCTCAGGCCCCTCCGTCCTGCAGGTAATAAATGGTACGTTCCTACGCTCAGGCCCCTCCGTCCTGCAGATAATAAATGGTACGTTCCTACGCTCAGGCCCCTCCGTCCTGCTGATAATAAATGGTACGTTCCTACGCTCAGGCCCCTCCGGTCTGCAGATAAATGGTACGTTCCTACGCTCAGGCCCCTCCGTCCTGCAGATAATAAATGGTACGTTCCTACGCTCAGGCCCCTCGTCCTGCAGGTAATAAATGGTACGTTCCTACGCTCAGGCCCCTCCGTCCTGCAGATAATAAATGGTACGTTCCTACGCTCAGGCCCCTCTGTCCTGCAGATAATAAATGGTACGTTCCTACGCTCAGGCCCCTCCGTCCTGCAGATAATAAATGGTACGTTCCTACGCTCAGGCCCCTCCGGTCTGCAGATAAATGGTACGTTCCTACACTCAGGCCCCTCCGTCCTGAAGATGATAAATGGTACGTTCCTACGCTCAGGCCCCTCCGTCCTGCAGGTAATAAATGGTACGTTCCTACGCTCAGGCCCCTCCGTCCTGCAGATAAATGGTACGTTCCTACGCTCAGGCCCCTCCATCCTGCAGATAATAAATGGTACGTTCCTACGCTCAGGCCCCTCCGTCCTGCAGGTAATAAATGGTACGTTCCTACGCTCAGGCCCCTCCGTCCTGCAGATAAATGGTACGTTCCTACGCTCAGGCCCCTCCGTCCTGCAGATAATAAATGGTACGTTCCTACGCTCAGGCCCCTCCGTCCTGCAGATAAATGGTACGTTCCTACGCTCAGGCCCATCCATCCTGCAGATAATAAATGGTACGTTCCTACGCTCAGGCCCCTCCGTCCTCCAGGTAATAAATGGTACGTTCCTACGTTCAGGCCCCTCCGTCCTGCAGGTAATAAATGGTACGTTCCTATGCTCAGGCCCCTCCGTCCTGCAGATAATAAATGGTACGTTCCTACTCTCAGGCGCCTCCGTCCGGCAGGTAATAAATGGTACGTTCCTATTCTCAGGCCCCTCCGTCCTGCAGATAAATGGTACGTTCCTACGCTCAGGCCCCTCCGTCCTGCAGATAATAAATGGTACGTTCTTAGGCTCAGGCGCCTCCGTCCTGCAGGTAATAAATGGTACGTTCCTACGCTCAGGCCCCTCCGTCCTGCAGATAATAAATGGTACATTCCTACGCTCAAGCCCCTCCGTCCTGCAGGTAATAAATGGTACGTTCCTACGCTCAGGCCCCTCCGTCCTGCAGATAATAAATGGTACGTTCCTACGCTCAGGCCCCTCCGTCCTGCAGGTAATAAATGGTACGTTCCTACGCTCAGGCCCCTCCGTCCTGCAGATAATAAATGGTACGTTCCTACGCTCAGGCCCCTCCGCGCTGCAGATAATAAATGGTACGTTCCTACGCTCAGGCCCCTCCATCCTCCAGGTAATAAATGGTACGTTCCTATTCTCAGGCCCCTCCGTCCTGCAGGTAATAAATGGTACGTTCCTACGCTCAGGCCCCTCCGTCCTGCAGGTAATAAATGGTACGTCCCTACGCTCAGGCCCCTCCGTCCTGCAGGTAATAAATGGTACGTCCCTACGCTCAGGCCCCTCCGGTCTGCAGATAAATGGTACGTTCCTATGCTCAGGCCCCTCCATCCTGCAGGTAATAAATGGTACGTTCCTATTCTCAGGCCCCTCCGTCCTGCAGATAATAAATGGTACGTTCCTACGCTCAGGCCCCTCCGTCCTGCAGGTAATAAATGGTACGTTCCTACGCTCAGGCCCCTCCGTCCTGCAGGTAATAAATGGTACGTTCCTATTCTCAGGCCCCTCCGTCCTGCAGATAATAAATGGTACGTTCCTATGCTCAGGCCCCTCGTCCTGCAGATAATAAATGGTACGTTCCTACGCTCAGGCCCCTCCGTCCTGCAGATAAATGGTACGTTCCTACGCTCAGGCCCCTCCGTCCTGCAGATAAATGGTTCGTTCCTATTCTCAGGCCCCTCCGTCCTGCAGATAATAAATGGTACGTTCCTACGCTCAGGCCCCCTCCGTCCTGCAGATAATAAATGGTACGTTCCTACGCTCAGGCCCCTCCGTCCTGCAGATAAATGGTACGTTCCTACGCTCAGGCCCCTCTGTCCGGCAGGTAATAAATGGTACGTTCCTACGCTCAGGCCCCTCCGTCCTGCAGATAATAAATGGTACATTCCTACGCTCAAGCCCCTCCGTCCTGCAGGTAATAAATGGTACGTTCCTACGCTCAGGCCCCTCCGTCCTGCAGATAATAAATGGTACGTTCCTACGCTCAGGCCCCTCCGTCCTGCAGGTAATAAATGGTACGTTCCTACGCTCAGGCCCCTCCGTCCTGCAGATAATAAATGGTACGTTCCTACGCTCAGGCCCCTCCGCGCTGCAGATAATAAATGGTACGTTCCTACGCTCAGGCCCCTCCATCCTCCAGGTAATAAATGGTACGTTCCTATTCTCAGGCCCCTCCGTCCTGCAGGTAATAAATGGTACGTTCCTACGCTCAGGCCCCTCCGTCCTGCAGGTAATAAATGGTACGTCCCTACGCTCAGGCCCCTCCGTCCTGCAGGTAATAAATGGTACGTCCCTACGCTCAGGCCCCTCCGGTCTGCAGATAAATGGTACGTTCCTATGCTCAGGCCCCTCCATCCTGCAGGTAATAAATGGTACGTTCCTATTCTCAGGCCCCTCCGTCCTGCAGATAATAAATGGTACGTTCCTACGCTCAGGCCCCTCCGTCCTGCAGGTAATAAATGGTACGTTCCTACGCTCAGGCCCCTCCGTCCTGCAGGTAATAAATGGTACGTTCCTATTCTCAGGCCCCTCCGTCCTGCAGATAATAAATGGTACGTTCCTATGCTCAGGCCCCTCGTCCTGCAGATAATAAATGGTACGTTCCTACGCTCAGGCCCCTCCGTCCTGCAGATAAATGGTACGTTCCTACGCTCAGGCCCCTCCGTCCTGCAGATAAATGGTTCGTTCCTATTCTCAGGCCCCTCCGTCCTGCAGATAATAAATGGTACGTTCCTACGCTCAGGCCCCCTCCGTCCTGCAGATAATAAATGGTACGTTCCTACGCTCAGGCCCCTCCGTCCTGCAGATAAATGGTACGTTCCTACGCTCAGGCCCCTCTGTCCTGCAGATAATAAATGGTACGTTCCTACGCTCAGGCCCCTCCGTCCTGCAGATAAATGGTACGTTCCTATTCTCAGGCCCCTCCGTCCTGCAGATAATAAATGGTACGTTCCTACGCTCAGGCCCCTCCATCCTCCAGGTAATAAATGGTACGTTCCTACGCTCAGGCCCCTCCGTCCTCCAGGTAATAAATGGTACGTTCCTACGCTCAGGCCCCTCCGTCCTGCAGATAAATGGTACGTTCCTACGCTCAGGCCCCTCCGTCCTGCAGATAAATGGTACGTTCCTACGCTCAGGCCCCTCCGTCCTGCAGATAAATGGTACGTTTCTACGCTCAGGCCCCTCCGTCCTGCAGATAAATGGTACGTTCCTATTCTCAAACCCCTCCGTCCTGCAGCTAATAAATGGTACGTTCCTACGCTCAGGCCCCTCCGTCCTCCAGGTAATAAATGGTACGTTCCTACGCTCAGGCCCCTCCGTCCTGCAGGTAATAAATGGTACGTTCCTACGCTCAGGCCCCTCCGTCCTGCAGATAAATGGTGCACGTTCCCCCTACGTCCTGCAAAGGCGCCCCCCGCCCAGCCCCTCCGTCCTGCAAATAAATGGAACGTCCCTACGCTCAGGCCCCTCCGTCCTGCAGATAAATGGTACGTTCCTACGCTCAGGCCCCTCCGTCCTGCAGATAAATGGTACGTCCCTACGCTCAGTCCCCTCCGGCAGCTGCCATGAATCGTCCTCTAGTTTCTGCGTACAATAAATCAGTTTACCGGTTATCCGCTCGCGGCGCCTTTTATCTCTTACATCTATGAGAAAAGACCTTGTGGAGCGAGTGCGGAGAGACTCCCATAGGATAAATCTAAGGCCGTTCCCAGACGCCCGCAGCTGAGACGCTAGACGGTGCCATCTCCATTAGTTGGGTGTGGAGTGTCATGGAGGGGCCGGGTGGGCGTTCATGCACTACAAACACATCGACTCCCCGAGATACCTCACCTCCGAGGATTCTACATGTAGGAACACAGATACGTTTATATTCAGCACATGTGCGGTCTGCACTGAAGCGCATCACGATTTGGCGAATAGATTATTTAGCAGGATTTCCAGATGCAGCTGATCCGCCGCGCACATTAGCTATGCAGTCAGAAGGTTTCATTATCATAGACTCCTGTATCACCTCTGGGATCTGGAGCCATAGAAGTCTACAGGGTCACAGGGACTCCGCCAGGCTACCCGCACACATGGCCCCCTCTCCTCAGGCCCTCGGAGTTACGCCAGACATCGAGTACCTACATTCTCCGGCTTCCGATACCTCAGCTCACTATTTTTTCATGTAATATCTGTAATTTTTTTCCATATGAGTCTTACAGAGATCCCATATAGGGTAGGCGGAGGATGATGATACTCACTTGTATCGGTTGTCTCGTACTGACTGTCCCTTTGCAGTTCGAAGATCTCCACCTCTACCCGACCACTGGAGGATCCTTGTGTGTGGCTGTTGATGTGTTCTCGAGCAAGAGCCAGCGCCAACCTCTCGCCTCGACCGCAGACAGTCTGATCGTCAAGGATGGCGGCTGTAAAGAAGAGACAGACAATTACTGAGTATAGTCAGAGGCCCCGGCAGAGACAAGAACCTGGAGTCAGAAGGTGGTCTGACCTTGTCATAGGGCTTCAATGATTGATCGGTGGAGGTCTGATCTGGACTTGGCAAAGTGAATGGACCACAGAACCTCTACCGAGCGAACATTGATGGGACGATCCATTGATTTCCAACCTGTAACTCTCCAGATGTTGAAAACTACAAATCAGGAGTGATGACCCCTGACCTACTCAGAAGCTGACCCCACACTATACACATATGTTCCTCCTATACACATGCATGCTGGGCGTGTATATGTGTGTACCTAGAGGGTCTGGCAATGGGTTACCTACCCTGAGAACAAAATAACTGGGCATGCTAGAAGTGGAAGTTCAGCTGTCTAAAGGGGTTGTCCAGGAATATATATTATCTAAGGCTTATCCTTAGCATTGGTGAGGGCCAACAGGTCAATGGGCGCTGAGTTACCATGCTGGCTGCTGGCCAAAATAAAGAGCACAGAGCCATCTGCTCTCGGCCTTGTGTAGTGTATAGTACAGGCAGCGGAAGTGGCCCCCCTGTCAGCCGCCTACCGATCAGATCCTAAGGATAGCCATAGATACATATTCCTGGACAACCCCTTTAATAGACAATATTGAACATTTTCCAAGATTATTAACCAATATTTGCCATGACAGTGTGAAGATACGACCTATCATGGGGGAATTGTTGGCCCATTACAAGTAATATATGGCTGGATGGAGAATTATAACTTCAGCAGCTTTAGGGCTCTGGGCCCCATTCAACACTCTAGGGATCTTCTACTTTGTCCAGGCACAGCGCCACTCCTGTATATGGCTGTGTCTGGTATTGCAGATTAGGATTTTCTTTTATCCTATAATAAAATGATACAGGAAGAGGACAACTAGAAATCAATACAGAAACTGCCCCCCCCAAAAAAAATCCAAAAACAGCAGATTAAAAGATGAAGCCATCACAGTATAATCGGCGAGGTTCACATTGTCAGACTGAAGTGCGTGCGGGAATGTTTCAGTTCACGGGAGCGAAAAATGGAGCCTGTTCCTATATGTGATGGAAGAAATACCGGGATGTCACACGAGACCCAAAAAGATAGAGAGAAACAAAAGAGATTCATTACATGGGACTGAAAATGAAAATGCTACGACATCAAAGAACCTGATCATCGCCTCACAAATGGTTAATGTCGCATCGTCAGCCGAGCTGAAGCTGTCACCGTAAATAAGCAATGTCAGCGGCGAAAGTTATATCAACAGGATAACAAGAGCATTGTACCCGGGGATCAGAAATGAGAGTGTTACTATACACAAGGGGCCGCACATAGAAATACCAAAACCAAGATCATTGCAGCAAAGAAGAGGAAATCCAAAAACACCACAGTGAAGAAGAAGAGTAAATCCAAAAATATCATAGCAAAAAAGAGGAAATACAAAAACCTCACAGCAAAGAAGAGGACATCTAAAAATATGGCAGCGAAGAAGATGAAATCCAAAAACCTCACAGCAAAGAAGAGGACATCTAAAAATATGGCAGCAAAGAAGAAGAGGAAATCCAAAAACATCACATCAAAAAGGAGGAAATCCAAAAACATCACAGCAAAAAAGAGTAAGAAATCCAAAAACATCACAGCGAAGAAGAGGACATCTAAAAACATTGCAGCAAAGAGGAAATCCAAAAACATCACAGTGAAGAAGAGCAGAAAATCTAAAAACACTGCTGGAAAGAAGAGGAAATCCAAAAACATCACAGCAAAGAGGAGGAGGAAATACAAAAACATCACAGCAAATAAGAGGAGGAAATCCAAAAACATCACAGCAAAGAAGAGGAGGAAATCCAAAAACATCACAGCAAAGAGGAGGAGGAAATCCAAAAACATTACAGCAAAGAGGAGGACATCTAAATATATGGCAGCAAAGAAGAGGAAATCCAAAAGCATCACAGCAAAAAACAGGCAGAAATACGAAAGTGTCACATTATAAAAGAGGAAATCTAAAAAGATTGCAGCAAAGAAGAGGAAAAAAAATCCAAAAACATTACATCAAAAAAGAGGAAATCCAAAAACATCACAGCAAAAAAGAGTAGGAAATCCAAAAACATCACAGCGAAGAAGAGGACATCTAAAAACATTGCAGCAAAGAGAAAATCCAAAAACATCACACTGAAGAAGAGGAGAAAATCCAAAAACATCACAGCAGATAAGTGGACCTCTAAAAACATTGTAGCAAAGAATAGGAAACTCAAAAACATCACAGCAAAAAACAGGCAGAAATACAAAAGTATCACATTATAAAAGAGGAAATCTAAAAAGATTGCAGCAAAGAAGAGGAAAAAAATCCAAAAATATTACATCAAAAAAGAGGAAATCCAAAAACATCACATCAAAAAAGAGGAGATACAAAAGTATCACAGCAAAGAGGAAGAGATCCAAAAACATCACATCACAGCAAGGAAACGGAGAACAAAAAACATCATAGCCGAGAAGATTAAATTAAAAATCATAAAAGCAAAATTGAGGAAATCCAAAAATAACACCTCAGAGGAAATTCAAAAATATTATAGCAAAAAACACATCAAAGCAGAGGAAAAACAAAAAAAAATCACATCAAAGGAGTAGAAATCGACAATCATCACATCTAAGCAAAGGAAATCCAAATACATTGATCAAAGAAATGGAAATCCAAAAACATCACAGCAAAGAATGGGAAGTAAAAAATATCACAGCCATGGGACAAAAAGTTCCAGAATTACAGGAGAGTTTCTCTGATTGGTAAACTACAGAGACCCAGAGCAAACATAAAATATGCCCCCCATTATGGTACCAGATTTGGCCGCACAGGACAGACAGGTCCGCTGTTTGCTTCTCCTTCCATGCTTGTTCCATGATCCTTGGATCATTTTCCCTCCCTCTAGTTTACAAATGTAGGCGAGAGTCCTGCACAACTCCCCTCCCTGAATAGTAAAAGAGTGGGACTAAGCAGGGCCAGGCCCCCTCTCTCTGCTGTCAAAAATTGCAGGGAGGCTCCATAGCTCTGCCCAGTTGACATATCTATATACGTTTACGGACGCTGCCCTGCCCAACACATGTTTGTATGGTTATTACACATGGCGGCCACTATGGGCCATTCTACACTGATGCTTTATGATCCCGGCATGACTATTTGGCATATACCTGCCCAGGGGCTCCATAGTGTAGAAGAGTTTCTTGGTCGGACCAAGTATGTGGCCCTAAAGTAGGGGCCGTCTGCTGTAAACACGATGATGTGGGTCACCAGATTTCACCGCTCACAGGATTGTCTTGAAGCCATAATAAGGGCTTGGTCGGGACGTCTGGCCTGGATACTACAGGTGGGGGCGACACATCACAAATATTCTTCTAGGCCCATGAACAGTAGTTGGCGGGCCGCCATGAGAGTTGTAGAGAAGAGGAGGAACTCTCTGCATTATTGGGTTAATACTTGGCTGTAGCACAAGAAGGACAAAAAGTCATTTATTAGACGTTCCATCTAATACAGAAGTGATAGGGCATAAAATCTCGGGGCGCGCTATCTGGCAGGAGTCAATGTACATATTAGCATGGACATTGTAGTGGGGTAAGAGCAGCCATAAGCGTACGGCCGCGCCACTGCGACGACTACAAAACAGGACAAGAAGACTGAACATCCAATTTCTATGCAGATCACCAAACCATGAAGGTAGAAGTCACTGGAGCAACGTACAATTACCAGCTAAACAATAGCCCATTGACGGAGCAGAAGTGACTGCGGCTGTAAACAGGGGCTTAGGGCCTGAGGACTGCACTTATCAGGCAGCTCGCTGAGATTCCAGGCAATGTCTAGATAGGCTGAAATACAGAGAACAAAAAGATCAACTCAAGAAAGAGAATTTTTGAAAAGACATTGAACATTTGGTGTTACTCAGGGGCATAGAGAGGAATCGGTGGTGGTCTTCATACTGATTCACTCCTTCATGACTGATCTTCTGCATTAGGGGGTGGGTCACCGTTCCTTTTCTCAGCCATTGACCCATGTCCCAATTCCCCCATCACTGTTTGTGGCCCCTGTGGAGATGGGGGAACCTGATAAGATGAACACCATCAATTTGCTACAAAAATATCTAATGTGAGGTCAATAAATGGACAACAGAAATCTTCTCCTGTTCCGAGGGTTCTCCACAGGGATGTAGCTATTGA
Source organism: Leptodactylus fallax (assembly GCA_947044405.1). NCBI lineage: Eukaryota > Metazoa > Chordata > Amphibia > Anura > Leptodactylidae > Leptodactylus > Leptodactylus fallax. The sequence goes on along the minus strand of CAMRHE010000707.1, from coordinate 336,870 downwards.
GGGTGCAGAAGTCGTAGCCAGATCTGGTGTCTATGGGGGACCAAAGACCCTCCGTCATAACAACATATAATCCTCATAGTGTCAGAGCAATGAGATGACACCATCTCTAAAAACTGAGAATATGCCGGCTGCAGCCATCTCAGCCCTCCGGGCTCTGGATCTTGTAGATTCTGAGACCATCAGACAAGTAGGACATGTGCTGAAGAACAGAAGCTTCTCTGGAGGCCCCATGTACCACCCAAGACATTGTGTTGCCCCAAAGAAGGAGCTGGATTAACCCTGACATGGTGATGTAATTCACATTGTATATTCATTGCAATTTTACCTTGCAGAAATAATCCCAAATATGCGCAGGACCAGTGGTCAGATGACCATATGTGTGCAGGACCTGTTACTGTAGAAGGACCTGAGGTCATACATGTGCAGGACCTGTTACTGTAGAAGGACCTGTTACTGTAGAAGGACCTGTGGTCATACGTGTGCAGGACCTGTTACTGTAGAATGACCTGTGGTCATACATGTGCAGGACCTGTTACTGTAGAAGGACCTGTTACTATAGAAGGACCTGTGGTCATACATGTGCAGGACCTGTTACTGTAGAAGGACCTGTGGTCATACATGTGCAGGACCTGTTACTGTAGAAGGACCTGTGGTCATACATGTGCAGGACCTGTTACTGTAGAAGGACCTGTGGTCATACATGTGCAGGACCTGTTACTGTAGAATGACCTGTGGTCATACATGTGCAGGACCTGTTACTGTAGAAGGACCTGCGAGAATGACCTGTGGTCATACATGTGCAGGACCTGTTACTGTAGAAGGACCTGAGGTCATACATGTGCAGGACCTGTTACTGTAGAAGGACCTGTGGTCATACATGTGCAGGACCTGTTACTGTAGAAGGACCTGTGGTCATACATGTGCAGGACCTGTTACTGTAGAAGGACCTGTGGTCATAGGGCGCGGCCTGTCTTTTGCGGCCCTGTTACTGTAGAATGACCTGTGGTCATCATGTGCAGGACCTGTTACTGTAGAAGGACCTGTGGTCAGGTACATGTGCAGGACCTGTTACTGTAGAATGACCTGTGGTCATACATGTGCAGGACCTGTTACTGTAGAAGGACCTGTTACTGTAGAATGACCTGTGGTCATACATGTGCAGGACCTGTTACTGTAGAAGGACCTGTGGTCATACATGTGCAGGACCTGTTACTGTAGAAGGACCTGTGGTCATACATGTGCAGGACCTGTTACTGTAGAAGGACCTGTGGTCATACATGTGCAGGACCTGTTACTGTAGAATGACCTGTGGTCATACATGTGCAGGACCTGTTACTGTAGAAGGACCTGTTCTGTGAATGCCTGTGGTCATACATGTGCAGGACCTGTTACTGTAGAAGGACCTGAGGTCATACATGTGCAGGACCTGTTACTGTAGAAGGACCTGTGGTCATACATGTGCAGGACCTGTTACTGTAGAAGGACCTGTGGTCATACATGTGCAGGACCTGTTACTGTAGAAGGACCTGTGGTCATACATGTGCAGGACCTGTTACTGTAGAAGGACCTGAGGTCATACATGTGCAGGACCTGTTACTGTAGAAGGACCTGTGGTCATACATGTGCAGGACCTGTTACTGTAGAAGGACCTGTGGTCATACATGTGCAGGACCTGTTACTGTAGAAGGACCTGTGGTCATACATGTGCAGGACCTGTTACTGTAGAATGACCTGTGGTCATACATGTGCAGGACCTGTTACTGTAGAAGGACCTGTGGTCATACATGTGCAGGACCTGTTACTGTAGAATGACCTGTGGTCATACATGTTCAGGACCTGTTACTGTAGAAGGACCTGTTACTGTAGAATGACCTGTGGTCATACATGTGCAGGACCTGTTACTGTAGAAGGACCTGTGGTCATACATGTGCAGGACCTGTTACTGTAGAATGACCTGTGGTCATACATGTTCAGGACCTGTTACTGTAGAAGGACCTGTTACTGTAGAATGACCTGTGGTCATACATGTGCAGGACCTGTTACTGTAGAAGGACCTGAGGTCATACATGTGCAGGACCTGTTACTGTAGAAGGACCTGTGGTCATACATGTGCAGGACCTGTTACTGTAGAAGGACCTGTGGTCATACATGTGCAGGACCTGTTACTGTAGAAGGACCTGTGGTCATACATGTGCAGGACCTGTTACTGTAGAAGGACCTGTTACTGTAGAATGACCTGTGGTCATACATGTGCAGGACCTGTTACTGTAGAAGGACCTGTTACTGTAGAAGGACCTGTGGTCATACGTGTGCAGGACCTGTTACTGTAGAAGGACCTGTGGTCATACGTGCGCAGGACCTGTTACTGTAGAAGGACCTGTTACTGTAGAAGGACCTGTTACTGTAGAAGGACCTGTGGTCATACGTGTGAAGGACCTATTACTGTACTGTAGAAGGACCTACAATTTTTAAAAAATAAAAAAGGACTATAAACAAGTGCTATCGTAATATAAAAATTATAATTTATTAAAAAATAATAAAAATAAAAAATAAGGCAACGCGTTTCGGCTATGGACAACTGCCTTTCTCAAGCCTATGTACATTCTATGAATCTTATATCATTTATATACAATCCATGATTGAAGGGAAACTCCCACAAGGGGAGGGTAATCATGGATTGTATATAAATGATATAAGATTCATAGAATGTACATAGGCTTGAGAAAGGCAGTTGTCCATAGCCGAAACGCGTTGCCTTATTTTTAATTTTTATTGTTTTTTAATAAATTATAATTTTTATATTATGGTAGCACTTGTTTATAGTTTTTTTTTTTTTTATTATTATTTTTAAAAAATTGTTTTTCCTTTATGGCTTTTTGGATTCAAATTACCAAGGACTTCAACTGCAGCCGTTTCCTATCATGGGGGAAGATTAAGTTGGTGCAACAGATGCCGTTTTTCTGATATACACTATTCATTATCCTGAATAGGTGAGATCTGTCTTACCCCGTGTGTTATTCATTCACCACCTATACAGGGTTCACTAGGGAGCGCCCCTCCCTTTCTTTTTTTGTAGAAGGACCTGTGGTCATATGTGTGAAGGACATGTTACTGTAGAAGGACCTATGGTCACATGATCATATGTGTGCAGGTCCTCACGTCAGTCATGTAAGTGTCATGTGCTGTGTACGTGTCTGGGGTCTGTATTAAATAGGGGGCATGTTCTGGATCTGCAGTTTATGGTGCATTCTGGGGTTTTCTGGGGTCTGTATTTTTTGGGCCATTCCGCTCCCACCTCTTCTCAGACCCTCAGCTGTAGCCCAGGGTGAGGAGGTAAGTGACCACTGGACACCAGGTACTAGGCCAGACATTCACCCAAACTGACCAATGCCTAGTAGGGTTACTGTCACACATGGCGAGGTGTGGGGGTGCAGGGAGTCCTGTCACATCGGGTAATGACTTTTTGGGTCCAGATGATTGTTTTTTCCTCTTTTTCTAGCTTATTATAAATTCGGTCTCCATTTCCAGGAATCGAGTTAGGGATCAGGTGACGAAAACCGAGACCTTCACCGAAAACTGAAAGAGTGAAAGTAAATGAGAGAAATGAGTCACAGATCAACACGCAGAGGTCTCGCCGGAGTCTAGACCGAGCCAACGGCACTGGAGGACTCTTAAAGGGACGTGCACCCTGTATTCTGTATGCTGGAAATTGCCAAAAAAATTAACCCTTTCCTGGGCTCCTGAAAGTTCTTAAACCTCATTATTTGTCCTCAGGCACCCAGTCTGGACATTACACTATAGAATCTGGAGGTCACATATAGTCCCCAAGGAGCAAACCATCAGAAACTGTCCTTAAAGGGGTTATCACATTTGTACTATTAATGGTCCTTAGGATAAGTCATGTGTATTAGATCTGCGGGGCCCGACACACAAGGTCAGCTGTGCCAGGAAACTCTGCTTATACAGACTATAGTGGTAGCTGTACGGGCTCATCTCAATAAATGAGAATATCTGTGAAACGTTCCTTCATTTCAGTAATTCAGTAATACAATCCATAATCAACATTTACAGAAATAAAACACTGGAAATAGAATCTAGAAAATATAGGAGGGCACTTTATTAATGTAATTACTGAAAGAAATAAACAAACGTTTCACAGATATTCTCATTTATTGAGATGCTCCTGTAGGTGCTGCAGCCCTGTACCAGAGACGTCCATGAGGCAGCACTGCAATCTCAAAGCCTGCCCATAGTTTGTACAGCAAGTGAGCAGCATGTCCTAGTACAGCTGATCCCAGGTGTCGGACCAGCGCCGATCTAATACAGTGCAGTCATTGTGTACATACATTACATTACTTATCCTGTATTAAACTCCAGAGCTGCGCTCACTATTCTGCTGGTGCAGTCATTGTGTACATACATTACATTACTTATCCTGTATTAAACTCCAGAGCTGCGCTCACTATTCTGCTGGTGCAGTCATTGTGTACATACATTACATTACTTATCCTGTATTATATTCCAGAGCTGCGCTCACTATTCTGCTGGTGCAGTCACTGTGTACATACATTACATTACTTATCCTGTATTATACCCCAGAGCTGCGCTCACTATTCTGCTGGTGCAGTCACTGTGTACATACATTACATTACTTATCCTGTATTATACTCCAGAGCTGCACTCACTATTCTGCTGGTACAGTCACTGTGTACATACATTACATTACTTATCCTGTACTGATCCTGAGTTACATCCTGTATTATACTCCAGAGCTGCGCTCACTATTCTGCTGGTACAGTCACTGTGTACATACATTACATTACTTATCCTGTACTGATCCTGAGTTACATCCTGTATTATACCCCAGAGCTGCGCTCACTAGTCTGCTGGTGCAGTCACTGTGTACATACATTACATTACTTATCCTGTACTGATCCTGAGTTACATCCTGTATTATACTCCAGAGCTGCGCTCGCTATTCTGCTGGTGCAGTCACTGTGTACATACATTACATTACTTATCCTGTATTATACTCCAGAGCTGCACTCACTATTCTGCTGGTACAGTCACTGTGTACATACATTACATTACTTATCCTGTACTGATCCTGAGTTACATCCTGTATTATACTCCAGAGCTGCACTCACTATTCTGCTGGTACAGTCACTGTGTACATACATTACATTACTTATCCTGTACTGATCCTGAGTTACATCCTGTATTATACTCCAGAGCTGCGCTCACTATTCTGCTGGTGCAGTCACTGTGTACATACATTACATTACTTATCCTGTATTATACTCCAGAGCTGCGCTCACTATTCTGCTGGTGCAGTCACTGTGTACATACATTATATTACTTATCCTGTACTGATCCTGAGTTATATCCTGTATTATACTCCAGAGCTGCGCTCACTATTCTGCTGGTACAGTCACTGTGTACATACATTACATTACTTATCCTGTATTATACTCCAGAGCTGCACTCACTATTCTGCTGGTGCAATCACTGTGTATATACATTACATTACTTATCCTGTACTGATCCTGAGTTACATCCTGTATTATACTCCAGAGCTGCGCTCACTATTCTGCTGGTGCAGTCACTGTGTACATACATTACATTACTTATCCTGTATTATACTCCAGAGCTGCGCTCACTTTACTGCTGGTGCAGTCACTGTGTATATACATTACATTACTTATCCTGTACTGATCCTGAGTTACATCCTGTATTATACTCCAGAGCTGCGCTCACTATTCTGCTGGTACAGTCACTGTGCACATACATTACATTACTTATCCTGTACTGATCCTGAGTTACATCCTGTATTATACTCCAGAGCTGCGCTCACTATTCTGCTGGTACAGTCACTGTGTACATACATTACATTACTTATCCTGTACTGATCCTGAGTTACAACTTGTATTATCCTCCAGAGCTGCGCTCACTATTCTGCTGGTGCAGTCACTGTGTACATACATTACATTACTTATCCTGTACTGATCCTGAGTTACATCCTGTATTATACTCCAGAGCTGCGCTCACTATTCTGCTGGTACAGTCACTGTGTACATACATTACATTACTTATCCTGTACTGATCCTGAGTTACAACTTGTATTATCCTCCAGAGCTGCGCTCACTATTCTGCTGGTGCAGTCACTGTGTACATACATTACATTACTTATCCTGTACTGATCCTGAGTTACATCCTGTATTATACTCCAGAGCTGCGCTCACTATTCTGCTGGTACAGCCACTGTGTATATACATTATATTACTTATCCTGTACTGAGCCTGAGTTATATCCTGTATTATACTCCAGAGCTGCGCTCACTTTACTGCTGGTGCAGTCACTGTGTACATACATTACATTACTTATCCTGTATTATACTCCAGAGCTGCACTCACTATTCTGCTGGTGCAGTCACTGTGTACATACATTACATTACTTATCCTGTATTATACTCCAGAGCTGCGCTCACTATTCTGCTGGCTCAGTCACTGTGTACATACATTACATTACTTATCCTGTATTATACTCCAGAGCTGCGCTCACTATTCTGCTGGTACAGTCACTGTGTACATACATTACATTACTTATCCTGTACTGATCCTGAGTTACATCCTGTATTATACTCCAGAGCTGCACTCACTATTCTGCTGGTACAGTCACTGTGTACATACATTACATTACTTATCCTGTACTGATCCTGAGTTACATCCTGTATTATACTCCAGAGCTGCGCTCACTATTCTGCTGGTGCAGTCACTGTGTACATACATTACATTACTTATCCTGTATTATACTCCAGAGCTGCGCTCCTCTTTGTAGCCTCTGTAGAGTGCCCTATCTGGGCTTTAGGCCCCTACATAATGACAGATCTCCTGTTGGATGTCGATCCTGCTATTTCCAGTCGTCTGACATGTGGGATCTGGAGGGTTCGGCTCTTCCTCTCGCTCGGCGTCTGCAGTGATTTGGGGGGAGGGTCTCGGATCCTTTGAAGCTTTTCATCTCGTCTCTTTATTCAGGATTTATTACATTTCTTTCTTCTGCCTTTTTTGATATGTTAATTTTCACAAATTGTGGAGTATTAAATGTATGTCTTTTTATTACGGCTTTTATGAGGCGAGCCGGAGAACACAAAACATACAAAAGCCGCCCCACCCTGGTAATAACCTCTCGGCGCGGCCTCCTCCTCTGCCTGGAGCCCACTCTTACTCACCAATTATAGGCACAGCTTCCAGGCACCTTCCTCTGTGCTGCTCTGGCGGGGGCACCGGGGTAGGACCCTCCTGATAATGGCCACTGCTGCCCTCTAGGACCTCTCATTCAGTCCAGAAAACTTTTAATAAGGAGAATTTGTTTCAGAATTTCATAGGTGAGTTGTCCAAAAATTCAGGGATCACAAGTTGTCGCCCACAATCTGGGATATTCAGCATCAAGTTTTTAATCTCTCTGCAGCGCCACCACAGGATAAATGAAGCATTACATGATGCACACTGAGATCAATAGTAATGGAAGTGGTGGGTCCTCCAGGGACAAGGAGACCCTTAAGTAGTCCCTCTCTGAGCCAACTAATCAATGAAGGTCCTGAATAGGGTAAGTAAAATGTGAGTTTGGAACCAAAACCAAGGCACTGGCCAAAGCTTTGGGCAGATGGCACACAGTCAACACGGTAACAGGCTGGGGTCAGCTCAGAGGTTCAGAGTTGGGTAGAAAAACGGAGGTCAAACTATAGACGGTAGCAGAAGACATCTTCACAGGAACTAGCAGGCTAGGAGCCTTATAGCTCAGGCATCTTCCTGTGGGGTAAGTACCTTAGATAAACCAGAGGCACCCATGAGATTTCACTGCATCCTATGATCACACACATCCAAGGAGGTCAGTGTAAGAATGACAGCGACAGCAACTCCCAAGTGGACAGAGGTGCAAGGAATATGGAGGATAAAATAACTAACCCAAGAGGTATAGGGGGCTGAATTGGGTTGAATGGGCGGGTGGGAGAGTGTCCTATAGCAAAAATGTCTTGATACTGCTCATCACCTCCGAGCAAAGGGCACCAAGGACTTGTTCTTCACAAACCTTACCCTAGTTGGGGCCGCACAGTATATAGAGGTTTGGTTAGAAGCACAATCACATGATCCATAAAGAAATTGACCAAGAGCAACCAAATCTAAGTCCAGCTCCAAGGACCTCAGATCATGTACCTCAGATCATGGACCTTAGATCACAGACCTCAGATCATGGGCCTCAGATCATGTACCTCAGATCACGGGCCTCAGATCACGGGCCTCAGATCATGGACCTTAGATCACGGACCTCAGATAACGGACCTCAGATCAGGAGCCTCAGATCACGGACCTCAGATCATGGGCCTCAGATCACGTACCTCAGATCATGGGCCTCAGATCATGGACCTTAGATTACGGACCTCAGATCATGGACCTTAGATCACGGATCTCAGATCAGGAGCCTCAGATCACGGGCCTCAGATCACGGACCTCAGATCATGGGCCTCAGATCACATACCTCAGATCATGGGCCTCAGATCATGGACCTTAGATCACGGACCTCAGATCACGGACCTCAGATCAGGAGCTTCAGATCACGGGCCTCAGATCACGGACCTCAGATCCATTACAAAATATCAAGGAGAAAACAGAAGAAAAGAGGGGCACGACAAGACAATGAGTCTTAAGCTGAACCCCCCCCTGTCCCAGCCTACTTGCCTGAACTGCCCTAGGGGACAGACAACAACTGGGTGGCAATCCCTTCTTAAGATATAAGTGATGACACAGAATGCAGACAAGACAAACAACAACAAAAGGGAGCTCAGCTAGAAAAGTGAGCAGCGTAGTACAGAATCGAAATCCAAGAGAACAGTCACAAGTAAAGCCAAAGGTCAGAAGTTAGTAAGTACAATACAATCAGCACGCGGCGCAAAGGCCTGAACAGGCAGAGACGTTACACACTGATCATTACTGATGTCTTGGAGTGAGATGTGAGCGAGGGGTGCAGGGTTAGGCATCAACCAAAAATAGACTATGAAAAAGATAAAATTGGACCACCAGCAAGCAAGGCTGAAGTTATGGCTTGTCTTCACCCGACGCATTCATGGGTTACCAGGAAGAAGATGGTGCCATGTTAGATGACAGAGTGATCTGAGGGATTCTAATGTTCTGCTCTGGTCCTTGTAGGATTGCAGATCTGGAGACTCTTTATAGTTCTACTAGAGGTCACCTCAGTGGAGTCATCTCCAATATCAGGAGGATTGGGAAGAGCGTTATTATGATTCTGCATTTCTGTTATCGTAGGCTTCGGTCGCTGTCATAAGGAATTTATGGTGAGCGCCGCCTCCGAATCCTAGAGAAAGATTTTAGTAGTCGTCAGAGAACAAGCTCGAAAGCTTTCTAAGTAAAAGTCATCTGGAGAATGCTGAGCGTTACCCAAGAAACGGCATCGAGTGAAGTCCAAAGGACTGTCATGAGGAAAACGTATATTGTGCGGGAGCCAATATGGTGTCCTAGAGAGTGCTCCTGGATCCAGTCCAGAAATATTCCTCTGCAGGAGGCGGCACGCTCACTCCAAAAGCTATTTTACAGAGAGTTCATTAAGTTGAGGACAGAAACTTCTCAGAAGACGTGGCCGGTTCTCACCACTCCTCCACTGTAGAGGGCGCCACCACCGCTGCCAATATCAGGGGCAGGGAAATGCATTTCATAACCTTCCTGGAATATATCAAGTATTACAAGAGGGTTGTGTCAAATTTATAGAATATTCTGAGGATCCTTCAAGGAGATGGATTAAAGGGGGCACTGCGGCCAGGTTAGTATGCTATTGTTTTATTTTACACCTCCCCCGGCCTCCAAATGGGTTACTCCAATACCTGGACAACCCCTTTTAGGTTGCCGAAGACCCCAAAAAAGTACGGAACTGACTGACCATTTAATGATTATAGGGGTGTCCTGAATCTCGGGGGGATTGCAACACCCAGTCCTTGTAACTGCAGAAAATGGAGACTAGTTTTGTATGGACTTAGGGACATGACCCAAAAGAAATGGAGTTATTTGTGGCATGTCCATCAGATGATCGGGGACCTGTGGTGGCCGCCGCAGACGCCTGATATCTAGAGTAAAGAGGAATCTGCAGAGCCTGACCAGGTGTCCATTATGTCCATTCTTTGCTGGTGAAGCTCCAGGTTACCTGCAGGGGGCAGAGTATCTGAACAGGAGCTCTGCAAGGGCCAGACAGAGGTGACGGTGTTGTATACATGAGCGCCATATTGACACCCCATCCCTGGATTATAGACACATACAGTGGATACGCCACCAATGTTGAAGGTGAGACTAGCCCTTTAATACTTGCCTTTTGTAGAACATGCACCCGTGGTTAGACATCCCTGGTGGCAGCGCTTGGCGGTTTGAGTGACAGTAAGTACGGGCGACAGAAACAGACAGCAATGTGGAGGCGCAAAGATAAATCTAATCGGAATCTTTAATTCCCCATTACACGAGCTCCATGAATGAATTTATCGCAAGAGTGTCTGAGCAGCAGCGAGAAAGATGGACATTCATGACCTCCACCACAGCCATGTACACAGAGAGACAGACGGAAATTCATCACCTCCACCACAACCATGTACACAACAAGACAGACAGACATTCATCACCTCCACCACAGCCATGTACACATTGAGACAGACATTTATCACCTCCACCACAACCATGTACACAGCAAGACAGACGGACACTCATCACCTCCAACACAACCATGTACACAGCAAGACAGACGGACACTCATCACCTCCAACACAACCATGTACACAGCAAGACAGACGGACACTCATCACCTCCAACACAACCATGTACACAGCAAGACAGACGGACACTCATCACCTCCAACACAACCATGTACACAGCAAGACAGACGGACACTCATCACCTCCAACACAACCATGTACACAGTGAGACAGACGGACATTCATCACCTCCACCACAAACATGTACACAGCAAGACAGAAGGACACTCATCACCTCCAACACAACCATGCACACAGCAAGACAGACAGACACTCATCACCTCCAACACAACCATATACACAGCAAGACAGACAGACACTCATCACCTCCACCACAACCATGTACACAGCGAGACAGACAGACATTCATCACCTCCACCACAATCATGTACACAGCAAGACAGACGGACACTCATCACCTCCACCACAGCCATGTACACAGTGAGACAGACAGACACTCATCACCTCCACCACAACCATGTACACAGCGAGACAGATGGACACTCATCACCTCCACCATAACCATGTACACAGCGAGACAGACGGATATTCATCACCTCCAACACAACCATGTACACAGAGAGACAGACAGACACTCATCACCTCCACCACAGCCATGTACATAGAGAGACAGACGGACACTCATCACCTCCAACACAACCATGTACACAGCGAGACAGATGGACACTCATCACCTCCACCACAACCATGTACACAGCAAGACAGACGGACACTCATCACCTCCACCACAGCCATGTACACAGAGAGACAGACGGACATTCATCACCTCCACCAAAACCATGTACACAGCGAGACAGATGGACACTCATCACCTCCACCACAGCCATGTACACAGCGAGACAGACGGACAATCATCACCTCCAACACAACCATATACACAGCGAGACAGACGGACATTCATCACCTCCACCACAGCCATGTACACAATGAGACAGACGGACACTCATCACCTCCACCACAACCATGTACACAGCAAGACAGATGGACACTCATCACCTCCACCACAACCAAATACACAGCAAGACAGACACTCATCACCTCCACCACAACCATATACACAGCGAGACATACAGACACTCATCACCTCCACCATAGCCATGTACACAGCAAGACAGACAGACACTCATCACCTCCAACACAACCATGCACACAGCAAGACAGACAGACACTCATCACCTCCAACACAACCATATACACAGCAAGACAGACAGACACTCATCACCTCCACCACAACCATGTACACAGCGAGACAGACAGACATTCATCACCTCCACCACAGCCATGTACACAGCAAGACAGACAGACACTCATCACCTCCACCACAACCATGCACACAGCGAGACAGACGGACACTCATCACCTCCACCACAACCATGTACACAACGAGACAGACAGACACTCATCACCTCCACCACAGCCATATACACAGCAAGACAGACAGACATTCATCACCTCCAACACAACCATATACACAGCAAGACAGACAGACATTCATCACCTCCACCACAACCATGTACACAGAGAGACAGACGGACATTCATCACCTCCACCAAAACCATGTACACAGCGAGACAGATGGACACTCATCACCTCCACCACAGCCATGTACACAGCGAGACAGACGGACACTCATCACCTCCAACACAACCATATACACAGCGAGACAGACGGACATTCATCACCTCCACCACAGCCATGTACACAATGAGACAGACGGACACTCATCACCTCCACCACAACCATGTACACAGCAAGACAGATGGACACTCATCACCTCCACCACAACCAAATACACAGCAAGACAGACACTCATCACCTCCACCACAACCATATACACAGCGAGACATACAGACACTCATCACCTCCACCACAGCCATGTACACAGCAAGACAGACAGACACTCATCACCTCCAACACAACCATGCACACAGCAACAGAGACAGACACTCATCACCTCCAACACAACCATATACACAGCAAGACAGACAGACAGACACTCATCACCTCCACCACAACCATGTACACAGCGAGACAGACAGACATTCATCACCTCCACCACAGCCATGTACACAGCAAGACAGACAGACACTCATCACCTCCACCACAACCATGCACACAGCGAGACAGACGGACACTCATCACCTCCACCACAACCATGTACACAGCAAGACAGAAGGACACTCATCACCTCCAACACAACCATGCACACAGCAAGACAGACAGACACTCATCACCTCCAACACAACCATATACACAGCAAGACAGACAGACACTCATCACCTCCACCACAACCATGTACACAGCGAGACAGACAGACATTCATCACCTCCACCACAATCATGTACACAGCAAGACAGACGGACACTCATCACCTCCACCACAGCCATGTACACAGTGAGACAGACAGACACTCATCACCTCCACCACAACCATGTACACAGCGAGACAGATGGACACTCATCACCTCCACCATAACCATGTACACAGCGAGACAGACGGATATTCATCACCTCCAACACAACCATGTACACAGAGAGACAGACAGACACTCATCACCTCCACCACAGCCATGTACATAGAGAGACAGACGGACACTCATCACCTCCACCACAACCATGTACACAGCGAGACAGATGGACACTCATCACCTCCACCACAACCATGTACACAGCAAGACAGACGGACACTCATCACCTCCACCACAGCCATGTACACAGAGAGACAGACGGACATTCATCACCTCCACCAAAACCATGTACACAGCGAGACAGATGGACACTCATCACCTCCACCACAGCCATGTACACAGCGAGACAGACGGACAATCATCACCTCCAACACAACCATATACACAGCGAGACAGACGGACATTCATCACCTCCACCACAGCCATGTACACAATGAGACAGACGGACACTCATCACCTCCACCACAACCATGTACACAGCAAGACAGATGGACACTCATCACCTCCACCACAACCAAATACACAGCAAGACAGACACTCATCACCTCCACCACAACCATATACACAGCGAGACATACAGACACTCATCACCTCCACCACAGCCATGTACAAAGCAAGACAGACAGACACTCATCACCTCCAACACAACCATGCACACAGCAAGACAGACAGACACTCATCACCTCCAACACAACCATATACACAGCAAGACAGACAGACACTCATCACCTCCACCACAACCATGTACACAGCGAGACAGACAGACATTCATCACCTCCACCACAGCCATGTACACAGCAAGACAGACAGACACTCATCACCTCCACCACAACCATGCACACAGCGAGACAGACGGACACTCATCACCTCCACCACAACCATGTACACAACGAGACAGACAGACACTCATCACCTCCACCACAGCCATATACACAGCAAGACAGACAGACATTCATCACCTCCAACACAACCATATACACAGCAAGACAGACAGACATTCATCACCTCCACCACAACCATGTACACAGAGAGACAGACGGACATTCATCACCTCCACCAAAACCATGTACACAGCGAGACAGATGGACACTCATCACCTCCACCACAGCCATGTACACAGCGAGACAGACGGACACTCATCACCTCCAACACAACCATATACACAGCGAGACAGACGGACATTCATCACCTCCACCACAGCCATGTACACAATGAGACAGACGGACACTCATCACCTCCACCACAACCATGTACACAGCAAGACAGATGGACACTCATCACCTCCACCACAACCAAATACACAGCAAGACAGACACTCATCACCTCCACCACAACCATATACACAGCGAGACATACAGACACTCATCACCTCCACCACAGCCATGTACACAGCAAGACAGACAGACACTCATCACCTCCAACACAACCATGCACACAGCAACAGAGACAGACACTCATCACCTCCAACACAACCATATACACAGCAAGACAGACAGACAGACACTCATCACCTCCACCACAACCATGTACACAGCGAGACAGACAGACATTCATCACCTCCACCACAGCCATGTACACAGCAAGACAGACAGACACTCATCACCTCCACCACAACCATGCACACAGCGAGACAGACGGACACTCATCACCTCCACCACAACCATGTACACAGCAAGACAGAAGGACACTCATCACCTCCAACACAACCATGCACACAGCAAGACAGACAGACACTCATCACCTCCAACACAACCATATACACAGCAAGACAGACAGACACTCATCACCTCCACCACAACCATGTACACAGCGAGACAGACAGACATTCATCACCTCCACCACAATCATGTACACAGCAAGACAGACGGACACTCATCACCTCCACCACAGCCATGTACACAGTGAGACAGACAGACACTCATCACCTCCACCACAACCATGTACACAGCGAGACAGATGGACACTCATCACCTCCACCATAACCATGTACACAGCGAGACAGACGGATATTCATCACCTCCAACACAACCATGTACACAGAGAGACAGACAGACACTCATCACCTCCACCACAGCCATGTACATAGAGAGACAGATGGACATTCATCACCTCCACCAAAACCATGTACACAGCGAGACAGATGGACACACATCACCTCCACCACAGCCATGTACACCGCGAGACAGATGGACACTCATCACCTCCAACACAACCATATACACAGTGAGACAGACGGACATTCATCACCTCCACCACAACCATGTACACAGCGAGACAGATGGACACTCATCACCTCCAACACAACCATGTACACAGCAAGACAGATGGACACTCATCACCTCCACCACAACCAAGTACACAGCAAGACAGACACTTATCACCTCCACCACAACCATATACACAGCGAGACACACAGACACTCATCACCTCCACCACAGCCATGTACACAGCGAGACAGACGGACACTCATCACCTCCACCACAGCCATGTACACAGCGAGACAGACGGACACTCATCACCTCCAACACAACCATGCACACAGCAAGACAGACAGACACTCATCACCACCACCACAGCCATGTACACAGTGAGACAGACGGACATTCATCACCTCCAACACAACCATGTACACAGTGAGACAGATGGACATTCATCACCTCCACCACAGCCATGTACACAGCGAGACAGACAGACATTCATCACTTCCAACACAACCATGTACACAGCGAGACAGACGGACATTCATCACCTCCACCACAGCCATGTACACAGCGAAACAGACAGACACTCATCACCTCCACCACAGACATGTACACAGTGAGACAGACAGACACTCATCACCTCCAACACAACCATGTACACAGCGAGACAGACGGACACTCATCACCTCCACCACAATCATGTACACAGCAAGTCAGACGGACACTCATCACCTCCACCACACCCATGTACACAGTGAGACAGACGGACACTCATCACCTCCACCACAACCATGTACACAGCGAGACAGACGGACATTCATCACCTCCACCACAACCATGTACACAGCGAGACAGATGGACACTCATCACCTCCACCATAACCATGTACACAGCGAGACAGACGGATATTCATCACCTCCAACACAACCATGTACACAGCAAGACAGACGGACATTCATCACCTCCACCACAACCATGTACATAGAGAGACAGACGTACATTCATCACCTCCACCACAGCCATGTACTTAGAGAGACAGACGGACACTCATCACCTCCAACACAACCAAGTACACAGCGAGACAGATGGACACTCATCACCTCCACCACAACCATGTACACAGCAAGACAGACTGACACTCATCACCTCCACCACAGCCATGTACACAGCGAGACAGACGGACATTCATCACCTCCACCAAAACCATGTACACAGTGAGACAGATGGACACTCATCACCTCCACCACAGCCATGTACATAGAGAGACAGATGGACATTCATCACCTCCACCACAGCCATGTACTTAGAGAGACAGACGGACATTCATCACCTCCACCACAGCCATGTACTTAGAGAGACAGACGGACATTCATCACCTCCACCACAGCCATGTACTTAGAGAGACAAATGGACACTCATCACCTCCACCACAGCCATGTACACAGTGAGACAGATGGACATTCATCACCTCCACCACAACCATGTACATAGAGAGACAGACGGACATTCATCACCTCCACCACAGCCATGTACTTAGAGAGACAGATGGACACTCATCACCTCCACCACAGCCATGTACACAGTGAGACAAATGGACACTCATCACCTCCACCACAACCATGTACACAGCGAGACAGACGGATATTCATCACCTCCACCACAACCATGTACACAGCGAGACAGATGGACATTCATCACCTCCAACACAACCATATACACAGCGAAACAGACAGACACTCATCACCTCCAACACAACCATATACACAGCGAGACAGACGGACACTCATCACCTCCAACACAACCATGTACACAGCAAGACAGACAGACACTCATCACCTCCAACACAACCATGTACACAGTGAGACAGATAGACATTCATCACCTCCAACACAACCATGTACACAGCAAGACAGACGGACACTCATCACCTCCACCACAGCCATGTACACAGCAAGACAGACGGACACTCATCACCTCCACCACAATCATGTACACAGCAAGTCAGACGGACACTCATCACCTCCACCACACCCATGTACACAGTGAGACAGACGGACACTCATCACCTCCACCACAACCATGTACACAGCGAGACAGACGGACATTCATCACCTCCACCACAACCATGTACACAGTGAGACAGATGGACACTCATCACCTCCACCATAACCATGTACACAGCGAGACAGACGGATATTCATCACCTCCAACATAACCATGAACACAGCAAGACAGACGGACATTCATCACCTCCACCACAACCATGTACATAGAGAGACAGACGGACATTCATCACCTCCACCACAGCCATGTACTTAGAGAGACAGACGGACACTCATCACCTCCACCACAGCCATGTACACAGTGAGACAGACGGACATTCATCACCGCTCATCACCTCCACCACAATGATGGACACAACGAGACAGCATCCCAGACTGCTCCTGCTTCTATTGTGTTTGTCTTTGTGCCTCTGGGTTAAGTTTGCAAGTCCTGTCTATATATTCTGTGTTACATGTTCTGTGCTCTCCCTTGTACATTTCTTTATTAGTTTCCCCCTTGTTCACCCTCTATACTTGGTACAGCACTGGCCTATCACAGGCCACAGGGCAGGGTCTGAGTAGACTTTTGTCTCCAGTGGAACCGTTGGAGCCTCAGTGCAGAGTTAGTGTGTAGTTGGAGACAGCACATGCCAGCTCTGCCGACTGAGGCTAACGGTTCGATTTAAGACAGCCATGTATCAGAGAGTTCATCTGTCTGACCTTTGGACATTGTGCCAGGAGGAGCAGTGGAGTCCATTGAAAGGAGGTGTTGTCCTGGCGCCTTCTATAAGGTAACCAGACCCCTGTCAGGACTACCCTGGAGTACAACCCCCAGTATCTGTTGCTGGGAGAGGCGGAGGAGTGGAGCTAGAGATGGAGTGGAGTGCGGCACTAGAGCATGAGCATCACTGGGCAGCCCCTCAAAACCAAGGCTGAGGAGTTGGATACTGGGGACCTGGTACAGATGTTGCATTGGGGCCCAGGATCCTCCTGTTACCGCTCTGATCTGCACAGCTCTTACCTGACACCAGGAGGCGCAGGGCCTTCAGGGCACATGTAAGACTTCCTTAAAGGGGTCTCCAAGACACTGGTATTGATGACATATTTCAGATAGTTCATCGATATCAACTCGGTGGAAGTCTGAAAACCGACTCCGCGCCGATCAGCTGACTGAAGAGGTTGCTGCGTGCCAATAAGTGCAGCTTACCAAGCATAGCGCCGTACACTGTATGCAGGTTGTGCTCGGTATTGCAACTCAATTCTATTCCATTTCATGTCCGTGTGACTAAAGAATGAGACATCTCTGACCTGAGAAGAAGCGGCAATCCTCCAAGAACCGCAGCGTACCTTTTTGTGCAGCTAAATGGCGGTGCTGTATAAACTGACCCGTCCTCGTGGCCATATAGGGGTCACTGACATATTGGATGTGTCCTCAGCTAAAATATCATCTTTGGAGGAATCGGTGAGATAAATCGGACACGAGAACCTCAATATAATAAGTGCAAGGAACGAGTAGCTATGCTGAGGTATCTGAGCTGGCGTGGTACATTCTCAGGAGGTCATTTATTGTAAATCCAGCATTTTTACAGTTTACCCCGACAACCTTTGGCAATCTGGCCGAGCATCTGATGAGCCGGCGGCAAAAGCTGCCAAAGCCAGGAAGTTATTTGTGCAGACATTCGCCCAATGCCAAGAGCAATTACACAGCAAGCGAGCGCTGCAGCGTAGCAGGGGTTAATGTATTGTAAGGCAGAGAATGGAGAATCGCCCGCCCCAGTACACACAGCAAACCATTCCAGACACAGGGGCGCGGCAGGGGTTACACGACCCCACAGTATGGTTCTCAGTTTTGACATCCAGGACATAAGAGCTGCTGTCTGTTTTGCTTTCTATGACCCTTGGGACACCCCCCAAACAGTGGAGTCCTGTGCACCTCCTAACCACCTGGAATACACATTCAGGATTACATATTGTATGTATCATGAGGTCCTGCAGCAGCTGAGGTGTGTATGATGAGGTCCTGCAGCAGCTGAGATGTGTATTATGAGGTCTCTGCAGCAGCTGAGGTGTATTATGAGGTTCTGCAGCAGCTGAGGTGTGTATGATGAGGTCCTGCAGCAGCTGAGGTGTGTAGTATGAGGTCCTGCAGCAGCTGAGGTGTGTATCATGAGGTCCTGCAGCAGCTGAGGTGTGTATGATGAGGTTCTGCAGCAGCTGAGGTGTGTAGTATGAGGTTCTGCAGAAGCTGAGGTGTGTATGATGAGGTTCTGCAGCAGCTGAGATGTGTATGATGAGGTTCTGCAGCAGCTGAGATGTGTATTATGAGGTCCTGCAGCAGCTGAGGTGTGTATTATGAGGTCCTGCAGCAGCTGAGGTGTGTATTATGAGGTCCTGCAGCAGCTGAGGTGCGTATTATGAGGTCCTGCAGCAGCTGAGGTGTGTATGATGAGGTCCTGCAGCAGCTGAGATGTGTATTATGAGGTTCTGCAGCAGCTGAGATGTGTACTATGAGGTTCTGAAGCAGCTGAGGTGTGTACTATGAGGTTCTGCAGCAGCTGAGGTGTGTACTATGAGGTCTCTGCAGCAGCTGAGGTGTGTATTATGAGGTCCTGCAGCAGCTGAGATGTGTATGATGAGGTCCTGCAGCAGCTGAGATGTGTATTATGAGGTCCTGCAGCAGCTGAGGTGTGTATTATGAGGTCCTGCAGCAGCTGAGGTGTGTATTATGAGGTCCTGCAGCAGCTGAGGTGAGTATTATGAGGTCCTGCAGCAGCTGAGGAGAGTATTATGAGGTCCTGCAGCAGCTGAGGTGTATATTATGAGGTCCTGCAGCAGCTGAGGTGTGTATTATGAGGCCCTGCAGCAGCTGAGGTGTGTATTATGAGGTCCTGCAGCAGCTGAGGTGTGTAGTATGAGGTTCAGCCGCAGCTGAGGTGTGTATTATGAGGTTCTGCAGCAGCTGAGGTGTGTATTATGAGGTCCTGCAGCAGCTGAGGTGCGTATTATGAGGTCCTGCAGCAGCTGAGGTGTGTATTATGAGGTCCTGCAGCAGCTGAGGTGTGTACTATGAGGTTCTGCAGCAGCTGAGGTGAGTATTATGAGGTCCTGCAGCAGCTGAGGTGTGTATTATGAGGTCCTGCAGCAGCTGAGGTGTGTAGTATGAGGTCCTGCAGCAGCTGAGGTGTGTACTATGAGGTCTCTGCAGCAGCTGAGGTGTATGTTATGATGTCCTGCAGCAGCTGAGGTGTGTAGTATGAGGTCCTGCAGCAGCTGAGGTGTGTATTATGAGGTTCTGCAGCAGCTGAGGTGTGTACTATGAGGTCCTGCAGCAGCTGAGGTGTATGTTATGATGTTCTGCAGCAGCTGAGGTGTGTAGTATGAGGTCCTGCAGCAGCTGAGGTGTGTATTATGAGGTCTCTGCAGTAGCTGGGGTGAGTATTATGAGGTCCTGCAGCAGCTGAGATGTGTATTATGAGGTCCTGCAGCAGCTGAGGTGTGTAGTATGAGGTCCTGCAGCAGCTGAGGTGTGTATTATGAGGTCCTGCAGCAGCTGAGGTGTGTATTATGAGGTCCTGCAGCAGCTGAGATGTGTATGATGAGGTCCTGCAGCAGCTGAGGTGTGTAGTATGAGGTTCTGCAGTAGCTGAGGTGTGTATTATGAGGTTCTGCAGTAGCTGTGGTGTGTAGTATGAGGTCCTGCAGCAGCTGAGGTGTGTATTATGAGGTCTCTGCAGCAGCTGAGGTGTATATTATGATGTTCTGCAGCAGCTGAGGTGTGTATTATGAGGTTCTGCAGCAGCTGAGGTGTGTACTATGAGGTCCTGCAGCAGCTGAGGTGTATGTTATGATGTTCTGCAGCAGCTGAGGTGTGTAGTATGAGGTTCTGCAGTAGCTGAGGTGTGTATTATGAGGTTCTGCAGTAGCTGTGGTGTTATCAAACAAGTAGACTACAGCCCAAGTTCTTACCGACACGTAGAGATGACAGCAGTGAGGCACCAGGCGAGGTGAGACTCAGGAGCAGCAGGAGGAGCGGAGCTCCCAGCTCAGGTTGCAGCATCTTCTTCTACTCCTCATGGAGACGGATCGAGGCGCAGCCAGGCTGACACCACCTGGGGGGACAAGGAACAGAGTGACATTATTGGGGAGTCAAAAATCAAGGTGAGAAAACCAAGTCATACCCCACAGGTTCAACAAGCCACCCACTATGGATAAGCCTACTGGTCAATGGTCAAGAAGTCTCATCAAACAGAAGCTCTGCTATCCACAGGTAGCCCACGTGACTACTTTACTGTGTCATCTTCAGAGGCATTTGCCAAATCTTCTATCTACAGGAATATGCCCACATGTGACAGGTCCACGACTCAGTGACACAGACTAGTATGGATATGATAGAAGTACAGTCAGACCTGCATGGAGGTGACCACCCCAAACTACAGTAAACAACATCCAGGGCGGTCGTCTGAAAGAGGAGGGTCCATATACATAGGAGGGAATGGAAGTGTCATGGAAGGATCTGCTGTAGGACAAAGGTGGTCTCATCAGGAAGGTGGTCTCCTCAGGAAGGTGGTCTCCTCAGGAAGGTGGTCCCCACAGGAAGGTGGTCTCCTCAGGAAGGTGGTCTCATCAGGAAGGTGGTCTCATCAGGAAGGTGGTCTCATCATCAAGGTGGTCTCATCATCAAGGTGGTCTCCTCAGGAAGGTGGTCTCACCAGGAAGGTGGTCTCATCATCAAGGTGGTCTCCTCAGGAAGGTGGTCTCATCATCAAAGTGGTCTCCTCAGGAAGGTGGTCTCATCATCAAAGTGGTCTCCTCAGGAAGGTGGTCTCCTCAGGAAGGTGGCCTCATCAGGAATGTGGTCTCCTCAGGAAGGTGGTCTCATCAGGAAGGTGGTCTCATCATCAAGGTGGTCTCATCATCAAGGTGGTCTCCTCAGGAAGGTGGTCTCACCAGGAAGGTGGTCTCATCATCAAGGTGGTCTCTTCAGGAAGGTGGTCTCATCATCAAAGTGGTCTCCTCAGGAAGGTGGTCCCCACAGGAAGGTGGTCTCATCAGGAAGGTGGTGTCATCATCAAAGTGGTCTCCTCAGGAAGGTGGTCTCCTCAGGAAGGTGGCCTCATCAGGAAGGTGGTCCCCACAGGAAGATGGTCTCCTCAGGAAGGTGGTCTCCTCAGGAAGGTGGTCTCATCAGGAAGGTGGTCCCCACAGGAAGATGGTCTCCTCAGGAAGGTGGTCTCATCAGGAAGGTGGTCTCCTCAGGAAGGTGGTCTCATCAGGAAGGTGGTCTCATCAGAAAGGTGGTCCCCACAGGAAGGTGGTCTCCTCAGGAAGGTGGTCTCATCAGAAAGGTGGCCTCATCAGAAAGGTGGTCCCCACAGGAAGGTGGTCTCCTCAGGAAGGTGGTCTCATCAGGTAGGTGGTCCCCACAGGAAGGTGGTCTCATCAGGAAGGTGGTCTCCTCAGGAAGGTGGTCTCATCAGGTAGGTGGTCCCCACAGGAAGGTGGTCTCATCAGGAAGGTGGTCCCCACAGAGAATGATCTGCTCTAGGACAAAGGTGGTCTCCTTGTAGTGGTGTTTGCAGGTTGCAGGACAATGTGAAGGTGCTTTTGCAGGACATGTGTCACCTATAGGACACTTGTGTCTGGTTGCGGTGATCTGCATCGTGTGACACGACTTATGGGGATGGAGGGTGATGGCAGACACTTGAGATACAGGACAGCAAGATATCGTGTGTGGGGACAAAGGCCTACGTGACAGCACAACAGCAGATGCCGTCTGCACAGAGAAGGGGCTGCATGATGGCGACACCTCAGTGACAGGAGGACAATCGCCCCTCTGGAGGATACATGATGTCTGCTGAAGGGAGGACTAAGACATGATGGAAGAAGAGGCCGGATAATCAGCTCCGGGCAGAAGGAGGCGTCCACCGGCTGATACTATCTGTACTGGGAGAGATGGCAGCCCGTCAGGAAGGAGAAGGCCTGACTGACATGACTGTATCTACAGCACCAACACACCTGCCGCAAAGTGCCAGAAGATAGAA
Source organism: Leptodactylus fallax (assembly GCA_947044405.1). NCBI lineage: Eukaryota > Metazoa > Chordata > Amphibia > Anura > Leptodactylidae > Leptodactylus > Leptodactylus fallax. The sequence continues at coordinate 313,294 of CAMRHE010000707.1, read as the reverse complement.
GCTGTCAGAGACTGGGAAGGGGGGACCACAGGGGAATTCGGAGAGCGGCTTCTCGGAGAACAACATCCTGACACTGGGCTCTATGGGGCCCATTGCTGTGCTTGCATTGGGGTCCTCCATTGTCTGTGTCCGACTTGATTGTTATCATGGCCTTGGATCTCAGGAATGGTACAAAATATACTGCAGAGCACATGAGGGTATGTCCAAGTGGAGGACAGGGGAAGTACTCTTCTATGCAGTCACCAGATGGGAGTTGTAGTAGGAGAGTATTGTCTCAATAGAAATCTGCAGCAGGTGAGTAATACTGACATCTACTAGACTGAAACTCGAGAAAAAGGAGACAAACAGGGCGTTCACATGGCAGAGGTTATCAGGCAGCTCACACCAGGGGCTGACATAGTCTCGGGGGGTCCTGTAGCTTAGGGCCCCGCTGCTACCTTATAAGGGACCTCCTACATTTGGCACCAGACTCATCAATGTCTTATATCTGATGTCACATAGGACTGCAATGAACTCTAGTTGTGACAGAGGAGAAGCTGCAGACGGGCGGTGGGTCTGCTGCGGCGGGAAACGCGCTCTTATTTAATAATACAGAAGCGAAGAGATGAAAAAACCAGCAAAGCAATTACAGCGAAGAACTACGGGCACCATTAAGAGGCAAAATGAGACAAGAGGGAGCAAAACCTGACCAGTCAAAGGAGAGAGAGCGCCGGCGGCATCATAGCGGCGTAACACCAGGTATATCCATCAAATTGGGGGAGGCCGCAGAGACAACACTGAGCGTCTCCTTCTCCTCTGGAGGGTTTGATAATACACCAGATATATCAAAGGACTTCCAGAGAAAAGAGAGAAGCTCCGCCATGTCCCCCTCATCACATGGACGGCCATCGAGCAGACACATCACATATCAGGTCTCACTGCTGGGGGAGTCAAAAGTGAGCGAGAGACCGTCAGATCTATGAGAACACCCCACTACAGATGTGTAGTACCCCTATAACATACACACAGAACCCCAAAAAAGAAACATAGCACCCCCATAACATAGAAACAGCACCCCCACAAGACACATGAAGAACTCCCATAATAGACACAGCACACCCATAACAGACACACAGCACCCCAATAACATAGACAAAGAGCCCCCATAACAGACACAGCGCCCCTATAACATACATATTTGTACAGCACACCCATAACAGACACACAGCACCCCAATAACATAGACAAAGAGCCCCCATAACAGACACAGCACTCCTATATCATACATATTTGTACAGCACACCCAAAACAGACACACATCACCCCAATAACATAGACACAGAGCCCCCATAACAGACACAGCACCCCTATAACATACATATTTGTACAGCACCCCCATAACATAGACACAGCACCCCAACAAGACAAATGCAGCACCCCCATAACAGACACACAGCACCCCCACAAGACACATGCAGAACTCCCATAATAGACACACAGCACCCTCATAATAGACACACAGCACCCAAATAAGACACAGAGCCCCCATAACATACATACAACACCCCTATAACACACACAACACCCCCAAAGATACACATCACCCCAATAACAGACACAGCACCTCCATAACATACATACAACACCCCTATAACACACAGCACTCCCATAGACACACAGCACCCCAATAACATAGACACAGAACCCCATATCAGACACAGCACCCCTATAACATACATATTTGTACAGCACCCAATTAACATACACACAGCACCCCAATAACATACACACAGCACCCCATAACATAGATACAGCGCCCACACAATAGACCAGGTTGTGCCCTGTGCTGAGCTTCACCTTCCTTGCTCTTGATTCTCCCCTTGCACAGGGTCATCTCACCTGCAGCCTTACAGGGTTATTATCCCAGAATTATTTCTATCCCAGAGTCATACATGTCTCTTACTATCTGTATATAGAATATACAGTATATATATATATATATATATATATATATATATATATATATTATAGTAATTTGCAGTTTTCTAGTATCAGGATAACTACATCACCTTCTGCATGTACTCATGCTGTTCATCTTTGCTGCTTTGGTGGACTTTGTGCTGGATCAGTCTCCTTCCCCCTCTGGCAGCTACTCTGCTATTTACTGACAAGCAGGGCAGAAAGTGAATCCAATTGGCTGCCCAGAATGACTATTCAAAGACCTGACTATGGGAAGAATGACTGAGCATGTGTGTCCTCCAGCACTCAGCCAAGAGGTGGACATGCACACTACTATATACACTAATATGATAGGACACTATGTACAATCTGCTCTATAACCTGTAGATAGGACACTATGTACAATCTGCTCTATAACCTGTAGATAGGACACTATGTACAATCTGCTCTATAACCTGTAGATAGGACATTATGTACAATCCGCTCTATAACCTGTAGATAGGACACTATGTACAATCCGCTCTATAACCTGTAGATAGGACACTATGTACAATCTGCTCTATAACCTGTAGATAGGACACTATGTACAATCTGCTCTATAACCTGTAGATAGGACACTATGTACAATCTGCTCTATAACCTGTAGATAGGACACTATGTACAATCTGCTCTATAACCTGTAGATAGGACACTATGTACAATCCGCTCTATAACCTGTAGATAGGACACTATGTACAATCTGCTCTATAACCTGTAGATAGGACACTATGTACAATCTGCTTCTCCTGCTCTATAACCTGTAGATAGGACACTATGTACAATCTGCTCTATAACCTGTAGATAGGACACTATGTACAATCTGCTCTATAACCTGTAGATAGGACACTATGTACAATCTGCTCTATAACCTGTAGATAGGACACTATGTACAATCTGCTCTATAACCTGTAGATAGAACACTATGTACAATCTGCTCTATAACCTGTAGATAGGACACTGTGTACAATCTGCTCTATAACCTGTAGATACGACACTATGTACAATCTGCTCTATAACCTGTAGATAGGACACTATGTACAATCTGCTCCTCCTGCTCTATAACCTGTAGATAGGACACTATGTACAATCTGCTCTATAACCTGTAGATAGGAAACTATGTACAATCTGCTCTATAACCTGTAGAAAGGACACTATGTACAATCTGCTCTATAACCTGTAGATAGGACACTATGTACAATCTGCTCTATAACCTGTAGATAGGACACTATGTACAATCTGCTCTATAACCTGTAGATAGGACACTATGTACAATCTGCTCCCCCTGCTCTATAACCTGTAGATAGGACACTATGTACAATCTGCTCTATAACCTGTAGATAGGACACTATGTACAATCCGCTCTATAACCTGTAGATAGGACACTATGTACAATCTGCTCTATAACCTGTAGATAGGACACTATGTACAATCTGCTCTATAACCTGTAGATAGGACACTATGTACAATCTGCTCTATAACCTGTAGATAGGACACTATGTACAATCTGCTCTATAACCTGTAGATAGGACACTATGTACAATCTGCTCTATAACCTGTAGATAGGACACTATGTACAATCCGCTCTATAACCTGTAGATAGGACACTATGTACAATCCGCTCTATAACCTGTAGATAGGACACTATGTACAATCTGCTCTATAACCTGTAGATAGGACACTATGTACAATCTGGTCTATAACCTGTAGATAGGACACTGTGTACAATCTGCTCTATAACCTGTAGATAGGACACTATGTACAATCTGCTCTATAACCTGTAGATAGACACTATGTACAATCCGCTCTATAACCTGTAGATAGGACGCTATGTACAATCTGCTCTATAACCTGTAGATAGGACACTATGTACAATCCGCTCTATAACCTGTAGATAGGACACTATGTACAATCTGCTCTATAACCTGTAGATAGGACACTATGTACAATCTGCTCTATAACCTGTAGATAGGACACTATGTACAATCTGCTCTATAACCTGTAGATAGGACACTATGTACAATCCAGTCTATAATCTGTAGATAGGACACTATGTACAATCTGCTCTATAACCTGTAGATAGGACACTATGTACAATCTGCTCTATAACCTGTAGATAGGACACTATGTACAATCCAGTCTATAACCTGTAGATAGGACACTATGTACAATCTGCCCCTCCTGCTCTATAACCTGTAGATAGGACACTATGTACAATCCGCTCTATAACCTGTAGATAAGACACTATGTACAATCTGCTCTATAACCTATAGATAGGACACTATGTACAATCTGCTCTATAACCTGTAGATAGGACACTATGTACAATCTGCTCTATAACCTGTAGATAGGACACTATGTACAATCTGCTCTATAACCTGTAGATAGGACATTATGTACAATCTGCTCTATAACCTGTAGATAGGACACTATGTACAATCTGCTCTATAACCTGTAGTTAGGACACTATGTACAATCTGCTCTATAACCTGTAGATAGGACACTATGTACAATCTGCTCTATAACCTGTAGATAGGACACTATGTACAGTCTGCTCTATAATCTGTAGATAGGACACTATGTACAATCCGCTCTATAACCTGTAGATAGGACACTATGTACAATCTGCTCTATAACCTGTAGATAGGACACTATGTACAATCTGCTCTATAACCTGTAGATAGGACACTATGTACAATCTGCTCTATAACCTGTAGATAGGACACTATGTACAATCTGCTCTATAACCTGTAGATAGGACACTATGTACAATCTGCTCTATAACCTGTAGATAGGACACTATGTACAATCTGCTCTATAACCTGTAGATAGGACACTATGTACAATCTGCTCTATAACCTGTAGATAGGACACTATGTACAATCTGCTCCTCCTGCTCTATAACCTGTAGATAGGACACTATGTACAATCTGCTCTATAACCTGTAGATAGGACACTATGTACAATCTGCTCTATAATCTGTAGATAGGACACTATGTACAATCTGCTCTATAACCTGTAGATAGGACACTATGTACAATCTGCTCTATAACCTGTAGATAGGACACTATGTACAATCTGCTCTATAACCTGTAGATAGGACACTATGTACAATCTGCTCCTCCTGCTCTATAACCTGTAGATAGGACACTATGTACAATCTGCTCTATAACCTGTAGATAGGACACTATGTACAATCTGCTCTATAACCTGTAGATAGGACACTATGTACAATCTGCTCCCCCTGCTCTATAACCTGTAGATAGGACACTATGTACAATCTGCTCTATAACCTGTAGATAGGACACTATGTACAATCTGCTCCCTCTATAACCTGTAGATAGGACACTATGTACAATCTGCTCTAAACCTGTGTGGACCTTGTCACTCCTGCTCTATAACCTGTAGATAGGACACTATGTACAATCTGCTCTATAACCTGTGGATAGGACACTATGTACAATCTGCTCTATAACCTGTAGATAGGACACTATGTACAATCTGCTCTATAACCTGTAGATAGGACACTATGTACAATCTGCTCTATAACCTGTAGATAGGACACTATGTACAATCTGCTCTATAACCTGTGGGGGAGGAAGGGAACCAGATAGGACACTATGTATAATCTGCTCTATAACCTGTAGATAGGACACTATGTACAATCTGCTCTATAACCTGTAGATAGGACGCTATGTACAATCTGCTCTATAACCTGTAGATAGGACGCTATGTACAATCTGCTCTATAATCTGTAGATAGGACACTATGTGCAATCTGCTCTATAACCTGTAGATAGGACACTATATACAATCTGCTCTATAACCTGTAGATAGGACACTATGTACAATCTGCTCTATAACCTGTAGATAGGACACTGTGTACAATCTGCTCTATAACCTGGAGATAGGACACTATGTACAATCTGCTCTATAACCTGTAGATAGGACACTATGTACAATCTGCCCCTCCTGCTCTATAACCTGTAGATAGGACACTATGTACAATCTGCTCCTCCTGCTCTATAACCTGCAGATAGGACACTATGTACAATCTGCTCCCCCTGCTCTATAACCTGTAGATAGGACACTATGTACAATCCGCTCTATAACCTGTAGATAGGACACTATGTACAATCTGCTCTATAACCTGTAGATAGGACACTATGTACAATCTGCTCTATAACCTGTAGATAGGACACTATGTACAATCCGCTCTATAACCTGGAGATAGGACACTATGTACAATCTGCTCTATAACCTGTAGATAGGACACTATGTACAATCTGCTCTATAACCTGTAGATAGGACACTATGTACAATCTGCTCTATAACCTGTAGATGGGACACTATGTACAATCTGCTCTATAACTTGTAGATAGGACACTATGTACAATCCGCTCTATAACCTGTAGATAGGACACTGTGTACAATCTGCTCCTCCTGCTCTATAACCTGTAGATAGGACACTATGTACAATCTGCTCTATAACCTATAGATAGGACACTATGTACAATCTGCTCCTCCTGCTCTATAACCTGTAGATAGGACACTATGTACAATCTGCTCCTCCTGCTCTATAACCTGCAGATAGGACACTATGTACAATCTGCTCTATAACTTGTAGATAGGACACTATGTACAATCCGCTCTATAACCTGTAGATAGGACACTGTGTACAATCTGCTCCTCCTGCTCTATAACCTGTAGATAGGACACTATGTACAATCTGCTCTATAACCTATAGATAGGACACTATGTACAATCTGCTCTATAACCTGTAGATAGGACACTATGTACAATCTGCTCCTCCTGCTCTATAACCTGTAGATAGGACACTATGTACAATCTGCTCCTCCTGCTCTATAACCTGTAGATAGGACACTATGTACAATCTGCTCCTCCTGCTCTATAACCTGTAGACAGGACACTATGTACAATCTGCTCCTCCTGCTCTATAACCTGTAGATAGGACACTATGTACAATCTGCTCCTCCTGCTCTATAACCTGTAGACAGGACACTATGTACAATCTGCTCTATAACCTGTAGATAGGACACTATGTACAATCTGCTCTATAACCTGTAGATAGGACACTATGTACAATCCGCTATATAACCTGTAGATAGGACACTATGTACAATCTGCTCTATAACCTGTAGATAGGACACTATGTACAATCTGCTCTATAACCTGTAGATAGGACACTATGTACAATCTGCTCTATAACCTGTAGATAGGACACTATGTACAATCTGCTCTATAACCTGTAGATAGGACACTATGTACAATCTGCTCTATAACCTGTAGATAGGAAACTATGTACAATCTGCTCTATAACCTGTAGATAGGACGCTATGTACAATCTGCTCTATAACCTGTAGATAGAACACTGTGTACAATCTGCTCTATAACCTGTAGATAGGACACTATGTACAATCTGCTCCTCCTGCTCTATAACCTGTAGATAGGACACTATGTACAATCTGCTCTATAACCTGTAGATAGGACACTATGTACAATCTGCTCTATAACCTGTAGATAGGACACTATGTACAATCTGCTCTATAACCTGTAGATAGGAAACTATGTACAATCTGCTCTATAACCTGTAGATAGGACGCTATGTACAATCTGCTCTATAACCTGTAGATAGAACACTATGTACAATCTGCTCTATAACCTGTAGATAGGACACTATGTACAATCTGCTCCTCCTGCTCTATAACCTGTAGATAGGACACTATGTACAATCTGCTCTATAACCTGTAGATAGGACACTATGTACAATATGATCCTCTTGCTCTATAACCTGCAGTCAGCACAAGGAGTTGGTGTGAGATGGCGGCGGCCATTGCTCAGGGTAACACATGTGGATTATGTCACTCCCTGAGACTCGGGTGTTATAAAGTCACAGATTATTTATCAGTCTACATCGTAAAGCCATGGAGGATTCGTCTTGCACATTGTACAGTAGATCTGCAGCGGCTCTGTAAGATGTCAGTGATCTAAGGTCCGGCTTATCTCCTATGTATATTGACATCTTAAATGCAGCATTAGCCGCGCGCCACGCTGGGCCTTTGTTACTGCTATTACTTGATCAATTCATATTCGCCGTGCGGCCATTCATGAGGGAATATTCCAAGAAATTCACCAAGTTATGTTATAAAGGAATCAGCAGTCGTCATCTATAAAATCCATAAAATACACAACTGGAAAACGGGAGAAGAAAGGAAAAGCCCCCAGTGCAAGAATCAACATGCAGCCCCCACCTGTGCCGATCCCTGCCTTCCCCCTGCGGTAATTCACTATCTAAATTCACTAATATCGCCTGTGGAGAGATCGATGGAGAGGAAAGAGAGAACCTCGTTGCAAACGTCAGACTGGGCACCCCCTGAGGTGCTGCCGCCCAGGACAGAAGCCATTGATAATGCCCCATCCTCAGCCCTTCTCTTATCCCTAACCCTCAGCTCCTCGGGAGAGACTAATCCTGTCCAAGCTCTCACCAGCCAATAGCAGGTGGGTCCTGGATCTCTATGGGGCTCCAGAGCAGTCACATGGGCTTCCTGTACTGGTGGGGCTCAGTAAGGCCACCCCTACACTATCTACCCCCTTCATTTAAAGAACATGTGTCCGTCTACATCCCTTTCACAGCGCCCCATCAGTCCATGCTCCTGGGTGACTTCCGAGCCCCCTCTGAATACACATGACATGTTGTGTTCTTCCCGTGTTCATCACCTGTCACTTGCACCTACAAGGTCATACATCACGTCGAGCTCCAGCCCTTCTCCCCATGGCCAAGCGCTCAATACATTATCCACACTCCAATCTATAATGAAAGCTTCTAATAGACATTTGTGCGTGGCTCATCCCTCTTGTTGGCCGCCCCTCTCTGACAGACCCTTTGCTGCGCCCCTTCTTGTTTTATCATTTCATTTAAGCTCCTGCCATCCGAGACGCAGCAACAACTGAATTTCTGGAATTTATTTTCCATCGTTTACAGTAATGCTGAAATTCAGGAATAGCTCTGATAGAATTACCTCAAAGAATTGTCACCTACAACAGATGGAGCGCAGCGCCAGGGAAGACACATCCGAGGCTGAAGATTGTGTCAAGAGGTTTATCATGCAATAAGGTAACAAATGTAATAAAGGACTGAATGCAGCAAATAGCATCAGGGTAACAACTGGCAACAATGTAACAGCAATAATGTAATAAATGGCAACAATGTAACAAACAGCAACAATGTAACAAACAGCAACAATGTAACAAACAGCAACAATGTAACAACTGGCAACAATTTAGCAACTGGCACCAATGTAATAAATGGCAACAATGTAACAACTGGCAACAATGTAATAAATGGCAGCAATGTAACAAACAGTGACAATGTTACAACTGGCAACAATGTAACAACTGGCACCAATGTAATAAATGGCAACAATGTAACAAACAGCATCAATGTAACAACTGGCAACAATGTAATAAATGGCAACAATGTAACAAATGGTAACATTGTTATAAACAGCAACAATGTAACAACAACTTGCAACAATGTAACACCTGGCAGCAATGTAACAACTAGCAACAATGTAACAAACAGTGACAATGTAACAACTGGCAACAATGTAACACCTGGCAGCAATGTAACAACTAGCAACAATGTAACAAACAGTGACAATGTAACAACTGGCAACAATGTAAAAAATGGCAACATTGTAATAAACAGCAACAATGTAACAAATGGCAACATTGTAACAAACAGCAACAATGTAACAAACAGCAACAATGTAACAACTGGCAACAATGTAACAAACAGCAACAATGTAACAACTGGCAACAATGTAACAAACAGCAACAATATAACAACTGGTAAAAAATGTAACACATGGCAACAATGTAACAAATGGAAACAATGTAACAAACGGCATCAATGTAATAAATGCCAACAATGTAACAAATAGTAGCACTGTACCAACTGGCAACAATGTAACAAACAGCAACAATGTAACAACTGGTAACAATTTAACAACTGGTAACAATGTAACAAATGACAGCAATGTAACAAACGGCAACAATGTAATAAATGCCAACAATGTAACAAATAGCAACAATATAACAAATACCAACAATGTAACAAACAGTAACAATGTAACAACTGGCAACAATGTAACAAATGGCAACAATGTAATAAACAATAACAATGTAACAAATACCGACAATGTAATAAATAGCAACAATGTAATAAAAGACTGAATGCAGCAAATAACATCAGGGTAACAAATGAGAACAATGTAATAACAGCAACAATGTCACTAATGGTCACAAATATTGGGCATTGTAACCCACACCACATTAGGAAATGTAGTTTTAATTTGTATTAAAGGGAATCTGTAACATAAAATAGAATTTCTCATGATCACTCCCAATGTGAGCACCGCCTGTCTACCAGACGTGACCATGGTGGCTGGCTCTCCCCATACATACCGAGGCCAATGAGCTCATACTCTGCCCCAGCCAGGGAGACACAGACTGCCACCTGGGAATCACCATCTAGCAGTTCAGCCCCAGCCCAGTAGAATCTCCCATGGCCTGAACCTCCCATATCTGAAAGCTTTTCAGTTGTACCTTGTGTTTCTTCAGTAAAAGCTTTGAGTTTCTAAGTTTTGCAAACCCTGTCTTCTGGGTCTCCTTACTGCACCACCCATCATGGGCTCTCCAAGCACCATCAGGCTCAGGGAAGCTTACTACTATTAGGATGACCCCCTACAGGCCCCCTCAGCACTGCACCAGCATAGAAGGGGCATCATAGGATCTGGTCAAGATCCTCGCCACTATGATCACAGACTACTACTCCTATTCTCCTGGCCTTCCTCCTAATGGGCTGCTGCACAGCTCTCGGGCCATATACACACCAGCAGGTCTAGTCCTGGCAGATTTCTCAAGTCAGGCCACTAGGTTTGGGCTGTGAATATAATACAAGGTGTATAACACCATGAAAGGCAGATGTTTTTATTTCATATTTGCTGGTGACAGGATCCCTTTAAGACGGGGTCTGTTAAGGCAGTTTTCAGCCTCGTTGGAGTCTATTTCCTTGAATTATAGATAAGTTTGGCGCGGTCTCCAGATTTCCCGCACATCCTCACGTCATGTAGATTTGTATCAGTCACCAGCACACAAGCTCTCCGATGTGCAACGTCTTTGAGCGACGTCTCAGGGCATTGGGGAATCTTTACAAAGACGAGCGCTCGATGTGCCTGAAGATGCAGCAAACAGGCTCGTCTTGGAGACGCGGATCCTTCTGTGCATGTACTAAGGAGATCCATGTAGAAGAGACAGCGGCGGTGATGGCGGCCGCTCGTCTGCAGTCATTGTCATTCTATTCATGTCTAAGTGTGTGAGAAGATGCAACCAACGCCATCCTGATGCAGATTTATCACCGCCATATATAGTGTATACAGGAAACCATCAGACACTACCTGCCAGACTGAATGTAGGGGGCGCTCTAAAGCTGTGCAGACAAACACAACATCACTGCCATTACTGCACCAAGAAGGACTGAGCAATGACTTCTGTATCAGAAGATTCTAGAAGCTGCAGCCAGAATCCTAGAGCAAGAACACCAAGGGCAGAAAAGGGTCAAAGGGGGCAAAAGTCCCAACCCCCCACAGGGCAAATGTAGTGCCTAGAAAAAACTACTACCAGGATAAGAACCAGGACCAGGAGATTTATTTCATGTGCACTATATGGCACTAGTATCCGGTCACCATGATGATATTACTTGTGCACTATATGACATTAGTATCTGGTCACCGTGGTGATATTACTCATGCACTATATGGCACTAGTATCAGGTCACCGTGGTGATATTACTCATGCACTATATGGCACTAGTATCCGGTCACCGTGGTGATATTACTCATGCACTATATGGCACTAGTATCTGGTCACTGTGGTGATATTACTTGGGCACTATATGGCACTAGTATCCAGTCACCGTGGTGATATTACTTGGGCACTATATGGCACTAGTATCCGGTCACCGTGGTGATATTACTTGGGCACTATATGGCACTAGTATCCGGTCACTGTGGTGATATTACTCATGCACTATATGGCACTAGTATCCGGTCACTGTGGTGATATTACTTGGGCACTATATGGCACTAGTATCCGGTCACCGTGATGATATTACTCATGCACTATATGGCACTAGTATCCGGTCACCGTGGTGATATTACTCATGCACTATATGGCACTAGTATCCGGTCACTGTGGTGATATTACTTGGGCACTATATGGCACTAGTATCCGGTCACCGTGGTGATATTACTTGTGTACTATATGGCACTAGTATCAGGTCACCGTGGTGATATTACTTGGGCACTATATGGCACTAGTATCCAGTCACCGTGGTGATATTACTTGGGCACTATATGGCACTAGTATCCGGTCACCGTGGTGATATTACTTGGGCACTATATGGCACTAGTATCCAGTCACTGTGCTGATATTACTTGGGCACTATATGGCACTAGTATCCGGTCACCGTGGTGATATTACTTGGGCACTATATGGCACTAGTATCAGGTCACCGTGGTGATATTACTTGGGCACTATATGGCACTAGTATCCGGTCACCGTGGTGATATTACTTGGGCACTATATGGCACTAGTATCCGGTCACCGTGGTGATATTAGTTGGGCACTATATGGCACTAGTATCCGGTCACCGTGGTGATATTAGTTGGGCACTATATGGCACTAGTATCAATGTCACCGTGGTGATATTAGTTGGGCACTATATGGCACTAGTATCCGGTCACCGTGGTGATATTACTTGGGCACTATATGGCACTAGTATCAAGTCACCGTGGTGATATTACTTGGGCACTATATGGCACTAGTATCTGGTCACCGTGGTGATATTACTTGTGTACTATATGGCACTAGTATCCGGTCACCGTGGTGATATTACTTGGGCACTATATGGCACTAGTATCAGGTCACCGTGGTGATATTACTTGGGCACTATATGGCACTAGTATCCGGTCACCGTGGTGATATTACTTGGGCACTATATGACACTAGTATCCAGTCACTGTGCTGATATTACTTGGGCACTATATGGCACTAGTATCCGGTCACCGTGGTGATATTAGTTGGGCACTATATGGCACTAGTATCAGGTCACTGTGGTGATATTACTTGGGCACTATATGGCACTAGTATCCGGTCACTGTGGTGATATTACTTGGGCACTATATGGCACTAGTATCCGGTCACCGTGGTGATATTACTTGGGCACTATATGGCACTAGTATCAGGTCACCGTGGTGATATTACTTGGGCACTATATGGCACTAGTATCCGGTCACTGTGGTGATATTACTTGGGCACTATATTGCACTAGTATCCGGTCACCGTGGTGATATTACTTGGGCACTATATGGCACTAGTATCCAGTCACCGTGGTGATATTACTTGGGCACTATATGGCACTAGTATCCGGTCACCGTGGTGATATTACTTGGGCACTATATGGCACTAGTATCAGGTCACCGTGGTGATATTACTTGGGCACTATATGGCACTAGTATCCGGTCACTGTGGTGATATTACTTGGGCACTATATTGCACTAGTATCCGGTCACCGTGGTGATATTACTTGGGCACTATATGGCACTAGTATCCAGTCACCGTGGTGATATTACTTGGGCACTATATGGCACTAGTATCCGGTCACCGTGGTGATATTACTTGGGCACTATATGGCACTAGTATCAGGTCACCGCGGTGATATTACTTGGGCACTATATGGCACTAGTATCCGGTCACCGTGGTGATATTACTTGGGCACTATATGGCACTAGTATCCGGTCACCGTGGTGATATTAGTTGGGCACTATATGGCACTAGTATCCGGTCACCGTGGTGATATTAGTTGGGCACTATATGGCACTAGTATCAATGTCACCGTGGTGATATTAGTTGGGCACTATATGGCACTAGTATCCGGTCACCGTGGTGATATTACTTGGGCACTATATGGCACTAGTGTCTGGTCACCGTGGTGATATTACTTGGGCACTATATGGCACTAGTATCCGGTCACCGTGGTGATATTACTTGGGCACTATATGGCACTAGTATCCGGTCACCGTGGTGATATTACTTGGGCACTATATGGCACTAGTATCTGGTCACTGTGGTGATATTACTTGGGCACTATATGGCACTAGTATCCAGTCACCGTGGTGATATTACTTGGGCACTATATGGCACTAGTATCCGGTCACCGTGGTGATTTTACTTGGGCACTATATGGCACTAGTATCCGGTCACTGTGATGAGATTACTTGGGCACTATATGTCACTAGTATCCGGTCACCGTGGTGATATTATTTGTGCACTATATGGCACTAATATCCGGTCACCGTGGTGATTTTACTTGGGCACTATATGGCACTAGTATAAGGTCACCGTGGTGCTATTACTTGTGTACTATATGGCACTAGTATCCGGTCACCGTGGTGATATCATTTGGGCACTATATGGCACTAGGATCTGGTCACCGTGGTGATATTACTTGGGCACTATATGGCACTAGTATCCGGTCACTGTGGTGATATTACTTGGGCACTATATGGCACTAGTATCCGGTCACTGTGGTGATATTACTTGGGCACTATATGTCACTAGTATCCGGTCACCGTGGTGATATTACTTGGGCACTATATGGCACTAGTATCCGGTCACCGTGGTGATATTACTTGGGCACTATATGGCACTAGTATCCGGTCACCGTGGTGATATTAGTTGGGCACTATATGGCACTAGTATCCGGTCACCGTGGTGATATTAGTTGGGCACTATATGGCACTAGTATCAATGTCACCGTGGTGATATTACTTGGGCACTATATGGCACTAGTATCCGGTCACCGTGGTGATATTACTTGGGCACTATATGGCACTAGTGTCTGGTCACCGTGGTGATATTACTTGGGCACTATATGGCACTAGTATCCGGTCACCGTGGTGATATTACTTGGGCACTATATGGCACTAGTATCTGGTCACCGTGGTGATATTACTTGGGCACTATATGGCACTAGTATCTGGTCACTGTGGTGATATTACTTGGGCACTATATGGCACTAGTATCCGGTCACCGTGGTGATATTACTTGGGCACTATATGGCACTAGTATCCGGTCACCGTGGTGATATTAGTTGGGCACTATATGGCACTAGTATCCGGTCACCGTTGTGATATTACTTGGGCACTATATGGCACTAGTATCCGGTCACCGTGGTGATATTACTTGAGCACTATATGGCACTAGTATCTGGTCACTGTGGTGATATTACTTGGGCACTATATGGCACTAGTATCCGGTCACCGTGGTGATTTTACTTGGGCACTATATGGCACTAGTATCCGGTCACCGTGGTGATATTACTTGGGCACTATATGGCACTAGTATCCAGTCACCGTGGTGCTATTACTTGGGCACTATATGGCACTAGTATCCGGTCACTGTGATGAGATTACTTGGGCACTATATGTCACTAGTATCCGGTCACCGTGGTGATATTATTTGTGCACTATATGGCACTAATATCCGGTCACCGTGGTGATTTTACTTGGGCACTATATGGCACTAGTATAAGGTCACCGTGGTGCTATTACTTGTGTACTATATGGCACTAGTATCCGGTCACCGTGGTGATATCATTTGGGCACTATATGGCACTAGGATCTGGTCACCGTGGTGATATTACTTGGGCACTATATGGCACTAGTATCCGGTCACTGTGGTGATATTACTTGGGCACTATATGGCACTAGTATCCGGTCACTGTGGTGATATTACTTGGGCACTATATGTCACTAGTATCCGGTCACTGTGGTGATATTACTTGGGCACTATATGGCACTAGTATCCGGTCACCGTGGTGATTTTACTTGGGCACTATATGGCACTAGTATCCGGTCACCGTGGTGCTATTACTTGGGCAGTATATGGCACTAGTATCCGGTCACCGTGGTGATATTACTTGGGCACTATATGGCACTAGTATCCGGTCACCGTGATGATATTACTTGGGCACTATATGGCACTAGTATCCGGTCACTGTGAGGTGTAGTAGTGCTGCCCTCACACAATGTTCACCCTGAGAGCCCCCAAAAGACCTTGATCTTATTCTAAAAATAGCTGACATGGGAGTTCAGGGAATGTTCAGATTGTAGTCAGGTGAATTGCTTTACTGCATTGCTGTATAATGGTGACTATGTGCAGGGGTGCGATAGCCGCCACATACCTTGTACATTTAGGGCCCATCCCCCACAGTACGTCTGACGTCCCCGATAATCTGCACCATTGTAGATGGAGAGGATCACTACAAGATCTCAGGATATTACTGATCAGCCCTGGTGACAAGTCATTGTACCTAAAGTCATCACGTGGGCTTCTCCTCTCCTGGACCATTGTGGACAAGCCTGGGCCTATTGGAGGATCCTCTAGTCACTAGTGGGTCAGTCCAACCCTGACAAGGACGGGACTTATAACTATCCCATACTACGGTCTTATTAAGATGAGTGAGATTGCCCCCGCCACACCAAGCCGGGGCAGTAGTGATATATACGGTGACAGAGTGTTCACAATCACGTCCATGCACCATCTGAGGAGCAGAAGAGAGAACAGAAGCCTGATGTCATCACCCCACAATGTCCAGTCATGTCCTGGTACAGTGATGGCCTGATACAGTGATGGCCTGGTACAGTGATGGCCTGATACAGTGATGTCCTCTTCCAGTCATGTCCTGATAGAGTGATGTCCTGGTACAGTCATGTCCTGATACAGTCATGTCTTGGTACAGTGATGTCCTGATACAGTGATGTCCTGATACAGTGATGTCCTGGTACAGTGATGTCCTGATACAGTCATGTCTTGGTACAGTCATGTCCTGATAGAGTGATGCCCTGGTACAGTGATGTCCTGATACAGTGATGTCCTGATACAGTGATGTCCTGGTACAGTCATGTCCTGATACAGTCATGTCCTGATACAGTCATGTCCTGGTACAGTGATGTCCTGGTACAGTCATGTCCTGATAGAGTGATGTCCTGGTACAGTGATGTCCTGGTACAGTCATGTCCTGATACAGTGATGTCCTGGTACAGTCATGTCCTGATACAGTCATGTCCTGATAGAGTGATGTCCTGATAGAGTGATGTCCTGGTACAGTCATGTCCTGATACAGTCATGTCTTGGTACAGTGATGTCCTGATACAGTCATGTCCTGATACAGTCATGTCCTGGTACAGTCATGTCCTCATCCAGTCATGTCCTGATACAGTGATATTATCACCCACCAATGTCCGCATCCAGTCATGGCCTGATCACCTTTGTTCTTTCTGCACTGATATTGTATTTCGGTCACTAATATTCCCATCATGGGGAAGACTATATGGAGGACTAGTGCGATATACAATATGACGGGACTGTTACATCAGGACATGGGAAACACCTGCACACACAGGAGAAAGCAGAGGAGCGACCCAGCAGCTGTCACACTGACTGATGGCCTCCATTACTGTCCCTGGGTCATTATATGGAGATGGAGCTCTCCTGTGATAAATGAGACAGTGCTCAGAGGGGTCTCATCTATCAGCACCCCTCCCCCCACTGATATATATATATATATATGTATGCAAACAAGTGTCAGCGCAAAGTGTGCGCGTGCAGGCAGCAGGCGTTCATATGCACGGCCATACTCATGTGGAGGCCTCTGTATGAGCGGATATACCCTCCAGCTGTATGAGCGGCTAGGACTCAAGGATACAGTATATATGTTAAACAATGTATAGAGTACAGGTTATACAGTACGCAAGGTGCAAGCAATACGATATACAGTATACACTGTACAGGATATACGATATATAGGTTACACAGTATGCAAGGTGCAGGTTATACAATATACCATATGTAGGTTATATAGTATACACAGTGCAGGTTATCCAATATATAGGTTATATAATATACACTGTACAGGTTATACAACATATAGGTTATATAGTATACACTGTACAGGTTATACAATATACAAGTTATACAATACAGTGCTGGCCAAAAGTATTGGCACCCCTGCAATTCTGTCAGATAATACTCAATTTCTTCCAGAAAATGATTGCAATCACAAATGCTTTGGTAATAAGATCTTCATTTATTTTGCTTGCAATGAAAAAACACAAAAGAGAATGAAAAAAAAAGTCAAATCATTGATCATTTTACACAAAACTCCAAAAATGGGCCAGACAAAAGTATTGGCACCCTCAGCCTAATACTTGGTAGCACAACCTTTACACAAAATAAGTGCGAACAACCGCTTCCGGTAACCATCAATGAGTTTCTTCCAATGCTCTGCTGGAATTTCTCCAGGTCCCTGAGATGTGAAGGGCGCCTTCTCCAAACTGCCATTGTGAGATCTCTCCTTGGGTGTTCTATGGGATTCAGGTCTGGACTCATTGCTGCCACTTTACAAGTCTCCAGTGCTTTCTCTCAAACCATTTTCTAGTGCTTTTTGAAGTGTGTTTCGGGTCATTGTCCTGCTGGAAGACCCATGACCTCTGAGGGAGACCCAGCTTTCTCACACTGGGCCCTACATTATGCTGCAGACTTCATAATGCCATGCACACGGTCAAGCAGTCCAGTGCCAGAGGCAGCAAAGCAACCCCAAAACATCAGGGAACCTCCGCCATGTCTGACTGTAGGGACCGTGTTCTTTTCTTTGAAGGCCTCTTTTTTTTTTCCTGTAAACTCTATGTTGATGCCTTTTCCCAAAAAGCTCTACTTTTGTCTCATCTGACCAGAGAACATTCTTCCAAAAAGTTTTTGGCTTTCTCAGGTAAGTTTTGGCTTTTTTATGTCTCTGGGTCAGAAGTGGGGTCTTCCTGGGTATCCTACCATAGAGTCCCTTTTCATTCAGATGCCGACGGATAGTACGGGTTGACACTGTTGTACCCTCGGACTGCAGGGCAGCTAGAACTTGTTTGGATGTTAGTCGAGGTTCTTTAGCCACCATCCGCACAATCTTTCTTTTCCGTCCACATCTAGGGAGGTTAGCCACAGTGCCATGGGCTTTACACTTCTTGATGACACTGCGCACGGTAGACACAGGAACATTCAGGTCTTTGGAGATGGACTTGTAGCCTTGAGATTGCTCATGCTTCCTCACAATTTTGCTTCTCAAGTCCTCAGACAGTTCTTTGGTCTTCTTTCTTTTCTCCATGCTCAATGTGGTACACACAAGGACACAGGACAGAGGTTGAGTCAACTTCAATCCATTTCAACTGGCTGCAAGTGTGATTTAGTTATTGCCACCACCTGTTATGTGTCACAGGTAAGTAACAGGTGCTGTTAATTACACAAATTAGAGAAGCATCACCTGATTTTTCAAAGGGTGCCAATACTTTTGTCCACCCCCTTTTTTATGTTTGGTGTGGAATTATATCCAATTTGGCTTTTTGAGAATTCTTTTTGTGGTTTTCCATTGAAGACAAATTAAATGAAGATATTATTACCAAAGCATTTGTGATTGCAATCATTTTCTGGAAGAAATTGAGTATTATCTGACAGAATTGCAGGGGTGCCAATACTTTTGGCCAGCACTGTATATAGGTTATATAGTATACACTGTACAGGTTATACAATATACAAGTTATACAATATATAGGTTAAATAGTATACATTGTACAGGTTATATATGATTTACAGATTAAACAGTATACAAGGTGCAGGTTATACAATATACAGGTTATACAATATCCAGGTTCTACAGGTTACCGCACAGCGCAAAAGGAAAATGGAGTCAAAACTAATCAGACCCAAAAACATGAACGGAACCAAGGCTAAAGGTCTATGACTGTGGTAGCGTATGGCACGTATACTGTCACTACTGATGGAGGCGCCACTGGGCCTAGTTACTGGAACCGCACACCCTGAGCCCGCACTTAGTGCCCACGCCTATGGAGATGCGACTAAATTCAGTAGTCTATAGACTGGGCACCAGATGTCGTATATGAGCAGTATTTATACTGGGAGGACACTAAAGGGGTGCTCTCACCTTATAAAGGAATTTTGTGTCACTAGGCTACACATGACTTTATGATCAGTGGGGGTCCAATGACTGAGCTCCCCACTAGTCCCATGAATGCAGGGGTCACAGCACTAGTGTAGACCATGAAGGACAGCCAATATTTCACCTTGAATGGTAGATTCATATGACAAGATGGAAGATCCTGACCCAGACTTCTAGAAAGTTCTGCCCCGGAGCTACATGGAGCATCTTAGAAGGATGTCCTAAGCTTATGGTATATGGGGGTAGAAGGTGAGTGTGTAAGGAAACGGGTGGAGGTTTTAGGGATTGTTGGTGATGTGGTAGGGTGACTATTCTGTGTGTGACGTGTTGTAGGTCCATATATGTGGAGTTCAGAGATTCTTACATGGTCAGGACAGGTATAAACAACCCCAGTCCCAAAAAAGTTACATTGCACAGACTTTGACTATGCCACAATCTACACTACACAATATCATCAGATCCCAAGAATCTGCAGAAATCCATGTGTGCAAGGGACAAGGCCAACGGTCAGTACTGGATGCTCGTGATCTCCGAGCCCTCAGGGGCCACTGCATTAAAAACAGGCATGAATCAGTTTTGTAAATCGCTGCATGTGGACAGAAATATTCCAGAAATTACTCTGTGCACACAGGTCTCCATGCAATCTACAAATGCAAGTTAAAGCTGTATCATGTAAAGAAGAAGCCACATATCAGCACAATCCTGAAATACCGCCATCTAGTTTGGACTAGAGCTCATGTACCATGGACAGAGGCAAAATGGAAAACTGATCTGTGGTCAGATGAACTAAAATGTGAAACAACGGGTGCCATGTCCTGCGGAGAGGGAACATCCAGATTGTTATCAGTGCCTGCATCTCTGGTGATATGGGGGGCATTAGTGCCTATGGCAGGGGCAGTTTACACATCCTGAGGGGCACTATCAATGCTAAGCAGTATAAAGACCAGTATATAAGATAAGATAAAATAAGATAATCCTTTAATATTCCCACCATGGGGAAATTCAGTGTGTTACAGCAGCAAAGATAATACAAATACAAAAGCTCCAAGGTAGAGGCATTACAGTGACGGTAGGTACAAATAAAAAGGTAAAGGTAAAAAAGTAGCAGAAGGGATATCACAACTTAGGATATTTCAGTTCTCTGTATGGCCTGATCGCCGCTTAGATCGGTGTTGGTTGTACAGTCTGACCGTAGTGGGGAGGAAAGACTTCCGATAGCGCTCCTTCTCACACCTAGGGTGGAGCAGTCGGTCACTGACAGTACTGCTCAGCGCGATCACAGTCTCATGCATGGGATGGGAGTTATTCTCCCGCATGGAGCTCACCGCGGACAGTATCCTTCTGTCACCCACCACCTTCACTGGGTCCAGGGGACTCCCCAGGACAGAGCTGGCCCTTCTAATCAGCTTGTCGAGTCTATTCCTATCCCTGGTTGATATACTGCTCCCCCAGCAGGCCACTCCAAAGAAGATGGCTGATGCCACTACCGAGTGGTAAAAAGTCCTAAGAAGTGTCCCCCGGATTCCAAAGTCTCTCAGCCTCCTAAGCAGGTAGAGCCTGCTGTGGCCCTTCCTGTACAGTGCATCCAAGCAATATATATATAGCAATATATATAGAGTAATATATAGGCCAGTATACAGTGTAGTATATAGATAGCAGTATATAGAGTAATACATAGGGCAATATACAGAATAATATATAGGGCAGTATCAAGAGAAGTATATGGAGGTGTCAGAACAACATCTGCTCCATCCAGATAACGTCTCTTTCAGGTAAGGTCTTATATATTTCATCAGGACAATACTAAAGCATGGCTACACAGAAGAAGTGTCCAGATGTGGCCTGACCGCTGCAGTCTGGACCTGTCAGCAATAGAAAACATTTAGCACAGTATGAAACAAAAAGATGACCCCAAAATGTGAAGCAGTGAGAATCCCACATCAGTCAAGAAGGGGGCAACAATCCTCTCCCCAAACTCCAGCCATTAGTCTCCTTTCTTCCCAGACATAAAAAGAAAACAGAATGCTGAACAATAGTAGACATGGCCAGGCCCAACATTTTTGAGATGTGTTACTGTCATGAATATCTACATAATAATATGATAAATGATCATTTTTTTCCAGGAGAACTGTGTAACTTTCACCTTCTGATATGTGATCTATGTTCTATTGTGTAACTTTCACCTTCTGATATGTGATCTATGTTCTATTGTGTAACTTTCACCATTTGATATGTGGTCTATGTTCTATTGTATAGCATGCACCTTCTAATATATGTTTATTGTGTAACTTTCATCTTCTGATATGTGATCTATGTTCTATTGTGTAACTTTCACCTTCTGATATGTGATCTATGTTCTATTGTGTAACTTTCACCATTTGATATGTGGTCTATGTTCTATTGTATAGCATGCACCTTCTAATATAGTTTATTGTGTAACTTTCATCTTCTGATATGTGATCTATGTTCTATTGTGTAACTTTCACTTTCTGATATGTGATCTATGTTCTATTGTGTAACTTTCAGCTTTTGATATGTGGTCTATGTTCGATTGTATAGCGTGCACCTTCTAATATATGTTTATTGTGTAATTTTCATCTTCTGATATGTGATCTATGTTCTATTGTGTAACTTTCACCTTCTGATATGTGATCTATGTTCTATTGTGTAACTTTCACCTTCTGATATGTGATCTATGTTCTGTTGTGTAACTTTCACCTTCTGATATGTGATCTATGTTCTATTGTGTAACTTTCACCATTTGATATGTGGTCTATGTTCTATTGTATAGCATGCACCTTCTAATATATGTTTATTGTGTAACTTTCATCTTCTGATATGTGATGTATGTTCTATTGTGTAAATTTCACTTTCTGATATATGTTCTATGTTCTATTCCGTAACTTTCACCTTCTGATATTTAATTTGTTTTCTATTCTGTAACTTTCACCTTTGGATATGTGTTCCATGTTCTATTGTGTAACTTGCACCTTCTGATATGTGATTTGTGGCGTTGTAGATCTTTGGCCTCATGTCTGCTATAAATTCCCCAAGTCGCCATATTCTCATCGTCAGCACGGTATCCCTGTCAGGGAATTTCTTCTGTAAATCTCCAGTTACACCTAAATCTAAACCTTAAATTTTCCATAGAATATTCCTTGAAGTAACTTCTCTCGCCATCCAGGGCTCTCTCCGATCTTCACATGACATTCTTTGCAATGTGGTCTTACATCCACTAAACACCCACCATGACCCACCGCCATATTTCCTTCTATTCAAGGACAGATGGATTCTCTGTATGGGTTGGGTTCAGACCATAGGCTGATTCTCATAGCATGAGGTCAAGGTGGTAGCCATAGCCAACATGTTGGAAGTTATGGTCACCAAGGGAACCATATAGCGGCCAAACTGTCTCCCACACAGGTCCAACTGTAATTAATACCTATACAGGAGCGGCTTTGATTGTCATATTGTTTCCTAGGTAACTGTAACGCTAAATGTGTTGTCAGCTTCTCCCACCATCACGTCAAGCTTCAGGTTGTAGAAATGGAGGTGACATGAAAATGACTCAGGAAATACTGAGTTTACTCCATCCTGATGGATATGAGAGGCGACGGAACCCATCAGGATGGGGAGAAGCTGAATATTGGGCTACATGATGGGAAAACAGAGAGGAGGTCTAGAAAACCCAATATACATACACCGATCAGCCATAACATTAAAACCACTGACCACGGATTCTCTTCTGACAATGGCACCTCTTACGGACAAGTGACCAGTAAGTGCTTCAAGCTGATTTTTTGAAAGCAAGAAAATGGGCAAGCGGAAGGAACTGAGTGGCTGAGACAAGAGCCAAACTGTGATGACTGGGTGAGAACATCTCCATACAACCGGTCTTGTAGGGTGTTTATGGTATGTGGTGGTCACTACCAACAAAAATGTACAAGTGATGTGAGTGGGGAGTGAAGGCAAGTCCGTCTGGTCCGACCCCAAAGAAGAAAAGTGATAATAATACTAACTATGATATAAGTACACACAGGACATCACAGCTTGTGTATATGGAGTAGTCACAGACCGGTCAGAGCGTCCATGCTGACCCCTGACCACTG
Organism: Leptodactylus fallax; assembly: GCA_947044405.1. Lineage (NCBI taxonomy): Eukaryota > Metazoa > Chordata > Amphibia > Anura > Leptodactylidae > Leptodactylus > Leptodactylus fallax. Next base: position 289,067 of record CAMRHE010000707.1, on the reverse strand, counting down.
CTGACTATGATATAAGGGTCAGTACACACAGGACATCACAGCTTGTGTATATGGAGTAGTCACAGACCGGTCAGAGCGTCCATGCTGTCCCCTGACCACTGCTGACTATGATATATGGTCAGTACACACAGGACATCACAGCTTGTGTATATGGGGTAGTCACAGACCGGTCAGATCGTCCATGCTGACCCCTGACCACTGCTGACTATGATATAAGGGTCAGTACACAAAGGACATCACAGCTTGTGTATATGGGGTAGTCACAGTCCGGTCAGAATGCCCATGCTGACCCCTGACCACTGCTGACTATGATATAAGGGTCAGTACACACAGGACATCACAGCTTGTGTATATGGGGTAGTCACAGACCGGTCACAGTGTCCATGCTGACCCCTGACCACTGCTGACTATGATATAAGGGTCAGTACACACAGGACATCACAGCTTGTGTATATGGGGTAGTCACAGACCGGTCAGAGCGTCCATGCTGACCCCTGACCACTGCTGACTATGATATAAGGGTCAGTACACACAGGACATCACAGCTTGTGTATATGGAGTAGTCACAGACCGGTCAGAGCGTCCATGCTGACCCCTGACCACTGCTGACTATGATATAAGGGTCAGTACACACAGGACATCACAGCTTGTGTATATGGGGTAGTCACAGTCCGGTCAGAACGCCCATGCTGACCCCTGACCACTGCTGACTATGATATAAGGGTCAGTACACACAGGACATCACAGCTTCTGTATATGGGGTAGTCACAGACCGGTCACAGTGTCCATGCTGACCCCTGACCACTGCTGACTATGATATAAGGGTCAGTACACACAGGACATCACAGCTTGTGTATATGGGGTAGTCACAGACCGGTCAGAGCGTCCATGCTGACCCCTGACCACTGCTGACTATGATATAAGGGTCAGTACACACAGGACATCACAGCTTGTGTATATGGAGTAGTCACAGACCGGTCAGAGCGTCCATGCTGACCCCTGACCACTGCTGACTATGATATAAGGGTCAGTACACACAGGACATCACAGCTTGTGTATATGGGGTAGTCACAGTCCGGTCAGAACGCCCATGCTGACCCCTGACCACTGCTGACTATGATATAAGGGTCAGTACACACAGGACATCACAGCTTCTGTATATGGGGTAGTCACAGACCGGTCACAGTGTCCATGCTGACCCCTGACCACTGCTGACTATGATATAAGGGTCAGTACACACAGGACATCACAGCTTCTGTATATGGGGTAGTCACAGACCGGTCACAGTGTCCATGCTGACCCCTGACCACTGCTGACTATGATATAAGGGTCAGTACACACAGGACATCACAGCTTGTGTATATGGGGTAGTCACAGTCCGGTCAGAACGCCCATGCTGACCCCTGACCACTGCTGACTATGATATAGGGGTCAGTACACACAGGACATCACAGCTTGTGTATATGGGGTAGTCACAGACCGGTCACAGTGTCCATGCTGACCCCTGACCACTGCTGACTATGATATAAGGGTCAGTACACACAGGACATCACAGCTTGTGTATATGGAGTAGTCAAAGACCGGTCAGAGCGTCCATGCTGACCCCTGACCACTGCTGATTATGATATAAGGGTCAGTACACACAGGACATCACAGCTTGTGTATATGGAGTAGTCACAGACCGGTCAGAGCATCCATGCTGACCCCTGACCACTGCTGACTATGATATAAGGGTCAGTACACACAGCACATCACAGCTTGTGTATATGGAGTAGTCACAGACCGGTCACAGCGTCCATGCTGACCCCTGACCACTGCTGACTATGATATAAGGGTCAGTACACACAGGACATCACAGCTTGTCTATATGGAGTAGTCACTGACCGGTCAGAGCGCCAATGCTGACCCCTGACCACTGCTGACTATGATATAAGGGTCAGTACACACAGGACATCACAGCTTGTGTATATGGAGTAGTCACAGACCGGTCAGAGCGTCCATGCTGACCCCTGACCACTGCTGATTATGATACAAGGGTCAGTACACACAGGACATCACAGCTTGTGTATATGGAGTAGTCACAGACCGGTCAGAGCGTCCATGCTGACCCCGGACCACTGCTGACTATGATATAAGGGTCAGTACACACAGGACATCACAGCTTGTGTATATGGAGTAGTCACAGACCGGTCAGAGCGTCCATGCTGACCCCTGACCACTGCTGACTATGATATAAGGGTCAGTACACACAGGACATCACAGCTTGTGTATATGGGGTAGTCACAGACCGGTCAGAGCGTCCATGCTGACCCCTGACCACTGCTGCCTATGATATAAGGGTCAGTACACACAGGACATCACAGCTTGTGTATATGGAGTAGTCACAGACCGGTCAGAGCGTCCATGCTGACCCCAGACCACTGCTGACTATGATATAAGGGTCAGTACACACAGGACATCACAGCTTGTGTATATGGGGTAGTCACAGACCGGTCAGAGCGTCCATGCTGACCCCTGACCACTGCTGACTATGATATAAGGGTCAGTACACACAGGACATCACAGCTTGTCTATATGGAGTAGAAACTGACCGGTCAGAGCGCCCATGCTGACCCCTGACCACTGCTGACTATGATATAAGGGTCAGTACACACAGGACATCACAGCTTGTGTATATGGAGTAGTCACAGACCGGTCAGAGCGTCCATGCTGACCCCTGACCACTGCTGATTATGATATAAGGGTCAGTACACACAGGACATCACAGCTTGTGTATATGGAGTAGTCACAGACCGGTCAGAGCGTCCATGCTGACCCCTGACCACTGCTGACTATGATATAAGGGTCAGTACACACAGGACATCACAGCTTGTGTATATGGAGTAGTCACAGACCGATCAGAGCGTCCATGCTGACCCCTGACCACTGCTGACTATGATATAAGGGTCAGTACACACAGGACATCACAGCTTGTGTATATGGAGTAGTCACAGACCGGTCAGAGCGTCCATGCTGACCCCTGACCACTGCTGACTATGATATAAGGGTCAGTACACACAGGACATCACAGCTTGTGTATATGGGGTAGTCACAGACCGGTCAGAGCGTCCATGCTGACCCCTGACCACTGCTGACTATGATATAAGGGTCAGTACACACAGGACATCACAGCTTGTGTATATGGGGTAGTCACAGACCGGTCAGAGCGTCCATGCTGACCCCAGACCACTGCTGACTATGATATAAGGGTCAGTACACACAGGACATCACAGCTTGTGTATATGGAGTAGTCACAGACCGGTCAGAACGTCCATGCTGACCCCTGACCACTGCTGACTATGATATAAGGGTCAGTACACACAGGACATCACAGCTTGTGTATATGGGGTAGTCACAGACCGGTCAGAGCGCCCATGCTGACCCCTGACCACTGCTGACTATGATATAAGGGTCAGTACACACAGGACATCACAGCTTGTGTATATGGGGTAGTCACAGACCGGTCAGAGCGCCCATGCTGACCCCTGACCACTGCTGACTATGGTATAAGGGTCAGTACACACAGGACATCACAGCTTGTGTATATGGAGTAGTCACAGACTGGTCAGAGCGTCCATGCTGACCCCTGACCACTGCTGACTATGATATAAGGGTCAGTACACACAGGACATCACAGCTTGTGTATATGGGGTAGTCACAGACCGGTCAGAGCGTCCATGCTGACCACTGCTGACTATGATATAAGGGTCAGTACACACAGGACATCACAGCTTGTGTATATGGGGTAGTCACAGACCGGTCAGAGCACCCATGCTGACCCCTGACTATGATATAAGGGTCAGTACACACAGGACATCACAGCTTGTGTATATGGGGTAGTCACAGACCGGTCAGAGCGCCCATGCTGACCCCTGACCACTGCTGACTATGATATAAGGGTCAGTACACACAGGACATCACAGCTTGTGTATATGGGGTAGTCACAGACCGGTCAGAGCGTCCATGCTGTCCCCTGACCACTGCTGACTATGATATAAGGTGTCAGTACACACAGGACATCACAGCTTGTGTATATGGGGTAGTCACAGACCGGTCAGAGCGTCCATGCTGACCCCTGACCACTGCTGACTATGATATAAGGGTCAGTACACACAGGACATCACAGCTTGTGTATATGGGGTAGTCACAGACCAGTCAGAGCGTCCATACTGACCCCTGACCACTGCTGACTATGATATAAGGGTCAGTACACACAGGACATCACAGCTTGTCTATATGGAGTAGTCACAGACCGGTCAGAGCGTCCATGCTGACCCCTGACCACTGCTGACTATGATATAAGGGTCAGTACACACAGGACATCACAGCTTGTGTATATGGGGTAGTCACAGACCGGTCAGAGCGTCCATGCTGACCCCTGACCACTGCTGACTATGATATAAGGGTCAGTACACACAGGACATCACAGCTTGTGTATATGGGGTAGTCACAGACCGGTCAGAGCGTCCATGCTGACCCCTGACCACTGCTGACTATTATATAAGGGTCAGTACACACAGGACATCACAGCTTGTGTATATGGGGTAGTCACAGACTGGTCAGAGCGTCCATGCTGACCCCTGACCACTGCTGACTATGATATAAGGGACAGTACACACAGGACATCACAGCTTGTGTATATGGGGTAGTCACAGACCGGTCACAGTGTCCATGCTGACCCCTGACTACTGCTATGATATAAGGGTCAGTACACACAGGACATCACAGCTTGTCTATATGGAGTAGTCACTGACCGGTCAGAGCGCCCATGCTGACCCCTGACCACTGCTGACTATGATATAAGGGTCAGTACACACAGGACATCACAGATTGTGTATATGGGGTAGTCACAGACCGGTCAGAGCGTCCATGCTGACCCCTGACCACTGCTGACTATGATATAAGGGTCAGTACACACAGGACATCACAGCTTGTGTATATGGGGTAGTCACAGACCGGTCACAGTGTCCATGCTGACCCCTGACTACTGCTATGATATAAGGGTCAGTACACACAGGACATCACAGCTTGTCTATATGGAGTAGTCACTGACCGGTCAGAGCGCCCATGCTGACCCCTGACCACTGCTGACTATGATATAAGGTGTCAGTACACACAGGACATCACAGCTTGTGTATATGGGGTAGTCACAGACCGGTCAGAGCGTCCATGCTGACCCCTGACCACTGCTGACTATGATATAAGGGTCAGTACACACAGGACATCACAGCTTGTGATATGGGGTAGTCACAGACCGGTCAGAGCACCCATGCTGACCCCTGACCACTGCTGACTATGATATAAGGGTCAGTACACACAGGACATCACAGCTTGTGTATATGGGGTAGTCACAGACCGGTCAGAGCGCCCATGCTGACCCCTGACCACTGCTGACTATGATATAAGGGTCAGTACACACAGGACATCACAGCTTGTGTAAATGGGGTAGTCACAGACCGGTCACAGTGTCCATGCTGACCCCTGACTACTGCTATGATATAAGGGTCAGTACACACAGGACATCACAGCTTGTCTATATGGAGTAGTCACAGACCGGTCAGAGCGTCCATGCTGACCCCTGACCACTGCTGACTATGATATAAGGGTCAGTACACACAGGACATCACAGCTTGTGTATATGGGGTAGTCACAGACCGGTCAGAGCGTCCATGCTGACCCCTGACCACTGCTGACTATGATATAAGGGTCAGTACACACAGGACATCACAGCTTGTGTATATGGGGTAGTCACAGACCGGTCAGAGCGTCCATGCTGACCCCTGACCACTGCTGACTATGATATAAGGGTCAGTACACACAGGACATCACAGCTTGTGTATATGGGGTAGTCACAGACTGGTCAGAGCGTCCATGCTGACCCCTGACCACTGCTGACTATGACATAAGGGTCAGTACACACAGGACATCACAGCTTGTGTATATGGGGTAGTCACAGACCGGTCAGAGCGCCCATGCTGACCCCTGACCACTGCTGACTATGATATAAGGGTCAGTACACACAGGACATCACAGCTTGTGTATATGGGGTAGTCACAGACCAGTCAGAGCGCCCATGCTGACCCCTGATGACTATGATATAAGGGTCAGTAGACACAGGACATCACAGCTTGTGTATATGGGGTAGTCACTGACCGGTCAGAGCGTCCATGCTGACCCCTGACCACTGCTGACTATGATATAAGGGTCAGTACACACAGGACATCACAGCTTGTGTATATGGGGTAGTCACAGACCGGTCAGAGCATCCATGCTGACCCCTGACCACTGCTGACTATGATATAAGGGTCAGTACACACAGGACATCACAGCTTGTGTATATGGGGTAGTCACAGACCGGTCAGAGCGTCCATGCTGACCCCTGACCACTGCTGACTATGATATAAGGGTCAGTACACACAGGACATCACAGCTTGTGTATATGGAGTAGTCACAGACCGGTCAGAGCGTCCATGCTGACCCCTGACCACTGCTGACTATGATATAAGGGTCAGTACACACAGGACGTCACAGCTTGTGTATATGGGGTAGTCACAGACCGGTCAGAGCGTCCATGCTGACCCCTGACCACTGCTGACTATGATATAAGGGTCAGTACACACAGGACATCACAGCTTGTGTATATGGGGTAGTCACAGACTGGTCAGAGCGTCCATGCTGACCCCTGACCACTGCTATGATATAAGGGTCAGTACACACAGGACATCACAGCTTGTGTATATGGAGTAGTCACAGACCGGTCAGAGCGTCCATGCTGACCCCTGACCACTGCTGACTATGATATAAGGGTCAGTACACACAGGACATCACAGCTTGTGTATATGGGGTGTAGTACATTTGGCTGGTTGGTATAGGTGCCCAGTTCACCTTTCTGTTGGGGGGGTCGGGGGTTATATGTAGGACATGGTTGTGATTTAACCCTGTATTGTCCAGTATTTCTCCGCAGCCTCCTGTGATCGGTCTTTCCACTACTGACTATATATAGATAGTAGACATGGCGCCGGTCCTGCTCCTGCCCTGCAGTCTGACTCCTTCTCCCTTCTCTCCTTCTTCCTCTGTCGTCGCCCGTACGCCTTCTCTTTCATCCTTCCTCGCTCTCGCCCTCTTTGTTTGATGTCTGCTCAGTATGCACAGTGCCAGGGAACTGGCGGAGACAGCGGGCGAGGGAGGCAGCGAGTGCCAGCCACAAATCAGCCAAGACGTCTTCTTCTTCTTGTTAAGAAGTATAACTTGTAGGAGATCATGTCATGGAAGGAGAAAAAGTTCCTCACCTGCAAGGAAGAGACCTGGAGACGTGGCGGACATGAATCCAGGCGAGCCGCCATTGACAAACAGAGCCACTAATGAGATGATGAGGATCTCATCCCAGAAAGATGAGAGCGCGGCGACCGAGAGAGACAGCCTTATCATTTACACAGACAGCTCTATTAGTAGAGGAGTCAGCTGTCACTGTGCAGAGGAGCACTGCAGGCCCTCAGCCTGGAGAGCAGGGCCCCTGGAGCACACTGGCCCCTGTAAGGAGCAGGCATGGCGAGCACAGACGCCTGCGGTCTCTCCTGCACAGACACTGTGACTTGGCCTCGCGCCTCACTCTGTAATTCGGGTTTCATCCAGTTAAGGTTAATTAAAGTTAATTTTCACGCACCAGAGAGCCTGCAATTACAGAGAGCGGCGGGCGAGAGCACGAACCACCCTTGACATGTCGCCCTGCCGGCTGCCGCCCTCTCCTGAACGCCTGAATGTGGCACTGTCACACGTAGACGGATGAGGCTGCGGCGCTGTCCCCATGTACAGACCGGTGTATCAGTGTCACATATAGATAGATGATATATAGGAGAGGCTGCGGCACTGTCCCCATGTACAGACCGGTGTATCAGTGTCACATATAGATAGATGATATATAGGAGAGGCTGCGGCACTGTCCCGTGTACAGACCGGTGTATCAGTGTCACCTATAGAAAGATGACATATAGGAGAGGCTGCGGCACTGTCCCCATGTACAGACCGGTGTATCAGTGTCACCTATAGATAGATGACATATAGAAGAGGCTGCAGAACTATCCCTTTATACAGACCACTGTATCAGTGTCACACGCCAGTCAGGATCTATAATCTACTAGTGCCACACAAGAAATGGGTATAATAATCCCTGTGATGGGGAAGACACCCACAAAAAAGGCTTTATATTTCCTACAAACATCTACACATTTCCATAGTGTGAATATGTCCTAAATCAAAGTCCAGCATGGGATATACATGTCCATAAGAAAGGAGCCTGTGAGCCCTGCTTCCTCCACCACTCATATAGAAAGCCTGTGAGTCCTGCTCCGCCCACCACTCATATAGAAAGCCTGTGAGTCCTGCTTCTCCCACCACTCATATAGAAAGCCTGTGAGTCCTGCTTCTCCCACCACTCATATAGAAAGCCTGTGAGTCCTGCTTCCTCCGCCACTCATATAGAAAGCCTGTGAGTCCTGCTTCCTCCATTCATATAGAAAGCCTGTGAGTCCTGCTCCCCCCACCACTCATATAGAAAGCCTGTGAGTCCTGCTTCCTCCACCACTCATATAGAGCCTGTGAGTCCTGCTTCCTCCATCACTCATATAGAAAGCCTGTGAGTCCTGCTCCCCCCACCACTCATATAGAAAGCCTTTGAGTCCTGCTTCTCCCACCACTCATATAGAAAGCCTATGAGTCCTGCTTCCTCCACCACTCATATAGAAAGCCTGTGAGTCCTGCTTCTCCCACCACTCATATAGAAAGCCTGTGAGTCCTACTTCTCCCACCACCCATATAGAAAGCCTGTGAGTCCTGCTTCCTCCACCACTCATATAGAAACCCTGTGAGTCCTGCTTCCTCCACCACTCATACAGAAAGCCTGTGAGTCCTGCTTCTCCCACCACTCATATAGAAAGCCTGTGAGTCCTGCTTCCTCCACCACTCATATAGAAAGCCTGTGAGTCCTGCTTCTCCCACCACTCATATAGAAAGCCTGTGAGTCCTGCTTCCTCCACCACTCATATAGAAAGCGTGTGTGTCCTGCTTCCTCCACCACTCATATAGAAAGCCTGTGAGTCCTGCTTCCTCCACCATTCATATAGAGCCTGTGAATCCTGCTTCCTCCACCACTCATATAGAAAGCCTGTGATTCCTGCTTCTCCCACCACTCATATAGAAAGCCTGTGAGTCCTGCTTCTCCCACCACTCATATAGAAAGCTTGTGAGTCCTGCTTCTCCCACCACTCATATAGAAAGCCTGTGAGTCCTGCTTCTCCCACCACTCATATAGAAAGCCTGTGAGACCTGCTTCCTCCACCATATAGAAAGCCTGTGAGTCCTGCTTCCTCCACCACTCATATAGAAAGCCTGTGATTCCTGCTTCCCCCACCATTCATATAGAAAGCCTGTGAGTCCTGCTTCTCCCACCTACTCATAGAGAAAGCCTGTGAGTCCTGCTTCTCCCACCACTCATATAGAAAGCCTGTGAGTCCTGCTTCTCCCACCTACTCATATAGAAAGCCTGTGAGTCCTGCTTCTCCCACCACTCATATAGAAAGCCTGTGAGTCCTGCTCCCCCCCACTCATATGGAAAGCCTGTGAGTCCTGCTTCCTCCACCACTCATATAAAAAGCCTGTGAGTCCTGCTTCCCCCACCATTTATATAGAAAGCCTGTGAGTCCTGCTTCTCCCACCTACTCATAGAGAAAGCCTGTGAGTCCTGCTTCCTCCACCACTCATATAGAAAGCGTGTGTGTCCTGCTTCCTCCACCACTCATATAGAAAGCCTGTGAGTCCTGCTTCCTCCACCATTCATATAGAGCCTGTGAATCCTGCTTCCTCCACCACTCATATAGAAAGCCTGTGAGTCCTGCTTCCTCCACCACTCATATAGAAAGCCTGTGATTCCTGCTTCTCCCACCACTCATATAGAAAGCCTGTGAGTCCTGCTTCTCCCACCACTCATATAGAAAGCTTGTGAGTCCTGCTTCTCCCACCACTCATATAGAAAGCCTGTGAGTCCTGCTTCTCCCACCACTCATATAGAAAGCCTGTGAGACCTGCTTCCTCCACCACTCATATAGAAAGCCTGTGAGTCCTGCTTCCTCCACCACTCATATAGAAAGCCTGTGAGTCCTGCTTCTCCCACCACTCATATAGAAAGCCTGTGAGTCCTGCTTCCTCCACCACTCATATAGAAAGCCTGTGAGTCCTGCTTCTCCACCACTCAAATAGAAAGTCTGTGAGTCCTGCTTCTCCCACCACTCATATAGAAAGCCTGTGAGTCCTGCTTCTCCCCCCACCATATAGAAAGCCTGTGAGTCCTGCTTCCTCCACCACTCATATAGAAAGCCTGTGAGTCCTGCTTCTCCCACCACTCATATAGAAAGCCTGTGAGCCTGCTTCCCCCACCACTCATATGAAAGCCTGTGAGTCCTGCTTCCTCCCATCAGCGGGCCGCCCCCCCTCATATAGAAAGCCTGTGAGTCCTGCTTCCTCCACCACTCATATAGAAAGCCTGAGTCCTGCTTCCTCCACCATTCATATAGAAAGCCTGTGAGTCCTGCTTCCTCCACCACTCATATAGAAAGCCTGTGAGTCCTGCTTCTCCCACCTACTCATAGAGAAAGCCTGTGAGTCCTGCTTCCTCCACCACTCATATAGAAAGCCTGTGAGTCCTGCTTCCCCCACCACTCATATAGAAAGCCTGTGAGTCCTGCTTCCTCCACCACTCATATAGAAAGCCTGTGAGTCCTGCTTCCTCCACCACTCATAGAGAAAGCCTGTGAGTCCTGCTTCCCCCACCACTCATATAGAAAGACTGTGAGTCCTGCTTCTCCCATCACTCATATAGAAAGCCTGTGAGTCCTGCTTCCTCCACCACTCATATAGAAAGCCTGTGGGTCCTGCTTCCTCCACCATTCATATAGAAAGCCTGTGAGTCCTGCTTCCTCCACCATATAGAAAGCCTTTGAGTCCTGCTTCCCCACCACTCATATAGAAAGCCTGTGAGTCCTGCTTCCTCCACCACTCATATAGAAAGCCTGTGAGTCCTGCTTCTCCCACCACTCATATAGAAAGCCTGTGAGTCCTGCTTCCTCCACCACTCATATAGAAAGCCTGTGAGTCCTGCTTCCTCCACCACTCATATAGAAAGCCTGTGTGTCCTGCTTCTCCCACCACTCATATAGAAAGCCTGTGAGCCCTGCTTCTCCCACCACTCTTATAGAAAGCCTGTGAGTCCTGCTTCTCCCACCACTCATATAGAAAGCCTGTGAGACCTGCTTCCTCCACCATATAGAAAGCCTGTGAGTCCTGCTTCCTCCACCACTCATATAGAAAGCCTGTGATTCCTGCTTCCCCCACCATTCATATAGAAAGCTTGTGAGTCCTGCTTCTCCCACCTACTCATAGAGAAAGCCTGTGAGTCCTGCTTCTCCCACCACTCATATAGAAAGCCTGTGAGTCCTGCTTCTCCCACCTACTCATATAGAAAGCCTGTGAGTCCTGCTTCTCCCACCACTCATATAGAAAGCCTGTGAGTCCAGCTCCCCCCACTCATATGGAAAGCCTGTGAGTCCTGCTTCCTCCACCACTCATATAAAAAGCCTGTGAGTCCTGCTTCCCCCACCATTCATATAGAAAGCCTGTGAGTCCTGCTTCTCCCACCTACTCATAGAGAAAGCCTGTGAGTCCTGCTTCTCCCACCACTCATATAGAAAGCCTGTGAGTCCTGCTTCCACCACCACTCATATAGAAAGCCTGTGAGTCCTGCTTCTCCCACCACTCATATAGAAAGCCTGTGAGTCCTGCTTCTCCCACCACTCATATAGAAAGCCTGTGAGTCCTGCTTCCCCCACCACTCATAGAGAAAGCCTGTGAGTCCTGCTTCCTCCACCACTCATATAGAAAGCCTGTGAGTCCTGCTTCCTCCACCACTCATATAGAAAGCCTGTGAGTCCTGCTTCTCCCACCACTCATATAGAAAGCCTGTGAGTCCTGCTTCCTCCACCACTCATATAGAAATCCTGTGAGTCCTGCTTCTCCACCACTCATATAGAAAGTCTGTGAGTCCTGCTTCTCCCACCACTCATATAGAAAGCCTGTGAGTCCTGCTTCTCCCCCCACCATATAGAAAGCCTGTGAGTCCTGCTTCCTCCACCACTCATATAGAAAGCCTGTGAGTCCTGCTTCTCCCACCACTCATATAGAAAGCCTGTGAGTCCTGCTTCCCCCACCACTCATATAGAAAGCCTGTGAGTCCTGCTTCCTCCACCATTCATATAGAGCCTGTGAGTCCTGATTCCTCCACCACTCATATAGAAAGCCTGTGAGTCCTGCTTCTCCCATCACTCATATAGAAAGCCTGTGAGTCCTGCTTCCTCCACCACTCATATAGAAAGCCTGAGTCCTGCTTCCTCCACCATTCATATAGAAAGCCTGTGAGTCCTGCTTCCTCCACCATATAGAAAGCCGTTGAGTCCTGCTTCTCCCACCTACTCATAGAGAAAGCCTGTGAGTCCTGCTTCCTCCACCACTCATATAGAAAGCCTGTGAGTCCTGCTTCTCCCACCACTCATATAGAAAGCCTGTGAGTCCTGCTTCCTCCACCACTCATATAGAAAGCCTGTGAGTCCTGCTTCCCCCACCACTCATATAGAAAGCCTGTGAGTCCTGCTTCCTCCACCACTCATATAGAAAGCCTGTGAGTCCTGCTTCCTCCACCACTCATATAGAAAGCCTGTGAGTCCTGCTTCCCCCACCACTCATATAGAAAGACTGTGAGTCCTGCTTCTGCCATCACTCATATAGAAAGCCTGTGAGTCCTGCTTCCTCCACCACGCATATAGAAAGCCTGTGGGTCCTGCTTCCTCCACCATTCATATAGAAAGCCTGTGAGTCCTGCTTCCTCCACCATATAGAAAGCCTTTGAGTCCTGCTTCCCCACCACTCATATAGAAAGCCTGTGAGTCCTGCTTCCTCCACCACTCATATAGAAAGCCTGTGAGTCCTGCTTCTCCCACCACTCATATAGAAAGCCTGTGAGTCCTGCTTCCCCCACCATTCATATAGAAAGCCTGTGAGTCCTGCTTCTCCCACCTACTCATAGAGAAAGCCTGTGAGTCCTGCTTCTCCCACCACTCATATAGAAAGCCTGTGAGTCCTGCTTCTCCCACCTACTCATATAGAAAGCCTGTGAGTCCTGCTTCTCCCACCACTCATATAGAAAGCCTGTGAGTCCTGCTCCCCCCCACTCATATGGAAAGCCTGTGAGTCCTGCTTCCTCCACCACTCATATAAAAAGCCTGTGAGTCCTGCTTCCCCCACCATTTATATAGAAAGCCTGTGAGTCCTGCTTCTCCCACCTACTCATAGAGAAAGCCTGTGAGTCCTGCTTCCTCCACCACTCATATAGAAAGCGTGTGTGTCCTGCTTCCTCCACCACTCATATAGAAAGCCTGTGAGTCCTGCTTCCTCCACCATTCATATAGAGCCTGTGAATCCTGCTTCCTCCACCACTCATATAGAAAGCCTGTGAGTCCTGCTTCCTCCACCACTCATATAGAAAGCCTGTGATTCCTGCTTCTCCCACCACTCATATAGAAAGCCTGTGAGTCCTGCTTCTCCCACCACTCATATAGAAAGCTTGTGAGTCCTGCTTCTCCCACCACTCATATAGAAAGCCTGTGAGTCCTGCTTCTCCCACCACTCATATAGAAAGCCTGTGAGACCTGCTTCCTCCACCACTCATATAGAAAGCCTGTGAGTCCTGCTTCCTCCACCACTCATATAGAAAGCCTGTGAGTCCTGCTTCTCCCACCACTCATATAGAAAGCCTGTGAGTCCTGCTTCCTCCACCACTCATATAGAAAGCCTGTGAGTCCTGCTTCTCCACCACTCAAATAGAAAGTCTGTGAGTCCTGCTTCTCCCACCACTCATATAGAAAGCCTGTGAGTCCTGCTTCTCCCCCCACCATATAGAAAGCCTGTGAGTCCTGCTTCCTCCACCACTCATATAGAAAGCCTGTGAGTCCTGCTTCTCCCACCACTCATATAGAAAGCCTGTGAGTCCTGCTTCCCCCACCACTCATATAGAAAGCCTGTGAGTCCTGCTTCCTCCACCATTCATATAGAGTCTGTGAGTCCTGATTCCTCCACCACTCATATAGAAAGCCTGTGAGTCCTGCTTCTCCCATCACTCATATAGAAAGCCTGTGAGTCCTGCTTCCTCCACCACTCATATAGAAAGCCTGAGTCCTGCTTCCTCCACCATTCATATAGAAAGCCTGTGAGTCCTGCTTCCTCCACCACTCATATAGAAAGCCTGTGAGTCCTGCTTCTCCCACCTACTCATAGAGAAAGCCTGTGAGTCCTGCTTCCTCCACCACTCATATAGAAAGCCTGTGAGTCCTGCTTCCCCCACCACTCATATAGAAAGCCTGTGAGTCCTGCTTCCTCCACCACTCATATAGAAAGCCTGTGAGTCCTGCTTCCTCCACCACTCATAGAGAAAGCCTGTGAGTCCTGCTTCCCCCACCACTCATATAGAAAGACTGTGAGTCCTGCTTCTCCCATCACTCATATAGAAAGCCTGTGAGTCCTGCTTCCTCCACCACTCATATAGAAAGCCTGTGGGTCCTGCTTCCTCCACCATTCATATAGAAAGCCTGTGAGTCCTGCTTCCTCCACCATATAGAAAGCCTTTGAGTCCTGCTTCCCCACCACTCATATAGAAAGCCTGTGAGTCCTGCTTCCTCCACCACTCATATAGAAAGCCTGTGAGTCCTGCTTCTCCCACCACTCATATAGAAAGCCTGTGAGTCCTGCTCCCTCCACCACTCATATAGAAAGCCTGTGAGTCCTGCTTCCTCCACCACTCATATAGAAAGCCCTGTGTGTCCTGCTTCTCCCACCACTCATATAGAAAGCCTGTGAGCCCTGCTTCTCCCACCACTCTTATAGAAAGCCTGTGAGTCCTGCTTCTCCCACCACTCATATAGAAAGCCTGTGAGACCTGCTTCCTCCACCATATAGAAAGCCTGTGAGTCCTGCTTCCTCCACCACTCATATAGAAAGCCTGTGATTCCTGCTTCCCCCACCATTCATATAGAAAGCTTGTGAGTCCTGCTTCTCCCACCTACTCATAGAGAAAGCCTGTGAGTCCTGCTTCTCCCACCACTCATATAGAAAGCCTGTGAGTCCTGCTTCTCCCACCTACTCATATAGAAAGCCTGTGAGTCCTGCTTCTCCCACCACTCATATAGAAAGCCTGTGAGTCCAGCTCCCCCCCACTCATATGGAAAGCCTGTGAGTCCTGCTTCCTCCACCACTCATATAAAAAGCCTGTGAGTCCTGCTTCCCCCACCATTCATATAGAAAGCCTGTGAGTCCTGCTTCTCCCACCTACTCATAGAGAAAGCCTGTGAGTCCTGCTTCTCCCACCACTCATATAGAAAGCCTGTGAGTCCTGCTTCCACCACCACTCATATAGAAAGCCTGTGAGTCCTGCTTCTCCCACCACTCATATAGAAAGCCTGTGAGTCCTGCTTCTCCCACCACTCATATAGAAAGCCTGTGAGTCCTGCTTCCCCCACCACTCATAGAGAAAGCCTGTGAGTCCTGCTTCCTCCACCACTCATATAGAAAGCCTGTGAGTCCTGCTTCCTCCACCACTCATATAGAAAGCCTGTGAGTCCTGCTTCTCCCACCACTCATATAGAAAGCCTGTGAGTCCTGCTTCCTCCACCACTCATATAGAAAGCCTGTGAGTCCTGCTTCTCCACCACTCATATAGAAAGTCTGTGAGTCCTGCTTCTCCCACCACTCATATAGAAAGCCTGTGAGTCCTGCTTCTCCCCCCACCATATAGAAAGCCTGTGAGTCCTGCTTCCTCCACCACTCATATAGAAAGCCTGTGAGTCCTGCTTCTCCCACCACTCATATAGAAAGCCTGTGAGTCCTGCTTCCCCCACCACTCATATAGAAAGCCTGTGAGTCCTGCTTCCTCCACCATTCATATAGAGCCTGTGAGTCCTGATTCCTCCACCACTCATATAGAAAGCCTGTGAGTCCTGCTTCTCCCATCACTCATATAGAAAGCCTGTGAGTCCTGCTTCCTCCACCACTCATATAGAAAGCCTGAGTCCTGCTTCCTCCACCATTCATATAGAAAGCCTGTGAGTCCTGCTTCCTCCACCATATAGAAAGCCGTTGAGTCCTGCTTCTCCCACCTACTCATAGAGAAAGCCTGTGAGTCCTGCTTCCTCCACCACTCATATAGAAAGCCTGTGAGTCCTGCTTCTCCCACCACTCATATAGAAAGCCTGTGAGTCCTGCTTCCTCCACCACTCATATAGAAAGCCTGTGAGTCCTGCTTCCCCCACCACTCATATAGAAAGCCTGTGAGTCCTGCTTCCTCCACCACTCATATAGAAAGCCTGTGAGTCCTGCTTCCTCCACCACTCATATAGAAAGCCTGTGAGTCCTGCTTCCCCCACCACTCATATAGAAAGACTGTGAGTCCTGCTTCTGCCATCACTCATATAGAAAGCCTGTGAGTCCTGCTTCCTCCACCACGCATATAGAAAGCCTGTGGGTCCTGCTTCCTCCACCATTCATATAGAAAGCCTGTGAGTCCTGCTTCCTCCACCATATAGAAAGCCTTTGAGTCCTGCTTCCCCACCACTCATATAGAAAGCCTGTGAGTCCTGCTTCCTCCACCACTCATATAGAAAGCCTGTGAGTCCTGCTTCTCCCACCACTCATATAGAAAGCCTGTGAGTCCTGCTTCCCCCACCATTCATATAGAAAGCCTGTGAGTCCTGCTTCTCCCACCTACTCATAGAGAAAGCCTGTGAGTCCTGCTTCTCCCACCACTCATATAGAAAGCCTGTGAGTCCTGCTTCTCCCACCTACTCATATAGAAAGCCTGTGAGTCCTGCTTCTCCCACCACTCATATAGAAAGCCTGTGAGTCCTGCTCCCCCCCACTCATATGGAAAGCCTGTGAGTCCTGCTTCCTCCACCACTCATATAAAAAGCCTGTGAGTCCTGCTTCCCCCACCATTTATATAGAAAGCCTGTGAGTCCTGCTTCTCCCACCTACTCATAGAGAAAGCCTGTGAGTCCTGCTTCCTCCACCACTCATATAGAAAGCGTGTGTGTCCTGCTTCCTCCACCACTCATATAGAAAGCCTGTGAGTCCTGCTTCTCCCACCACTCATATAGAAAGCCTGTGAGTCCTGCTTCCTCCACCACTCATATAGAAAGCCTGTGAGTCCTGCTTCCTCCACCACTCATATAGAAAGCCTGTGTGTCCTGCTTCTCCCACCACTCATATAGAAAGCCTGTGAGCCCTGCTTCTCCCACCACTCTTATAGAAAGCCTGTGAGTCCTGCTTCTCCCACCACTCATATAGAAAGCCTGTGAGACCTGCTTCCTCCACCATATAGAAAGCCTGTGAGTCCTGCTTCCTCCACCACTCATATAGAAAGCCTGTGATTCCTGCTTCCCCCACCATTCATATAGAAAGCTTGTGAGTCCTGCTTCTCCCACCTACTCATAGAGAAAGCCTGTGAGTCCTGCTTCTCCCACCACTCATATAGAAAGCCTGTGAGTCCTGCTTCTCCCACCTACTCATATAGAAAGCCTGTGAGTCCTGCTTCTCCCACCACTCATATAGAAAGCCTGTGAGTCCAGCTCCCCCCCACTCATATGGAAAGCCTGTGAGTCCTGCTTCCTCCACCACTCATATAAAAAGCCTGTGAGTCCTGCTTCCCCCACCATTCATATAGAAAGCCTGTGAGTCCTGCTTCTCCCACCTACTCATAGAGAAAGCCTGTGAGTCCTGCTTCTCCCACCACTCATATAGAAAGCCTGTGAGTCCTGCTTCCACCACCACTCATATAGAAAGCCTGTGAGTCCTGCTTCTCCCACCACTCATATAGAAAGCCTGTGAGTCCTGCTTCTCCCACCACTCATATAGAAAGCCTGTGAGTCCTGCTTCCCCCACCACTCATAGAGAAAGCCTGTGAGTCCTGCTTCCTCCACCACTCATATAGAAAGCCTGTGAGTCCTGCTTCCTCCACCACTCATATAGAAAGCCTGTGAGTCCTGCTTCTCCCACCACTCATATAGAAAGCCTGTGAGTCCTGCTTCCTCCACCACTCATATAGAAAGCCTGTGAGTCCTGCTTCTCCACCACTCATATAGAAAGTCTGTGAGTCCTGCTTCTCCCACCACTCATATAGAAAGCCTGTGAGTCCTGCTTCTCCCCCCACCATATAGAAAGCCTGTGAGTCCTGCTTCCTCCACCACTCATATAGAAAGCCTGTGAGTCCTGCTTCTCCCACCACTCATATAGAAAGCCTGTGAGTCCTGCTTCCCCCACCACTCATATAGAAAGCCTGTGAGTCCTGCTTCCTCCACCATTCATATAGAGCCTGTGAGTCCTGATTCCTCCACCACTCATATAGAAAGCCTGTGAGTCCTGCTTCTCCCATCACTCATATAGAAAGCCTGTGAGTCCTGCTTCCTCCACCACTCATATAGAAAGCCTGAGTCCTGCTTCCTCCACCATTCATATAGAAAGCCTGTGAGTCCTGCTTCCTCCACCATATAGAAAGCCGTTGAGTCCTGCTTCTCCCACCTACTCATAGAGAAAGCCTGTGAGTCCTGCTTCCTCCACCACTCATATAGAAAGCCTGTGAGTCCTGCTTCTCCCACCACTCATATAGAAAGCCTGTGAGTCCTGCTTCCTCCACCACTCATATAGAAAGCCTGTGAGTCCTGCTTCCCCCACCACTCATATAGAAAGCCTGTGAGTCCTGCTTCCTCCACCACTCATATAGAAAGCCTGTGAGTCCTGCTTCCTCCACCACTCATATAGAAAGCCTGTGAGTCCTGCTTCCCCCACCACTCATATAGAAAGACTGTGAGTCCTGCTTCTGCCATCACTCATATAGAAAGCCTGTGAGTCCTGCTTCCTCCACCACGCATATAGAAAGCCTGTGGGTCCTGCTTCCTCCACCATTCATATAGAAAGCCTGTGAGTCCTGCTTCCTCCACCATATAGAAAGCCTTTGAGTCCTGCTTCCCCACCACTCATATAGAAAGCCTGTGAGTCCTGCTTCCTCCACCACTCATATAGAAAGCCTGTGAGTCCTGCTTCTCCCACCACTCATATAGAAAGCCTGTGAGTCCTGCTTCCCCCACCATTCATATAGAAAGCCTGTGAGTCCTGCTTCTCCCACCTACTCATAGAGAAAGCCTGTGAGTCCTGCTTCTCCCACCACTCATATAGAAAGCCTGTGAGTCCTGCTTCTCCCACCTACTCATATAGAAAGCCTGTGAGTCCTGCTTCTCCCACCACTCATATAGAAAGCCTGTGAGTCCTGCTCCCCCCCACTCATATGGAAAGCCTGTGAGTCCTGCTTCCTCCACCACTCATATAAAAAGCCTGTGAGTCCTGCTTCCCCCACCATTTATATAGAAAGCCTGTGAGTCCTGCTTCTCCCACCTACTCATAGAGAAAGCCTGTGAGTCCTGCTTCCTCCACCACTCATATAGAAAGCGTGTGTGTCCTGCTTCCTCCACCACTCATATAGAAAGCCTGTGAGTCCTGCTTCCTCCACCATTCATATAGAGCCTGTGAATCCTGCTTCCTCCACCACTCATATAGAAAGCCTGTGAGTCCTGCTTCCTCCACCACTCATATAGAAAGCCTGTGATTCCTGCTTCTCCCACCACTCATATAGAAAGCCTGTGAGTCCTGCTTCTCCCACCACTCACATAGAAAGCTTGTGAGTCCTGCTTCTCCCACCACTCATATAGAAAGCCTGTGAGTCCTGCTTCTCCCACCACTCATATAGAAAGCCTGTGAGACCTGCTTCCTCCACCACTCATATAGAAAGCCTGTGAGTCCTGCTTCCTCCACCACTCATATAGAAAGCCTGTGAGTCCTGCTTCTCCCACCACTCATATAGAAAGCCTGTGAGTCCTGCTTCCTCCACCACTCATATAGAAAGCCTGTGAGTCCTGCTTCTCCACCACTCAAATAGAAAGTCTGTGAGTCCTGCTTCTCCCACCACTCATATAGAAAGCCTGTGAGTCCTGCTTCTCCCCCCACCATATAGAAAGCCTGTGAGTCCTGCTTCCTCCACCACTCATATAGAAAGCCTGTGAGTCCTGCTTCTCCCACCACTCATATAGAAAGCCTGTGAGTCCTGCTTCCCCCACCACTCATATAGAAAGCCTGTGAGTCCTGCTTCCTCCACCATTCATATAGAGTCTGTGAGTCCTGATTCCTCCACCACTCATATAGAAAGCCTGTGAGTCCTGCTTCTCCCATCACTCATATAGAAAGCCTGTGAGTCCTGCTTCCTCCACCACTCATATAGAAAGCCTGAGTCCTGCTTCCTCCACCATTCATATAGAAAGCCTGTGAGTCCTGCTTCC
The DNA here is from genome assembly GCA_947044405.1 of Leptodactylus fallax. Classification (NCBI taxonomy): domain Eukaryota; kingdom Metazoa; phylum Chordata; class Amphibia; order Anura; family Leptodactylidae; genus Leptodactylus; species Leptodactylus fallax. The sequence continues at coordinate 268,557 of CAMRHE010000707.1, read as the reverse complement.
TCCACCACTCATATAGAAAGCCTGTGAGTCCTGCTTCTCCCACCTACTCATAGAGAAAGCCTGTGAGTCCTGCTTCCTCCACCACTCATATAGAAAGCCTGTGAGTCCTGCTTCCCCCACCACTCATATAGAAAGCCTGTGAGTCCTGCTTCCTCCACCACTCATATAGAAAGCCTGTGAGTCCTGCTTCCTCCACCACTCATAGAGAAAGCCTGTGAGTCCTGCTTCCCCCACCACTCATATAGAAAGACTGTGAGTCCTGCTTCTCCCATCACTCATATAGAAAGCCTGTGAGTCCTGCTTCCTCCACCACTCATATAGAAAGCCTGTGGGTCCTGCTTCCTCCACCATTCATATAGAAAGCCTGTGAGTCCTGCTTCCTCCACCATATAGAAAGCCTTTGAGTCTTGCTTCCCCACCACTCATATAGAAAGCCTGTGAGTCCTGCTTCCTCCACCACTCATATAGAAAGCCTGTGAGTCCTGCTTCTCCCACCACTCATATAGAAAGCCTGTGAGTCCTGCTTCCTCCACCACTCATATAGAAAGCCTGTGAGTCCTGCTTCCTCCACCACTCATATAGAAAGCCTGTGTGTCCTGCTTCTCCCACCACTCATATAGAAAGCCTGTGAGCCCTGCTTCTCCCACCACTCTTATAGAAAGCCTGTGAGTCCTGCTTCTCCCACCACTCATATAGAAAGCCTGTGAGACCTGCTTCCTCCACCATATAGAAAGCCTGTGAGTCCTGCTTCCTCCACCACTCATATAGAAAGCCTGTGATTCCTGCTTCCCCCACCATTCATATAGAAAGCTTGTGAGTCCTGCTTCTCCCACCTACTCATAGAGAAAGCCTGTGAGTCCTGCTTCTCCCACCACTCATATAGAAAGCCTGTGAGTCCTGCTTCTCCCATCACTCATATAGAAAGCCTGTGAGTCCTGCTTCCTCCACCACTCATATAGAAAGCCTGAGTCCTGCTTCCTCCACCATTCATATAGAAAGCCTGTGAGTCCTGCTTCCTCCACCATATAGAAAGCCGTTGAGTCCTGCTTCTCCCACCTACTCATAGAGAAAGCCTGTGAGTCCTGCTTCCTCCACCACTCATATAGAAAGCCTGTGAGTCCTGCTTCTCCCACCACTCATATAGAAAGCCTGTGAGTCCTGCTTCCTCCACCACTCATATAGAAAGCCTGTGAGTCCTGCTTCCCCCACCACTCATATAGAAAGCCTGTGAGTCCTGCTTCCTCCACCACTCATATAGAAAGCCTGTGAGTCCTGCTTCCTCCACCACTCATATAGAAAGCCTGTGAGTCCTGCTTCCCCCACCACTCATATAGAAAGACTGTGAGTCCTGCTTCTGCCATCACTCATATAGAAAGCCTGTGAGTCCTGCTTCCTCCACCACGCATATAGAAAGCCTGTGGGTCCTGCTTCCTCCACCATTCATATAGAAAGCCTGTGAGTCCTGCTTCCTCCACCATATAGAAAGCCTTTGAGTCCTGCTTCCCCACCACTCATATAGAAAGCCTGTGAGTCCTGCTTCCTCCACCACTCATATAGAAAGCCTGTGAGTCCTGCTTCTCCCACCACTCATATAGAAAGCCTGTGAGTCCTGCTTCCCCCACCATTCATATAGAAAGCCTGTGAGTCCTGCTTCTCCCACCTACTCATAGAGAAAGCCTGTGAGTCCTGCTTCTCCCACCACTCATATAGAAAGCCTGTGAGTCCTGCTTCTCCCACCTACTCATATAGAAAGCCTGTGAGTCCTGCTTCTCCCACCACTCATATAGAAAGCCTGTGAGTCCTGCTCCCCCCCACTCATATGGAAAGCCTGTGAGTCCTGCTTCCTCCACCACTCATATAAAAAGCCTGTGAGTCCTGCTTCCCCCACCATTTATATAGAAAGCCTGTGAGTCCTGCTTCTCCCACCTACTCATAGAGAAAGCCTGTGAGTCCTGCTTCCTCCACCACTCATATAGAAAGCGTGTGTGTCCTGCTTCCTCCACCACTCATATAGAAAGCCTGTGAGTCCTGCTTCCTCCACCATTCATATAGAGCCTGTGAATCCTGCTTCCTCCACCACTCATATAGAAAGCCTGTGAGTCCTGCTTCCTCCACCACTCATATAGAAAGCCTGTGATTCCTGCTTCTCCCACCACTCATATAGAAAGCCTGTGAGTCCTGCTTCTCCCACCACTCATATAGAAAGCTTGTGAGTCCTGCTTCTCCCACCACTCATATAGAAAGCCTGTGAGTCCTGCTTCTCCCACCACTCATATAGAAAGCCTGTGAGACCTGCTTCCTCCACCACTCATATAGAAAGCCTGTGAGTCCTGCTTCCTCCACCACTCATATAGAAAGCCTGTGAGTCCTGCTTCTCCCACCACTCATATAGAAAGCCTGTGAGTCCTGCTTCCTCCACCACTCATATAGAAAGCCTGTGAGTCCTGCTTCTCCACCACTCAAATAGAAAGTCTGTGAGTCCTGCTTCTCCCACCACTCATATAGAAAGCCTGTGAGTCCTGCTTCTCCCCCCACCATATAGAAAGCCTGTGAGTCCTGCTTCCTCCACCACTCATATAGAAAGCCTGTGAGTCCTGCTTCTCCCACCACTCATATAGAAAGCCTGTGAGTCCTGCTTCCCCCACCACTCATATAGAAAGCCTGTGAGTCCTGCTTCCTCCACCATTCATATAGAGTCTGTGAGTCCTGATTCCTCCACCACTCATATAGAAAGCCTGTGAGTCCTGCTTCTCCCATCACTCATATAGAAAGCCTGTGAGTCCTGCTTCCTCCACCACTCATATAGAAAGCCTGAGTCCTGCTTCCTCCACCATTCATATAGAAAGCCTGTGAGTCCTGCTTCCTCCACCACTCATATAGAAAGCCTGTGAGTCCTGCTTCTCCCACCTACTCATAGAGAAAGCCTGTGAGTCCTGCTTCCTCCACCACTCATATAGAAAGCCTGTGAGTCCTGCTTCCCCCACCACTCATATAGAAAGCCTGTGAGTCCTGCTTCCTCCACCACTCATATAGAAAGCCTGTGAGTCCTGCTTCCTCCACCACTCATAGAGAAAGCCTGTGAGTCCTGCTTCCCCCACCACTCATATAGAAAGACTGTGAGTCCTGCTTCTCCCATCACTCATATAGAAAGCCTGTGAGTCCTGCTTCCCCACCACTCATATAGAAAGCCTGTGAGTCCTGCTTCCTCCACCATCCCGCCCCCTCCCATATAGAAAGCCTGTGAGTCCTGCTTCCCCCACCACTCATAGAACCTGTGGTCCTGCTTCCTCCCCACTCATAGAAAGCCTGTGAGTCCTGCTTCTCCCACCACTCATATAGAAAGCCTGTGAGTCCTGCTTCCTCCACCACTCATATAGAAAGCCTGTGTGTCCTGCTTCCTCCCACCACTCATATAGAAAGCCTGTGAGCCCTGCTTCTCCCACCACTCTTATAGAAAGCCTGTGAGTCCTGCTTCTCCCACCACTTTTTGGGCCCGCCCCCCACTCATATAGAAAGCCTGTGAGACCTGCTTCCTCCACCATATAGAAAGCCTGTGAGTCCTGCTTCCTCCACCACTCATATAGAAAGCCTGTGATTCCTGCTTCCCCCACCATTCATATAGAAAGCTTGTGAGTCCTGCTTCTCCCACCTACTCATAGAGAAAGCCTGTGAGTCCTGCTTCTCCCACCACTCATATAGAAAGCCTGTGAGTCCTGCTTCTCCCACCTACTCATATAGAAAGCCTGTGAGTCCTGCTTCTCCCACCACTCATATAGAAAGCCTGTGAGTCCAGCTCCCCCCACTCATATGGAAAGCCTGTGAGTCCTGCTTCCTCCACCACTCATATAAAAAGCCTGTGAGTCCTGCTTCCCCCACCATTCATATAGAAAGCCTGTGAGTCCTGCTTCTCCCACCTACTCATAGAGAAAGCCTGTGAGTCCTGCTTCTCCCACCACTCATATAGAAAGCCTGTGAGTCCTGCTTCCACCACCACTCATATAGAAAGCCTGTGAGTCCTGCTTCTCCCACCACTCATATAGAAAGCCTGTGAGTCCTGCTTCTCCCACCACTCATATAGAAAGCCTGTGAGTCCTGCTTCCCCCACCACTCATAGAGAAAGCCTGTGAGTCCTGCTTCCTCCACCACTCATATAGAAAGCCTGTGAGTCCTGCTTCCTCCACCACTCATATAGAAAGCCTGTGAGTCCTGCTTCTCCCACCACTCATATAGAAAGCCTGTGAGTCCTGCTTCCTCCACCACTCATATAGAAAGCCTGTGAGTCCTGCTTCTCCACCACTCATATAGAAAGTCTGTGAGTCCTGCTTCTCCCACCACTCATATAGGAAGCCTGTGAGTCCTGCTTCTCCCCCCACCATATAGAAAGCCTGTGAGTCCTGCTTCCTCCACCACTCATATAGAAAGCCTGTGAGTCCTGCTTCTCCCACCACTCATATAGAAAGCCTGTGAGTCCTGCTTCCCCCACCACTCATATAGAAAGCCTGTGAGTCCTGCTTCCTCCACCATTCATATAGAGCCTGTGAGTCCTGATTCCTCCACCACTCATATAGAAAGCCTGTGAGTCCTGCTTCTCCCATCACTCATATAGAAAGCCTGTGAGTCCTGCTTCCTCCACCACTCATATAGAAAGCCTGAGTCCTGCTTCCTCCACCATTCATATAGAAAGCCTGTGAGTCCTGCTTCCTCCACCATATAGAAAGCCGTTGAGTCCTGCTTCTCCCACCTACTCATAGAGAAAGCCTGTGAGTCCTGCTTCCTCCACCACTCATATAGAAAGCCTGTGAGTCCTGCTTCTCCCACCACTCATATAGAAAGCCTGTGAGTCCTGCTTCCTCCACCACTCATATAGAAAGCCTGTGAGTCCTGCTTCCCCCACCACTCATATAGAAAGCCTGTGAGTCCTGCTTCCTCCACCACTCATATAGAAAGCCTGTGAGTCCTGCTTCCTCCACCACTCATATAGAAAGCCTGTGAGTCCTGCTTCCCCCACCACTCATATAGAAAGACTGTGAGTCCTGCTTCTGCCATCACTCATATAGAAAGCCTGTGAGTCCTGCTTCCTCCACCACGCATATAGAAAGCCTGTGGGTCCTGCTTCCTCCACCATTCATATAGAAAGCCTGTGAGTCCTGCTTCCTCCACCATATAGAAAGCCTTTGAGTCCTGCTTCCCCACCACTCATATAGAAAGCCTGTGAGTCCTGCTTCCTCCACCACTCATATAGAAAGCCTGTGAGTCCTGCTTCTCCCACCACTCATATAGAAAGCCTGTGAGTCCTGCTTCCCCCACCATTCATATAGAAAGCCTGTGAGTCCTGCTTCTCCCACCTACTCATAGAGAAAGCCTGTGAGTCCTGCTTCTCCCACCTACTCATATAGAAAGCCTGTGAGTCCTGCTTCTCCCACCTACTCATATAGAAAGCCTGTGAGTCCTGCTTCTCCCACCACTCATATAGAAAGCCTGTGAGTCCTGCTCCCCCCCACTCATATGGAAAGCCTGTGAGTCCTGCTTCCTCCACCACTCATATAAAAAGCCTGTGAGTCCTGCTTCCCCCACCATTTATATAGAAAGCCTGTGAGTCCTGCTTCTCCCACCTACTCATAGAGAAAGCCTGTGAGTCCTGCTTCCTCCACCACTCATATAGAAAGCGTGTGTGTCCTGCTTCCTCCACCACTCATATAGAAAGCCTGTGAGTCCTGCTTCCTCCACCATTCATATAGAGCCTGTGAATCCTGCTTCCTCCACCACTCATATAGAAAGCCTGTGAGTCCTGCTTCCTCCACCACTCATATAGAAAGCCTGTGATTCCTGCTTCTCCCACCACTCATATAGAAAGCCTGTGAGTCCTGCTTCTCCCACCACTCATATAGAAAGCTTGTGAGTCCTGCTTCTCCCACCACTCATATAGAAAGCCTGTGAGTCCTGCTTCTCCCACCACTCATATAGAAAGCCTGTGAGACCTGCTTCCTCCACCACTCATATAGAAAGCCTGTGAGTCCTGCTTCCTCCACCACTCATATAGAAAGCCTGTGAGTCCTGCTTCTCCCACCACTCATATAGAAAGCCTGTGAGTCCTGCTTCCTCCACCACTCATATAGAAAGCCTGTGAGTCCTGCTTCTCCACCACTCAAATAGAAAGTCTGTGAGTCCTGCTTCTCCCACCACTCATATAGAAAGCCTGTGAGTCCTGCTTCTCCCCCCACCATATAGAAAGCCTGTGAGTCCTGCTTCCTCCACCACTCATATAGAAAGCCTGTGAGTCCTGCTTCTCCCACCACTCATATAGAAAGCCTGTGAGTCCTGCTTCCTCCACCATTCATATAGAGTCTGTGAGTCCTGATTCCTCCACCACTCATATAGAAAGCCTGTGAGTCCTGCTTCTCCCATCACTCATATAGAAAGCCTGTGAGTCCTGCTTCCTCCACCACTCATATAGAAAGCCTGAGTCCTGCTTCCTCCACCATTCATATAGAAAGCCTGTGAGTCCTGCTTCCTCCACCACTCATATAGAAAGCCTGTGAGTCCTGCTTCTCCCACCTACTCATAGAGAAAGCCTGTGAGTCCTGCTTCCTCCACCACTCATATAGAAAGCCTGTGAGTCCTGCTTCCCCCACCACTCATATAGAAAGCCTGTGAGTCCTGCTTCCTCCACCACTCATATAGAAAGCCTGTGAGTCCTGCTTCCTCCACCACTCATAGAGAAAGCCTGTGAGTCCTGCTTCCCCCACCACTCATATAGAAAGACTGTGAGTCCTGCTTCTCCCATCACTCATATAGAAAGCCTGTGAGTCCTGCTTCCTCCACCACTCATATAGAAAGCCTGTGGGTCCTGCTTCCTCCACCATTCATATAGAAAGCCTGTGAGTCCTGCTTCCTCCACCATATAGAAAGCCTTTGAGTCCTGCTTCCCCACCACTCATATAGAAAGCCTGTGAGTCCTGCTTCCTCCACCACTCATAGAGAAAGCCTGTGAGTCCTGCTTCCCCCACCACTCATATAGAAAGACTGTGAGTCCTGCTTCTCCCATCACTCATATAGAAAGCCTGTGAGTCCTGCTTCCTCCACCACTCATATAGAAAGCCTGTGGGTCCTGCTTCCTCCACCATTCATATAGAAAGCCTGTGAGTCCTGCTTCCTCCACCATATAGAAAGCCTTTGAGTCCTGCTTCCCCACCACTCATATAGAAAGCCTGTGAGTCCTGCTTCCTCCACCACTCATATAGAAAGCCTGTGAGTCCTGCTTCTCCCACCACTCATATAGAAAGCCTGTGAGTCCTGCTTCCTCCACCACTCATATAGAAAGCCTGTGAGTCCTGCTTCCTCCACCACTCATATAGAAAGCCTGTGTGTCCTGCTTCTCCCACCACTCATATAGAAAGCCTGTGATTCCTGCTTCCCCCACCATTCATATAGAAAGCTTGTGAGTCCTGCTTCTCCCACCTACTCATAGAGAAAGCCTGTGAGTCCTGCTTCTCCCACCACTCATATAGAAAGCCTGTGAGTCCTGCTTCTCCCACCTACTCATATAGAAAGCCTGTGAGTCCTGCTTCTCCCACCACTCATATAGAAAGCCTGTGAGTCCAGCTCCCCCCCACTCATATGGAAAGCCTGTGAGTCCTGCTTCCTCCACCACTCATATAAAAAGCCTGTGAGTCCTGCTTCCCCCACCATTCATATAGAAAGCCTGTGAGTCCTGCTTCTCCCACCTACTCATAGAGAAAGCCTGTGAGTCCTGCTTCTCCCACCACTCATATAGAAAGCCTGTGAGTCCTGCTTCCACCACCACTCATATAGAAAGCCTGTGAGTCCTGCTTCTCCCACCACTCATATAGAAAGCCTGTGAGTCCTGCTTCTCCCACCACTCATATAGAAAGCCTGTGAGTCCTGCTTCCCCCACCACTCATAGAGAAAGCCTGTGAGTCCTGCTTCCTCCACCACTCATATAGAAAGCCTGTGAGTCCTGCTTCCTCCACCACTCATATAGAAAGCCTGTGAGTCCTGCTTCTCCCACCACTCATATAGAAAGCCTGTGAGTCCTGCTTCCTCCACCACTCATATAGAAAGCCTGTGAGTCCTGCTTCTCCACCACTCATATAGAAAGTCTGTGAGTCCTGCTTCTCCCACCACTCATATAGAAAGCCTGTGAGTCCTGCTTCTCCCCCCACCATATAGAAAGCCTGTGAGTCCTGCTTCCTCCACCACTCATATAGAAAGCCTGTGAGTCCTGCTTCTCCCACCACTCATATAGAAAGCCTGTGAGTCCTGCTTCCCCCACCACTCATATAGAAAGCCTGTGAGTCCTGCTTCCTCCACCATTCATATAGAGCCTGTGAGTCCTGATTCCTCCACCACTCATATAGAAAGCCTGTGAATCCTGCTTCTCCCATCACTCATATAGAAAGCCTGTGAGTCCTGCTTCCTCCACCACTCATATAGAAAGCCTGAGTCCTGCTTCCTCCTCCATTCATATAGAAAGCCTGTGAGTCCTGCTTCCTCCACCATATAGAAAGCCGTTGAGTCCTGCTTCTCCCACCTACTCATAGAGAAAGCCTGTGAGTCCTGCTTCCTCCACCACTCATATAGAAAGCCTGTGAGTCCTGCTTCTCCCACCACTCATATAGAAAGCCTGTGAGTCCTGCTTCCTCCACCACTCAAATAGAAAGCCTGTGAGTCCTGCTTCCCCCACCACTCATATAGAAAGCCTGTGAGTCCTGCTTCCTCCACCACTCATATAGAAAGCCTGTGAGTCCTGCTTCCTCCACCACTCATATAGAAAGCCTGTGAGTCCTGCTTCCCCCACCACTCATATAGAAAGACTGTGAGTCCTGCTTCTGCCATCACTCATATAGAAAGCCTGTGAGTCCTGCTTCCTCCACCACGCATATAGAAAGCCTGTGGGTCCTGCTTCCTCCACCATTCATATAGAAAGCCTGTGAGTCCTGCTTCCCCACCACTCATAGAAAGCCTTTGAGTCCTGCTTCCCCCCCACTCATATAGAAAGCCTGTGAGTCCTGCTTCCTCCACCACTCATATAGAAAGCCTGTGAGTCCTGCTTCTCCCACCACTCATATAGAAAGCCTGTGAGTCCTGCTTCCTCCACCACTCATATAGAAAGCCTGTGAGTCCTGCTTCCTCCATCACTCATATAGAAAGCCTGTGTCCTGCTTCTCCCACCACTCATATAGAAAGCCTGTGAGTCCTGCTTCCTCCACCACTCATATAGAAAACCTGTGAGTCCTGCTTCCTCCACCATTCATATAGAAAGCCTGTGAGTCCTGCTTCCTCCACCATATAGAAAGCCTTTGAGTCCTGCTTCCCCACCACTCATATAGAAAGCCTGTGAGTCCTGCTTCCTCCACCACTCATATAGAAAGCCTGTGAGTCCTGCTTCTCCCACCACTCATATAGAAAGCCTGTGAGTCCTGCTTCCTCCACCACTCATATAGAAAGCCTGTGAGTCCTGCTTCCTCCACCACTCATATAGAAAGCCTGTGTGTCCTGCTTCTCCCACCACTCATATAGAAATCCTGTGAGTCCTGCTTCCTCCACCACTCATATAGAAAGCCTGTGTGTCCTGCTTCCTCCACCACTCATATAGAAAGCCTGTGAGTCCTGCTTCCTCCACCATTCATATAGAGCCTGTGAGTCCTGCTTCCTCCACCACTCATATAGAAAGCCTGTGAGTCCTGCTTCCTCCACCACTCATATAGAAAGCCTGTGAGTCCTGCTTCTCCCACCACTCATATAGAAAGCCTGTGAGTCCTGCTTCTCCCACCACTCATATAGAAAGTTTGTGAGTCCTGCTATCCCCACCATTCATATAGAAAGCCTGTGAGTCCTGCTTCTCCCACCTACTCATAGAGAAAGCCTGTGAGTCCTGCTCCTCCCTCCACTCATATAGAAAGCCTGTGCGTCCTGCTTCCTCCACCACTCATATAGAAAGCCTGTGAGTCCTGCTTCTCCCACCACTCATATAGAAAGCCTGTGAGTCCTGCTTCTCCCACCACTCATATAGAAAGCTTGTGAGTCCTGCTTCTCCCACCACTCATATAGAAAGCCTGTGAGTCCTGCTTCTCCCACCACTCATATAGAAAGCCTGTGAGACCTGCTTCCTCCACCATATAGAAAGCCTGTGAGTCCTGCTTCCTCCACCACTCATATAGAAAGCCTGTGATTCCTGCTTCCCCCACCATTCATATAGAAAGCCTGTGAGTCCTGCTTCTCCCACCTACTCATAGAGAAAGCCTGTGAGTCCTGCTTCTCCCACCACTCATATAGAAAGCCTGTGAGTCCTGCTTCTCCCACCTACTCATATAGAAAGCCTGTGAGTCCTGCTTCTCCCACCACTCATATAGAAAGCCTGTGAGTCCTGCTCCCCCCACTCATATGGAAAGCCTGTGAGTCCTGCTTCCTCCACCACTCATATAAAAAGCCTGTGAGTCCTGCTTCCCCCACCATTCATATAGAAAGCCTGTGAGTCCTGCTTCTCCCACCTACTCATAGAGAAAGCCTGTGAGTCCTGCTTCTCCCACCACTCATATAGAAAGCCTGTGAGTCCTGCTTCCCCCACCACTCATATAGAAAGCCTGTGAGTCCTGCTTCTCCCACCACTCATATAGAAAGCCTGTGAGTCCTGCTTCTCCCACCACTCATATAGAAAGCCTGTGAGTCCTGCTTCCCCCACCACTCATAGAGAAAGCCTGTGAGTCCTGCTTCCTCCACCACTCATATAGAAAGCCTGTGAGTCCTGCTTCCTCCACCACTCATATAGAAAGCCTGTGAGTCCTGCTTCTCCCACCACTCATATAGAAAGCCTGTGAGTCCTGCTTCCTCCACCACTCATATAGAAAGCCTGTGAGTCCTGCTTCTCCACCACTCAAATAGAAAGTCTGTGAGTCCTGCTTCTCCCACCACTCATATAGAAAGCCTGTGAGTCCTGCTTCTCCCCCCCACCATATAGAAAGCCTGTGAGTCCTGCTTCCTCCACCACTCATATAGAAAGCCTGTGAGTCCTGCTTCTCCCACCACTCATATAGAAAGCCTGTGAGTCCTGCTTCCCCCACCACTCATATAGAAAGCCTGTGAGTCCTGCTTCCTCCACCATTAATATAGAGTCTGTGAGTCCTGATTCCTCCACCACTCATATAGAAAGCCTGTGAGTCCTGCTTCTCCCATCACTCATATAGAAAGCCTGTGAGTCCTGCTTCCTCCACCACTCATATAGAAAGCCTGAGTCCTGCTTCCTCCACTATTCATATAGAAAGCCTGTGAGTCCTGCTTCCTCCACCATATAGAAAGCCGTTGAGTCCTGCTTCTCCCACCTACTCATAGAGAAAGCCTGTGAGTCCTGCTTCCTCCATCACTCATATAGAAAGCCTGTGAGTCCTGCTTCCCCCACCACTCATATAGAAAGCCTGTGAGTCCTGCTTCCTCCACCACTCATATAGAAAGCCTGTGAGTCCTGCTTCCTCCACCACTCATAGAGAAAGCCTGTGAGTCCTGCTTCCCCCACCACTCATATAGAAAGACTGTGAGTCCTGCTTCTCCCATCACTCATATAGAAAGCCTGTGAGTCCTGCTTCCTCCACCACTCATATAGAAAGCCTGTGGGTCCTGCTTCCTCCACCATTCATATAGAAAGCCTGTGAGTCCTGCTTCCTCCACCATATAGAAAGCCTTTGAGTCCTGCTTCCCCACCACTCATATAGAAAGCCTGTGAGTCCTGCTTCCTCCACCACTCATATAGAAAGCCTGTGAGTCCTGCTTCTCCCACCACTCATATAGAAAGCCTGTGAGTCCTGCTTCCTCCACCACTCATATAGAAAGCCTGTGAGTCCTGCTTCGTCCACCACTCATATAGAAAGCCTGTGTGTCCTGCTTCTCCCACCACTCATAAAGAAAGCCTGTGAGTCCTGCTTCTCCCACCACTCATATAGAAAGCCTGTGAGTCCTGCTTCTCCCACCACTCATATAGAAAGCCTGTGAGACCTGCTTCCTCCACCATATAAAAAGCCTGTGAGTCCTGCTTCCTCCACCACTCCTATAGAAAGCCTGTGATTCCTGCTTCCCCCACCATTCATATAGAAAGCTTGTGAGTCCTGCTTCTCCCACCTACTCATAGAGAAAGCCTGTGAGTCCTGCTTCTCCCACCACTCATATAGAAAGCCTGTGAGTCCTGCTTCTCCCACCTACTCATATAGAAAGCCTGTGAGTCCTGCTTCTCCCACCACTCATATAGAAAGCCTGTGAGTCCTGCTCCCCCCCACTCATATGGAAAGCCTGCGAGTCCTGCTTCCTCCACCACTCATATAAAAAGCCTGTGAGTCCTGCTTCCCCCACCATTCATATAGAAAGCCTGTGAGTCCTGCTTCTCCCACCTACTCATAGAGAAAGCCTGTGAGTCCTGCTTCTCCCACCACTCATATAGAAAGCCTGTGAGTCCTGCTTCCACCACCACTCATATAGAAAGCCTGTGAGTCCTGCTTCTCCCACCACTCATATAGAAAGCCTGTGAGTCCTGCCTCTCCCACCACTCATATAGAAAGCCTGTGAGTCCTGCTTCCCCCACCACTCATAGAGAAAGCCTGTGAGTCCTGCTTCCTCCACCACTCATATAGAAAGCCTGTGAGTCCTGCTTCCTCCACCACTCATATAGAAAGCCTGTGAGTCCTGCTTCTCCCACCACTCATATAGAAAGCCTGTGAGTCCTGCTTCCTCCACCACTCATATAGAAAGCCTGTGAGTCCTGCTTCTCCACCACTCAAATAGAAAGTCTGTGAGTCCTGCTTCTCCCTCCACTCATATAGAAAGCCTGTGAGTCCTGCTTCTCCCCCCACCATATAGAAAGCCTGTGAGTCCTGCTTCCTCCACCACTCATATAGAAAGCCTGTGAGTCCTGCTTCTCCCACCACTCATATAGAAAGCCTGTGAGTCCTGCTTCCCCCACCACTCATATAGAAAGCCTGTGAGTCCTGCTTCCTCCACCATTCATATAGAGTCTGTGAGTCCTGATTCCTCCACCACTCATATAGAAAGCCTGTGAGTCCTGCTTCTCCCATCACTCATATAGAAAGCCTGTGAGTCCTGCTTCCTTCACCACTCATATAGAAAGCCTGAGTCCTGCTTCCTCCACCATTCATATAGAAAGCCTGTGAGTCCTGCTTCCTCCACCATATAGAAAGCCGTTGAGTCCTGCTTCTCCCACCTACTCATAGAGAAAGCCTGTGAGTCCTGCTTCCTCCATCACTCATATAGAAAGCCTGTGAGTCCTGCTTCCCCCACCACTCATATAGAAAGCCTGTGAGTCCTGCTTCCTCCACCACTCATATAGAAAGCCTGTGAGTCCTGCTTCCTCCACCACTCATAGAGAAAGCCTGTGAGTCCTGCTTCCCCCTACCACTCATATAGAAAGACTGTGAGTCCTGCTTCTCCCATCACTCATATAGAAAGCCTGTGAGTCCTGCTTCCTCCACCACTCATATAGAAAGCCTGTGGGTCCTGCCTCCTCCACCATTCATATAGAAAGCCTGTGAGTCCTGCTTCCTCCACCATATAGAAAGCCTTTGAGTCCTGCTTCCCCCACCACTCATATAGAAAGCCTGTGAGTCCTGCTTCCCCACCACTCATATAGAAAGCCTGTGAGTCCTGCTTCCTCCACCACTCATATAGAAAGCCTGTGAGTCCTGCTTCTCCCACCACTCATATAGAAAGCCTGTGAGTCCTGCTTCCTCCACCACTCATATAGAAAGCCTGTGAGTCCTGCTTCCTCCACCACTCATATAGAAAGCCTGTGTGTCCTGCTTCTCCCACCACTCATATAGAAAGCCTGTGAGTCCTGCTTCTCCCACCACTCATATAGAAAGCCTGTGAGTCCTGCTTCTCCCACCACTCATATAGAAAGCCTGTGAGACCTGCTTCCTCCACCATATAGAAAGCCTGTGAGTCCTGCTTCCTCCACCACTCCTATAGAAAGCCTGTGATTCCTGCTTCCCCCACCATTCATATAGAAAGCTTGTGAGTCCTGCTTCTCCCACCTACTCATAGAGAAAGCCTGTGAGTCCTGCTTCTCCCACCACTCATATAGAAAGCCTGTGAGTCCTGCTTCTCCCACCTACTCATATAGAAAGCCTGTGAGTCCTGCTTCTCCCACCACTCATATAGAAAGCCTGTGAGTCCTGCTCCCCCCCACTCATATGGAAAGCCTGTGAGTCCTGCTTCCTCCACCACTCATATAAAAAGCCTGTGAGTCCTGCTTCCCCCACCATTTATATAGAAAGCCTGTGAGTCCTGCTTCTCCCACCTACTCATAGAGAAAGCCTGTGAGTCCTGCTTCTCCCACCACTCATATAGAAAGCCTGTGAGTCCTGCTTCCACCACCACTCATATAGAAAGCCTGTGAGTCCTGCTTCTCCCACCACTCATATAGAAAGCCTGTGAGTCCTGCTTCTCCCACCACTCATATAGAAAGCCTGTGAGTCCTGCTTCCCCCACCACTCATAGAGAAAGCCTGTGAGTCCTGCTTCCTCCACCACTCATATAGAAAGCCTGTGAGTCCTGCTTCCTCCACCACTCATATAGAAAGCCTTTGAGTCCTGCTTCTCCCACCACTCATATAGAAAGCCTGTGAGTCCTGCTTCCTCCACCACTCATATAGAAAGCCTGTGAGTCCTGCTTCTCCACCACTCATATAGAAAGTCTGTGAGTCCTGCTTCTCCCACCACTCATATAGAAAGCCTGTGAGTCCTGCTTCTCCCCCCACCATATAGAAAGCCTGTGAGTCCTGCTTCCTCCACCACTCATATAGAAAGCCTGTGAGTCCTGCTTCTCCCACCACTCATATAGAAAGCCTGTGAGTCCTGCTTCCCCCACCACTCATATAGAAAGCCTGTGAGTCCTGCTTCCTCCACCATTCATATAGAGCCTGTGAGTCCTGATTCCTCCACCACTCATATAGAAAGCCTGTGAGTCCTGCTTCTCCCATCACTCATATAGAAAGCCTGTGAGTCCTGCTTCCTCCACCTTTCATATAGAAAGCCTGTGAGTCCTGCTTCCTCCACCATATAGAAAGCCGTTGAGTCCTGCTTCTCCCACCTACTCATAGAGAAAGCCTGTGAGTCCTGCTTCCTCCACCACTCATATAGAAAGCCTGTGAGTCCTGCTTCTCCCACCACTGATATAGAAAGCCTGTGAGTCCTGCTTCCTCCACCACTCATATAGAAAGTCTGTGAGTCCTGCTTCCCCCACCACTCATATAGAAAGCCTGTGAGTCCTGCTTCCTCCACCACTCATATAGAAAGCCTGTGAGTCCTGCTTCCTCCACCACTCATATAGAAAGCCTGTGAGTCCTGCTTCCCCCACCACTCATATAGAAAGATTGTGAGTCCTGCTTCTGCCATCACTCATATAGAAAGCCTGTGAGT
Source organism: Leptodactylus fallax (assembly GCA_947044405.1). NCBI lineage: Eukaryota > Metazoa > Chordata > Amphibia > Anura > Leptodactylidae > Leptodactylus > Leptodactylus fallax. Next base: position 253,120 of record CAMRHE010000707.1, on the reverse strand, counting down.
CCTGCTTCCTCCACCACTCATATAGAAAGCCTGTGGGTCCTGCTTCCTCCACAATTCATATAGAAAGCCTGTGAGTCCTGCTTCCTCCACCATATAGAAAGCCTTTGAGTCCTGCTTCCCCACCACTCATATAGAAAGCCTGTGAGTCCTGCTTCCTCCACCACTCATATAGAAAGCCTGTGAGTCCTGCTTCTCCCACCACTCATATAGAAAGCCTGTGAGTCCTGCTTCCTCCACCACTCATATAGAAAGCCTGTGAGTCCTGCTTCCTCCACCACTCATATAGAAAGCCTGTGTCCTGCTTCTCCCACCACTCATATAGAAAGCCTGTGAGTCCTGCTTCCTCCACCACTCATATAGAAAACCTGTGACTCCTGCTTCCTCCACCATTCATATAGAAAGCCTGTGAGTCCTGCTTCCTCCACCATATAGAAAGCCTTTGAGTCCTGCTTCCCCACCACTCATATAGAAAGCCTGTGAGTCCTGCTTCCTCCACCACTCATATAGAAAGCCTGTGAGTCCTGCTTCTCCCACCACTCATATAGAAAGCCTGTGAGTCCTGCTTCCTCCACCACTCATATAGAAAGCCTGTGAGTCCTGCTTCCTCCACCACTCATATAGAAAGCCTGTGTGTCCTGCTTCTCCCACCACTCTTATAGAAATCCTGTGAGTCCTGCTTCCTCCACCACTCATATAGAAAGCCTGTGTGTCCTGCTTCCTCCACCACTCATATAGAAAGCCTGTGAGTCCTGCTTCCTCCACCATTCATATAGAGCCTGTGAGTCCTGCTTCCTCGACCACTCATATAGAAAGCCTGTGAGTCCTGCTTCCTCCACCACTCATATAGAAAGCCTGTGAGTCCTGCTTCTCCCACCACTCATATAGAAAGCCTGTGAGTCCTGCTTCTCCCACCACTCATATAGAAAGTTTGTGAGTCCTGCTTCCCCCACCATTCATATAGAAAGCCTGTGAGTCCTGCTTCTCCCACCTACTCATAGAGAAAGCCTGTGAGTCCTGCTCCTCCCTCCACTCATATAGAAAGCCTGTGAGTCCTGCTTCCTCCACCACTCATATAGAAAGCCTGTGAGTCCTGCTTCTCCCACCACTCATATAGAAAGCCTGTGAGTCCTGCTTCTCCCACCACTCATATAGAAAGCTTGTGAGTCCTGCTTCTCCCACCACTCATATAGAAAGCCTGTGAGTCCTGCTTCTCCCACCACTCATATAGAAAGCCTGTGAGACCTGCTTCCTCCACCATATAGAAAGCCTGTGAGTCCTGCTTCCTCCACCACTCATATAGAAAGCCTGTGATTCCTGCTTCCCCCACCATTCATATAAAAAGCCTGTGAGTCCTGCTTCTCCCACCTACTCATAGAGAAAGCCTGTGAGTCCTGCTTCTCCCACCACTCATATAGAAAGCCTGTGAGTCCTGCTTCTCCCACCTACTCATATAGAAAGCCTGTGAGTCCTGCTTCTCCCACCACTCATATAGAAAGCCTGTGAGTCCTGCTCCCCCCCACTCATATGGAAAGCCTGTGAGTCCTGCTTCCTCCACCACTCATATAAAAAGCCTGTGAGTCCTGCTTCCCCCACCATTCATATAGAAAGCCTGTGAGTCCTGCTTCTCCCACCTACTCATAGAGAAAGCCTGTGAGTCCTGCTTCTCCCACCACTCATATAGAAAGCCTGTGAGTCCTGCTTCCCCCACCACTCATATAGAAAGCCTGTGAGTCCTGCTTCTCCCACCACTCATATAGAAAGCCTGTGAGTCCTGCTTCCTCCACCACTCATATAGAAAGCCTGTGAGTCCTGCTTCCCCCACCACTCATAGAGAAAGCCTGTGAGTCCTGCTTCCTCCACCACTCATATAGAAAGCCTGTGAGTCCTGCTTCCTCCACCACTCATATAGAAAGCCTGTGAGTCCTGCTTCTCCCACCACTCATATAGAAAGCCTGTGAGTCCTGCTTCCTCCACCACTCATATAGAAAGCCTGTGAGTCCTGCTTCTCCACCACTCAAATAGAAAGTCTGTGAGTCCTGCTTCTCCCACCTCTCATATAGAAAGCCTGTGAGTCCTGCTTCTCCCCCCACCATATAGAAAGCCTGTGAGTCCTGCTTCCTCCACCACTCATATAGAAAGCCTGTGAGTCCTGCTTCTCCCACCACTCATATAGAAAGCCTGTGAGTCCTGCTTCCCCCACCACTCATATAGAAAGCCTGTGAGTCCTGCTTCCTCCACCATTCATATAGAGTCTGTGAGTCCTGATTCCTCCACCACTCATATAGAAAGCCTGTGAGTCCTGCTTCTCCCATCACTCATATAGAAAGCCTGTGAGTCCTGCTTCCTCCACCACTCATATAGAAAGCCTGAGTCCTGCTTCCTCCACCATTCATATAGAAAGCCTGTGAGTCCTGCTTCCTCCACCATATAGAAAGCCGTTGAGTCCTGCTTCTCCCACCTACTCATAGAGAAAGCCTGTGAGTCCTGCTTCCTCCATCACTCATATAGAAAGCCTGTGAGTCCTGCTTCCCCCACCACTCATATAGAAAGCCTGTGAGTCCTGCGTCCTCCACCACTCATATAGAAAGCCTGTGAGTCCTGCTTCCCCCACCACTCATATAGAAAGACTGTGAGTCCTGCTTCTCCCATCACTCATATAGAAAGCCTGTGAGTCCTGCTTCCTCCACCACTCATATAGAAAGCCTGTGGGTCCTGCTTCCTCCACCATTCATATAGAAAGCCTGTGAGTCCTGCTTCCTCCACCATATAGAAAGCCTTTGAGTCCTGCTTCCCCACCACTCATATAGAAAGCCTGTGAGTCCTGCTTCCTCCACCACTCATATAGAAAGCCTGTGAGTCCTGCTTCTCCCACCACTCATATAGAAAGCCTGTGAGTCCTGCTTTCTCCACCACTCATATAGAAAGCCTGTGAGTCCTGCTTCCTCCACCACTCATATAGAAAGCCTGTGTGTCCTGCTTCTCCCACCACTCATATAGAAAGCCTGTGAGTCCTGCTTCTCCCACCACTCATATAGAAAGCCTGTGATTCCTGCTTCTCCCACCACTCATATAGAAAGCCTGTGAGACCTGCTTCCTCCACCATATAGAAAGCCTGTGAGTCCTGCTTCCTCCACCACTCCTATAGAAAGCCTGTGATTCCTGCTTCCCCCACCATTCATATAGAAAGCTTGTGAGTCCTGCTTCTCCCACCTACTCATAGAGAAAGCCTGTGAGTCCTGCTTCTCCCACCACTCATATAGAAAGCCTGTGAGTCCTGCTTCTCCCACCTACTCATATAGAAAGCCTGTGAGTCCTGCTTCTCCCACCACTCATATAGAAAGCCTGTGAGTCCTGCTCCCCCCCACTCATATGGAAAGCCTGTGAGTCATGCTTCCTCCACCACTCATATAAAAAGCCTGTGAGTCCTGCTTCCCCCACCATTCATATAGAAAGCCTGTGAGTCCTGCTTCTCCCACCTACTCATAGAGAAAGCCTGTGAGTCCTGCTTCTCCCACCACTCATATAGAAAGCCTGTGAGTCCTGCTTCCACCACCACTCATATAGAAAGCCTGTGAGTCCTGCTTCTCCCACCACTCATATAGAAAGCCTGTGAGTCCTGCTTCTCCCACCACTCATATAGAAAGCCTGTGAGTCCTGCTTCCCCCACCACTCATAGAGAAAGCCTGTGAGTCCTGCTTCCTCCACCACTCATATAGAAAGCCTGTGAGTCCTGCTTCCTCCACCACTCATACAGAAAGCCTGTGAGTCCTGCTTCTCCCACCACTCATATAGAAAGCCTGTGAGTCCTGCTTCCTCCACCACTCATATAGAAAGCCTGTGAGTCCTGCTTCTCCACCACTCATATAGAAAGTCTGTGAGTCCTGCTTCTCCCACCACTCATATAGAAAGCCTGTGAGTCCTGCTTCTCCCCCCACCATATAGAAAGCCTGTGAGTCCTGCTTCCTCCACCACTCATATAGAAAGCCTGTGAGTCCTGCTTCTCCCACCACTCATATAGAAAGCCTGTGAGTCCTGCTTCCCCCACCACTCATATAGAAAGCCTGTGAGTCCTGCTTCCTCCACCATTCATATAGAGCCTGTGAGTCCTGATTCCTCCACCACTCATATAGAAAGCCTGTGAGTCCTGCTTCTCCCATCACTCATATAGAAAGCCTGTGAGTCCTGCTTCCTCCACCACTCATATAGAAAGCCTGAGTCCTGCTTCCTCCACCATTCATATAGAAAGCCTGTGAGTCCTGCTTCCTCCACCATATAGAAAGCCGTTGAGTCCTGCTTCTCCCACCTACTCATAGAGAAAGCCTGTGAGTCCTGCTTCCTCCACCACTCATATAGAAAGCCTGTGAGTCCTGCTTCTCCCACCACTCATATAGAAAGCCTGTGAGTCCTGCTTCCTCCACCACTCATATAGAAAGCCTGTGAGTCCTGCTTCCCCCACCACTCATATAGAAAGCCTGTGAGTCCTGCTTCCTCCACCACTCATATAGAAAGCCTGTGAGTCCTGCTTCCTCCACCACTCACAGAGAAAGCCTTTGAGTCCTGCTTCCCCCACCACTCATATAGAAAGACTGTGAGTCCTGCTTCTGCCATCACTCATATAGAAAGCCTGTGAGTCCTGCTTCCTCCACCACTCATATAGAAAGCCTGTGGGTCCTGCTTCCTCCACCATTCATATAGAAAGCCTGTGAGTCCTGCTTCCTCCTCCATATAGAAAGCCTTTGAGTCCTGCTTCCCCACCACTCATATAGAAAGCCTGTGAGTCCTGCTTCCTCCACCACTCATATAGAAAGCCTGTGGGTCCTGCTTCCTCCACCATTCATATAGAAAGCCTGTGAGTCCTGCTTCCTCCACCATATAGAAAGCCTTTGAGTCCTGCTTCCCCACCACTCATATAGAAAGCCTGTGAGTCCTGCTTCCTCCACCACTCATATAGAAAGCCTGTGAGTCCTGCTTCTCCCACCACTCATATAGAAAGCCTGTGAGTCCTGCTTCCTCCACCACTCATATAGAAAGCCTGTGAGTCCAGCTTCCTCCACCACTCATATAGAAAGCCTGTGTGTCCTGCTTCTCCCACCACTCATATAGAAAGCCTGTGAGTCCTGCTTCTCCCACCACTCATATAGAAAGCCTGTGAGTCCTGCTTCTCCCACCACTCATATAGAAAGCCTGTGAGACCTGCTTCCTCCACCATATAGAAAGCCTGTGAGTCCTGCTTCCTCCACCACTCATATAGAAAGCCTGTGATTCCTGCTTTCCCCACCATTCATATAGAAAGCTTGTGAGTCCTGCTTCTCCCACCTACTCATAGAGAAAGCCTGTGAGTCCTGCTTCTCCCACCACTCATATAGAAAGCCTGTGAGTCCTGCTTCCACCACCACTCATATAGAAAGCCTGTGAGTCCTGCTTCTCCCACCACTCATATAGAAAGCCTGTGAGTCCTGCTTCTCCCACCACTCATATAGAAAGCCTGTGAGTCCTGCTTCCCCCACCACTCATAGAGAAAGCCTGTGAGTCCTGTTTCCTCCACCACTCATATAGAAAGCCTGTGAGTCCTGCTTCCTCCACCACTCATATAGAAAGCCTGTGAGTCCTGCTTCTCCCACCACTCATATAGAAAGCCTGTGAGTCCTGCTTCCTCCACCACTCATATAGAAAGCCTGTGAGTCCTGCTTCTCCACCACTCATATAGAAAGTCTGTGAGTCCTGCTTCTCCCACCACTCATATAGAAAGCCTGTGAGTCCTGCTTCTCCCCCCACCATATAGAAAGCCTGTGAGTCCTGCTTCCTCCACCACTCATATAGAAAGCCTGTGAGTCCTGCTTCTCCCACCACTCATATAGAAAGCCTGTGAGTCCTGCTTCCTCCACCACTCATATAGAAAGCCTGTGAGTCCTGCTTCCTCCACCATTCATATAGAGCCTGTGAGTCCTGATTCCTCCACCACTCATATAGAAAGCCTGTGAGTCCTGCTTCTCCCATCACTCATATAGAAAGCCTGTGAGTCCTGCTTCCTCCACCACTCATATAGAAAGCCTGAGTCCTGCTTCCTCCACCATTCATATAGAAAGCCTGTGAGTCCTGCTTCCTCCACCATATAGAAAGCCGTTGAGTCCTGCTTCTCCCACCTACTCATAGAGAAAGCCTGTGAGTCCTGCTTCCTCCACCACTCATATAGAAAGCCTGTGAGTCCTGCTTCTCCCACCACTCATATAGAAAGCCTGTGAGTCCTGCTTCCTCCACCACTCATATAGAAAGCCTGTGAGTCCTGCTTCCCCCACCACTCATATAGAAAGCCTGTGAGTCCTGCTTCCTCCACCACTCATATAGAAAGCCTGTGAGTCCTGCTTCCTCCACCACTCATAGAGAAAGCCTGTGAGTCCTGCTTCCCCCACCACTCATATAGAAAGACTGTGAGTCCTGCTTCTGCCATCACTCATATAAAAAGCCTGTGAGTCCTGCTTCCTCCACCACTCATATAGAAAGCCTGTGGGTCCTGCTTCCTCCACCATTCATATAGAAAGCCTGTGAGTCCTGCTTCCTCCACCATATAGAAAGCCTTTGAGTCCTGCTTCCCCACCACTCTTATAGAAAGCCTGTGAGTCCTGCTTCCTCCACCACTCATATAGAAAGCCTGTGAGTCCTGCTTCTCCCACCACTCATATAGAAAGCCTGTGAGTCCTGCTTCCTCCACCACTCATATAGAAAGCCTGTGAGTCCTGCTTCCTCCACCACTCATATAGAAAGCCTGTGTCCTGCTTCTCCCACCACTCATATAGAAAGCCTGTGAGTCCTGCTTCCTCCACCACTCATATAGAAAACCTGTGAGTCCTGCTTCCTCCACCATTCATATAGAAAGCCTGTGAGTCCTGCTTCCTCCACCATATAGAAAGCCTTTGAGTCCTGCTTCCCCACCACTCATATAGAAAGCCTGTGAGTCCTGCTTCCTCCACCACTCATATAGAAAGCCTGTGAGTCCTGCTTCTCCCACCACTCATATAGAAAGCCTGTGAGTCCTGCTTCCTCCACCACTCATATAGAAAGCCTGTGAGTCCTGCTTCCTCCACCACTCATATAGAAAGCCTGTGTGTCCTGCTTCTCCCACCACTCATATAGAAAGCCTGTGAGTCCTGCTTCCTCCACCACTCATATAGAAAGCCTGTGTGTCCTGCTTCCTCCACCACTCATATAGAAAGCCTGTGAGTCCTGCTTCCTCCACCATTCATATAGAGCCTGTGAGTCCTGCTTCCTCCACCACTCATATAGAAAGCCTGTGAGTCCTGCTTCCTCCACCACTCATATAGAAAGCCTGTGAGTCCTGCTTCTCCCACCACTCATATAGAAAACCTGTGAGTCCTGCTTCTCCCACCACTCATATAGAAAGTTTGTGAGTCCTGCTTCCCCCACCATTCATATAGAAAGCCTGTGAGTCCTGCTTCTCCCACCTACTCATAGAGAAAGCCTGTGAGTCCTGCTCCTCCCTCCACTCATATAGAAAGCCTGTGAGTCCTGCTTCCTCCACCACTCATATAGAAAGCCTGTGAGTCCTGCTTCTCCCACCACTCATATAGAAAGCCTGTGAGTCCTGCTTCTCCCACCACTCATATAGAAAGCCTGTGAGTCCTGCTTCCTCCACCACTCATATAGAAAGCCTGTGAGTCCTGCTTCTCCCACCACTCATATAGAAAGCCTGTGAGTCCTGCTTCCTCCACCACTCATATAGAAAGCCTGTGTGTCCTGCTTCCTCCACCACTCATATAGAAAGCCTGTGAGTCCTGCTTCCTCCACCATTCATATAGAGCCTGTGAGTCCTGCTTCCTCCACCACTCATATAGAAAGCCTGTGAGTCCTGCTTCCTCCACCACTCATATAGAAAGCCTGTGAGTCCTGCTTCTCCCACCACTCTTATAGAAAGCCTGTGAGTCGTGCTTCTCCCACCACTCATATAGAAAGCCTGTGAGTCCTGCTTCTCCCACCACTCATATAGAAAGCCTGTGAGTCCTGCTTCTCCCACCACTCATATAGAAAGCCTTTGAGACCTGCTTCCTCCACCATATAGAAAGCCTGTGAGTCCTGCTCCCTCCACCACTCATATAGAAAGCCTGTGAGTCCTGCTTCTCCCACCACTCATATAGAAAGCCTGTGAGTCCTGCTTCCTCCACCACTCATATAGAAAGCCTGTGAGTCCTGCTTCCCCCACCACTCATAGAGAAAGCCTGTGAGTCCTGCTTCTCCCACCACTCATATAGAAAGCCTGTGAGTCCTGCTTCTCCCACCACTCATATAGAAAGCCTGTGAGTCCTGCTTCTCCCACCACTCATATAGAAAGCCTGTGAGTCCTGCTTCTCCCACCATTCATATAGAAAGCCTGTGAGTCCTGCTCCCTCCACCACTCATATAGAAAGCCTGTGAGTCCTGCTTCTCCCCCCACTCATATAGAAAGTCTGTGAGTCCTGCTTCTCCCACCACCCATATAGAAAGCCTGTGAGTCCTGCTTCCTCCACCACTCATATAGAAAGCCTGTGAGTCCTGCTTCCTTCACCACTCATATAGAAAGCCTATGTTTCCTGCTTCTCCCACCACTCATATAGAAAGCCTGTGAGTCCTGCTTCTCCCACCACTCATATAGAAAGCCTGTGAGTCCTGCTTCCTCCACCACTCATATAGAAAGCCTGTGAGTCCTGCTTCCTCCACCACTCATATAGAAAGCCTGTGAGTCCTGCTTCTCCCACCACTCATATAGAAAGCCTGTGACTCCTGCTTCCTCCACCACTCATATAGAAAGCCTGTGTGTCCTGCTTCTCCCACCACTCATATAGAAAGCATGTGAGTCCTGCTTTTTCCACCTCTCATATAGAAAGCCTGTGAGTCCTGCTTCCCCCACCACTCATAGAGAAAGCCTGTGAGTCCTGCTTCTCCCACCACTCATATAGAAAGCCTGTGAGTCCTGCTTCTCCCACCACTCATATAGAAAGCCTGTGAGTCCTGCTTCTCCCACCATTCATATAGAAAGCCTGTGAGTCCTGCTCCCTCCACCACTCATATAGAAAGCCTGTGAGTCCTGCTTCTCCCCCACTCATATAGAAAGCCTGTGAGTCCTGCTTCCCCCACCACTCATATAGAAAGCCTGTGAGTCCTGCTTACCCCACCACTCATATAGAAAGCCTGTGAGTCCTGCTTCTCCTCACTCATATAGAAAGCCTGTGAGTCCTGTTTCTCCCACCACTCATATAGAAAGCATGTTAGTCCTGCTTCCTCCACCACTCATATAGAAAGCCTGTGAGGCCTGCTTCCTCCACCACTCATATACAAAGCCTGTGAGTCCTGCTTCTCCCACCACTCATATAGAAAGCCTGTAAGTCCTGCTTCCCCCACCACGCATATAGAAAGCCTGTGAGTCCTGCTTCTCCCACCACACATATAGAAAGACTGTGAGTCCTGCTTCTCCCACCACTCATATAGAAAGCCTGTGAGTCCTGCTTCCTCCACCACTCATATAGAAAGCCTGTGAGTCCTGCTTCTCCCACCACTCATATAGAAAGCCTGTGAGTCCTGCTTCTCCCACCACTCATATAGAAAGCCTGTGAGTCCTGCTTCTCCCACCACTCATATAGAAAGCCTGTGAGTCCTGCTTCCTCCATCATTCATATAGAGCCTGTGAGTCCTGATTCCTCCACCACTCATATAGAAAGCCTGTGAGTCCTGCTTCTCCCACCACCCATATAGAAAGCCTGTGAGTCCTGCTTCCTCCACCACTCATATAGAAAGCCTGTGAGTCCTGCTTCCTCCACCACTCATATAGAAAGCCTGTGAGTCCTGCTTCCTCCACCACTCATATAGAAAGCCTGTGTGTCCTGCTTCTCCCACCACTCATATAGAAAGCCTGTGAGTCCTGCTTCCTCCACCACTCATATAGAAAGCCTGTGTGTCCTGCTTCCTCCACCACTCATATAGAAAGCCTGTGAGTCCTGCTTCCTCCACCATTCATATAGAGCCTGTGAGTCCTGCTTCCTCCACCACTCATATAGAAAGCCTGTGAGTCCTGCTTCCTCCACCACTCATATAGAAAGCCTGTGAGTCCTGCTTCTCCCACCACTCATATAGAAAACCTGTGAGTCCTGCTTCTCCCACCACTCATATAGAAAGCCTGTGAGTCCTGCTTCCCCCACCACTCATATAGAAAGCCTGTGAGTCCTGCTTCTCCCACCTACTCATAGAGAAAGCCTGTGAGTCCTGCTCCTCCCTCCACTCATATAGAAAGCCTGTGAGTCCTGCTTCCTCCACCACTCATATAGAAAGCCTGTGAGTCCTGCTTCTCCCACCACTCATATAGAAAGCCTGTGAGTCCTGCTTCTCCCACCACTCATATAGAAAGCCTGTGAGTCCTGCTTCCTCCACCACTCATATAGAAAGCCTGTGAGTCCTGCTTCTCCCACCACTCATATAGAAAGCCTGTGAGTCCTGCTTCCTCCACCACTCATATAGAAAGCCTGTGTGTCCTGCTTCCTCCACCACTCATATAGAAAGCCTGTGAGTCCTGCTTCCTCCACCATTCATATAGAGCCCTGTGAGTCCTGCTTCCTCCACCACTCATATAGAAAGCCTGTGAGTCCTGCTTCCTCCACCACTCATATAGAAAGCCTGTGAGTCCTGCTTCTCCCACCACTCTTATAGAAAGCCTGTGAGTCCTGCTTCTCCCACCACTCATATAGAAAGCCTGTGAGTCCTGCTTCTCCCACCACTCATATAGAAAGCCTGTGAGTCCTGCTTCTCCCACCACTCATATAGAAAGCCTGTGAGTCCTGCTTCCTCCACCACTATAGAAAGCCTGTGAGTCCTGCTCCCTCCACCACTCATATAGAAAGCCTGTGAGTCCTGCTTCTCCCACCACTCATATAGAAAGCCTGTGAGTCCTGCTTCCTCCACCACTCATATAGAAAGCCTGTGAGTCCTGCTTCCCCCACCACTCATAGAGAAAGCCTGTGAGTCCTGCTTCTCCCACCACTCATATAGAAAGCCTGTGAGTCCTGCTTCTCCCACCACTCATATAGAAAGCCTGTGAGTCCTGCTTCTCCCACCACTCATATAGAAAGCCTGTGAGTCCTGCTTCTCCCACCACTCATATAGAAAGCCTGTGAGTCCTGCTCCCTCCACCACTCATATAGAAAGCCTGTGAGTCCTGCTTCTCCCCCCACTCATATAGAAAGCCTGTGAGTCCTGCTTCTCCCACCACCCATATAGAAAGCCTGTGAGTCCTGCTTCCTCCACCACTCATATAGAAAGCCTGTGAGTCCTGCTTCCTCCACCACTCATATAGAAAGCCTATGTGTCCTGCTTCTCCCACCACTCATATAGAAAGCCTGTGAGTCCTGCTTCTCCCACCACTCATATAGAAAGCCTGTGAGTCCTGCTTCCTCCACCACTCATATAGAAAGCCTGTGAGTCCTGCTTCCTCCACCACTCATATAGAAAGCCTGTGAGTCCTGCTTCTCCCACCACTCATATAGAAAGCCTGTGAGTCCTGCTTCCTCCACCACTCATATAGAAAGCCTGTGTGTCCTGCTTCTCCCACCACTCATATAGAAAGCCTGTGAGTCCTGCTTCCTCCACCTCTCATATAGAAAGCCTGTGAGTCCTGCTTCCCCCACCACTCATAGAGAAAGCCTGTGAGTCCTGCTTCTCCCACCACTCATATAGAAAGCCTGTGAGTCCTGCTTCTCCCACCACTCATATAGAAAGCCTGTGAGTCCTGCTTCTCCCACCACTCATATAGAAAGCCTGTGAGTCCTGCTCCCTCCACCACTCATATAGAAAGCCTGTGAGTCCTGCTTCCTCCCCCACTCATATAGAAAGCCTGTGAGTCCTGCTTCCCCCACCACTCATATAGAAAGCCTGTGAGTCCTGCTTACCCCACCACTCATATAGAAAGCCTGTGAGTCCTGCTTCTCCTCACTCATATAGAAAGCCTGTGAGTCCTGTTTCTCCCACCACTCATATAGAAAGCATGTGAGTCCTGCTTCCTCCACCACTCATATAGAAAGCCTGTGAGGCCTGCTTCCTCCACCACTCATATAGAAAGCCTGTGAGTCCTGCTTCCCCCACCACTCATATAGAAAGCCTGTGAGTCCTGCTTTCTCCACCACTCATATAGAAAGCCTGTGAGTCCTGCTTCCTCCACCACTCATATAGAAAGCCTGTGAGTCCTGCTTCTCCCACCACTCATATAGAAAGCCTGTAAGTCCTGCTTCCCCCACCACTCATATAGAAAGCCTGTGAGTCCTGCTTCCTCCACCACGCATATAGAAAGCCTGTGAGTCCTGCTTCTCCCACCACACATATAGAAAGCCTGTGAGTCCTGCTTCTCCCACCACTCATATAGAAAGCCTGTGAGTCCTGCTTCCTCCACCACTCATATAGAAAGCCTGTGAGTCCTGCTTCTCCCACCACTCATATAGAAAGCCTGTGAGTCCTGCTTCTCCCACCACTCATATAGAAAGCCTGTGAGTCCTGCTTCTCCCACCACTCATATAGAAAGCCTGTGAGTCCTGCTTCCTCCACCACTCATATAGAAGCCTGTGAGTCCTGCTTCCTCCACCACTCATATAGAAAGCCTGTGAGTCCTGCTTCTCCCACCACTCATATAGAAAGCCTGTGAGTCCTGCTTCCTCCACCACTCATATAGAAAGCCTGTGAGTCCTGCTTCCTCCACCATTCATATAGAAAGCCTGTGAGTCCTGCTTCCTCCACCACTCATATAGAAAGCCTGTGAGTCCTGCTTCTCCCACCTACTCATATAGAAAGCCTGTGAGTCCTGCTTCCTCCACCACTCATATAGAAAGCCTGTGAGTCCTGCTTCTCCCACCACTCATATAGAAAGCCTGTGAGTCCTGCTTCTCCCACCACTCATATAGAAAGCCTGTGAGTCCTGCTTCCTCCACCACTCATATAGAAAGCCTGTGAGTCCTGCTTCTCCCCCCACTCATATAGAAAGCCTGTGAGTCCTGCTTCTCCCACCACCCATATAGAAAGCCTGTGAGTCCTGCTTCCTCCACCACTCATATAGAAAGCCTGTGAGTCCTGCTTCCTCCACCACTCATATAGAAAGCCTGTGAGTCCTGCTTCTCCCACCACTCATATAGAAAGCCTGTGAGTCCTGCTTCTCCCACCACTCATATAGAAAGCCTGTGAGTCCTGCTTCCTCCACCACTCATATAGAAAGCCTGTGAGTCCTGCTTCCTCCACCACTCATATAGAAAGCCTGTGAGTCCTGCTTCTCCCACCACTCATATAGAAAGCCTGTGAGTCCTGCTTCCTCCACCACTCATATAGAAAGCCTGTGTGTCCTGCTTCTCCCACCACTCATATAGAAAGCCTGTGAGTCCTGCTTCTTCCACCACTCATATAGAAAGCCTGTGAGTCCTGCTTCCCCCACCACTCATAGAGAAAGCCTGTGAGTCCTGCTTCTCCCACCACTCATATAGAAAGCCTGTGAGTCCTGCTTCTCCCACCACTCATATAGAAAGCCTGTGAGTCCTGCTTCTCCCACCACTCATATAGAAAGCCTGTGAGTCCTGCTCCCTCCACCACTCATATAGAAAGCCTGTGAGTCCTGCTTCCTCCCCCACTCATATAGAAAGCCTGTGAGTCCTGCTTCCCCCACCACTCATATAGAAAGCCTGTGAGTCCTGCTTCCCCCACCACTCATATAGAAAGCCTGTGAGTCCTGCTTCTCCTCACTCATATAGAAAGCCTGTGAGTCCTGCTTCTCCCACCACTCATATAGAAAGCCTGTGAGTCCTGCTTCCTCCACCACTCATATAGAAAGCCTGTGAGGCCTGCTTCCTCCACCACTCATATAGAAAGCCTGTGAGTCCTGCTTCCCCCACCACTCATATAGAAAGCCTGTGAGTCCTGTTTCCTCCACCACTCATATAGAAAGCCTGTGAGTCCTGCTTCCTCCACCACTCATATAGAAAGCCTGTGAGTCCTGCTTCTCCCACCACTCATATAGAAAGCCTGTGAGTCCTGCTTCCCCCACCACTCATATAGAAAGCCTGTGAGTCCTGCTTCCTCCACCACGCATATAGAAAGCCTGTGAGTCCTGCTTCTCCCACCACTCATATAGAAAGCCTGTGAGTCCTGCTTCTCCCACCACTCATATAGAAAGCCTGTGAGTCCTGCTTCCTCCACCACTCATATAGAAAGCCTGTGAGTCCTGCTTCTCCCACCACTCATATAGAAAGCCTGTGAGTCCTGCTTCTCCCACCACTCATATAGAAAGCCTGTGAGTCCTGCTTCTCCCACCACTCATATAGAAAGCCTGTGAGTCCTGCTTCCTCCACCACTCATATAGAGCCTGTGAGTCCTGATTCCTCCACCACTCATATAGAAAGCCTGTGAGTCCTGCTTCTCCCACCACTCATATAGAAAGCCTGTGAGTCCTGCTTCCTCCACCACTCATATAGAAAGCCTGTGAGTCCTGCTTCCTCCACCACTCATATAGAAAGCCTGTGAGTCCTGCTTCCTCCACCACTCATATAGAAAGCCTGTGAGTCCTGCTTCTCCCACCTACTCATATAGAAAGCCTGTGAGTCCTGCTTCCTCCACCACTCATATAGAAAGCCTGTGAGTCCTGCTTCTCCCACCACTCATATAGAAAGCCTGTGAGTCCTGCTTCCTCCACCACTCATATAGAAAGCCTGTGAGTCCTGCTTCCCCCACCACTCATATAGAAAGCCTGTGAGTCCTGCTTCCTCCACCACTCATATAGAAAGCCTGTGAGTCCTGCTTCCTCCACCACTCATAGAGAAAGCCTGTGAGTCCTGCTTCCCCCACCACTCATATAGAAAGCCTGTGAGTCCTGCTTCTGCCACCACTCATATAGAAAGCCTGTGAGTCCTGCTTCCTCCACCACTCATATAGAAAGCCTGTGGGTCCTGCTTCCTCCACCACTCATATAGAAAGCCTGTGAGTCCTGCTTCCTCCACCATATAGAAAGCCTTTGAGTCCTGCTAACCCACCACTCTTATAGAAAGCCTGTGAGTCCTGCTTCCTCCACCACTCATATAGAAAGCCTGTGAGTCCTGCTTCTCCCACCACTCATATAGAAAGCCTGTGAGTCCTGCTTCCTCCACCACTCATATAGAAAGCCTGTGAGTCCTGCTTCCTCCACCACTCATATAGAAAGCCTGTGAGTCCTGCTTCTCCCACCACTCATATAGAAAGCCTGTGAGTCCTGCTTCCTCCACCACTCATATAGAAAGCCTGTGAGTCCTGCTTCCTCCACCACTCATATAGAAAGCCTGTGAGTCCTGCTTCCTCCACCATATAGAAAGCCTTTGAGCCCTGCCCCCCCACCACTCATATAGAAAGCCTGTGAGTCCTGCTTCCTCCACCACTCATATAGAAAGCCTGTGAGTCCTGCTTCTCCCACCACTCATATAGAAAGCCTGTGAGTCCTGCTTCCTCCACCACTCATATAGAAAGCCTGTGAGTCCTGCTTCCTCCACCACTCATATAGAAAGCCTGTGTGTCCTGCTTCTCCCACCACTCATATAGAAAGCCTGTGAGTCCTGCTTCCTCCACCACTCATATAGAAAGCCTGTGTGTCCTGCTTCCTCCACCACTCATATAGAAAGCCTGTGAGTCCTGCTTCCTCCACCACTCATATAGAAAGCCTGTGAGTCCTGCTTCCCCCACCACTCATATAGAAAGCCTGTGAGTCCTGCTTCTCCCACCTACTCATAGAGAAAGCCTGTGAGTCCTGCTCCTCCCACCACTCATATAGAAAGCCTGTGAGTCCTGCTTCCTCCACCACTCATATAGAAAGCCTGTGAGTCCTGCTTCTCCCACCACTCATATAGAAAGCCTGTGAGTCCTGCTTCTCCCACCACTCATATAGAAAGCCTGTGAGTCCTGCTTCCTCCACCACTCATATAGAAAGCCTGTGAGTCCTGCTTCTCCCACCACTCATATAGAAAGCCTGTGAGTCCTGCTTCCTCCACCACTCATATAGAAAGCCTGTGTGTCCTGCTTCCTCCACCACTCATATAGAAAGCCTGTGAGTCCTGCTTCCTCCACCACTCATATAGAAAGCCTGTGAGTCCTGCTTCCTCCACCACTCATATAGAAAGCCTGTGAGTCCTGCTTCCTCCACCACTCATATAGAAAGCCTGTGAGTCCTGCTTCTCCCACCACTCTTATAGAAAGCCTGTGAGTCCTGCTTCTCCCACCACTCATATAGAAAGCCTGTGAGTCCTGCTTCTCCCACCACTCATATAGAAAGCCTGTGAGTCCTGCTTCTCCCACCACTCATATAGAAAGCCTGTGAGTCCTGCTTCCTCCACCACCATATAGAAAGCCTGTGAGTCCTGCTCCCTCCACCACTCATATAGAAAGCCTGTGAGTCCTGCTTCTCCCACCACTCATATAGAAAGCCTGTGAGTCCTGCTTCCTCCACCACTCATATAGAAAGCCTGTGAGTCCTGCTTCCCCCACCACTCATATAGAAAGCCTGTGAGTCCTGCTTCTCCCACCACTCATATAGAAAGCCTGTGAGTCCTGCTTCTCCCACCACTCATATAGAAAGCCTGTGAGTCCTGCTTCTCCCACCACTCATATAGAAAGCCTGTGAGTCCTGCTTCTCCCACCACTCATATAGAAAGCCTGTGAGTCCTGCTTCCCCCACCACTCATATAGAAAGCCTGTGAGTCCTGCTTCTCCCACCACTCATATAGAAAGCCTGTGAGTCCTGCTTCTCCCACCACCCATATAGAAAGCCTGTGAGTCCTGCTTCCTCCACCACTCATATAGAAAGCCTGGGAGTCCTGCTTCCTCCACCACTCATATAGAAAGCCTGTGAGTCCTGCTTCTCCCACCACTCATATAGAAAGCCTGTGAGTCCTGCTTCTCCCACCACTCATATAGAAAGCCTGTGAGTCCTGCTTCCTCCACCACTCATATAGAAAGCCTGTGAGTCCTGCTTCCTCCACCACTCATATAGAAAGCCTGTGAGTCCTGCTTCTCCCACCACTCATATAGAAAGCCTGTGAGTCCTGCTTCCTCCACCACTCATATAGAAAGCCTGTGAGTCCTGCTTCTCCCACCACTCATATAGAAAGCCTGTGAGTCCTGCTTCTCCCACCACTCATATAGAAAGCCTGTGAGTCCTGCTTCCCCCACCACTCATAGAGAAAGCCTGTGAGTCCTGCTTCTCCCACCACTCATATAGAAAGCCTGTGAGTCCTGCTTCTCCCACCACTCATATAGAAAGCCTGTGAGTCCTGCTTCTCCCACCACTCATATAGAAAGCCTGTGAGTCCTGCTTCC
Source organism: Leptodactylus fallax (assembly GCA_947044405.1). Classification (NCBI taxonomy): domain Eukaryota; kingdom Metazoa; phylum Chordata; class Amphibia; order Anura; family Leptodactylidae; genus Leptodactylus; species Leptodactylus fallax. The sequence goes on along the minus strand of CAMRHE010000707.1, from coordinate 235,777 downwards.
TCCACCACTCATATAGAAAGCCTGTGAGTCCTGCTTCTCCCACCACTCATATAGAAAGCCTGTGAGTCCTGCTTCCCCCACCACTCATATAGAAAGCCTGTGAGTCCTGCTTACCCCACCACTCATATAGAAAGCCTGTGAGTCCTGCTTCTCCACCACTCATATAGAAAGCCTGTGAGTCCTGCTTCTCCCACCACTCATATAGAAAGCCTGTGAGTCCTGCTTCCTCCACCACTCATATAGAAAGCCTGTGAGTCCTGCTTCCTCCACCACTCATATAGAAAGCCTGTGAGTCCTGCTTCCCCCACCACTCATATAGAAAGCCTGTGAGTCCTGCTTCCTCCACCACTCATATAGAAAGCCTGTGAGTCCTGCTTCCTCCACCACTCATATAGAAAGCCTGTGAGTCCTGCTTCTCCCACCACTCATATAGAAAGCCTGTGAGTCCTGCTTCCCCCACCACTCATATAGAAAGCCTGTGAGTCCTGCTTCCTCCACCACTCATATAGAAAGCCTGTGAGTCCTGCTTCCCCCACCTACTCATAGAGAAAGCCTGTGAGTCCTGCTTCTCCCACCACTCATATAGAAAGCCTGTGAGTCCTGCTTCTCCCACCACTCATATAGAAAGCCTGTGAGTCCTGCTTCCTCCACCACTCATATAGAAAGCCTGTGAGTCCTGCTTCTCCCACCACTCATATAGAAAGCCTGTGAGTCCTGCTTCCTCCACCACTCATATAGAAAGCCTGTGAGTCCTGCTTCCCCCACCACTCATATAGAAAGCCTGTGAGTCCTGCTTCTCCCACCACTCATATAGAAAGCCTGTGAGTCCTGCTTCTCCCACCACTCATATAGAAAGCCTGTGAGTCCTGCTTCTCCCACCACTCATATAGAAAGCCTGTGAGTCCTGCTTCTCCCACCACTCATATAGAAAGCCTGTGAGTCCTGCTTCCTCCACCACTCATATAGAAAGCCTGTGAGTCCTGCTTCTCCCCCCACTCATATAGAAAGCCTGTGAGTCCTGCTTCCCCCACCACTCATATAGAAAGCCTGTGAGTCCTGCTTCCCCCACCACTCATATAGAAAGCCTGTGAGTCCTGCTTCTCCTCACTCACTCATATAGAAAGCCTGTGAGTCCTGCTTCTCCCACCACTCATATAGAAAGCCTGTGAGTCCTGCTTCCTCCACCACTCATATAGAAAGCCTGTGAGTCCTGCTTCCTCCACCACTCATATAGAAAGCCTGTGAGTCCTGCTTCCCCCACCACTCATATAGAAAGCCTGTGAGTCCTGCTTCTCTCCACCACTCATATAGAAAGCCTGTGAGTCCTGCTTCCTCCACCACTCATATAGAAAGCCTGTGAGTCCTGCTTCCCCCACCACTCATATAGAAAGCCTGTGAGTCCTGCTTCCTCCACCACTCATATAGAAAGCCTGTGAGTCCTGCTTCTCCCACCTACTCATATAGAAAGCCTGTGAGTCCTGCTTCTCCCACCACTCATATAGAAAGCCTGTGAGTCCTGCTTCTCCCACCACTCATATAGAAAGCCTGTGAGTCCTGCTTCCTCCACCACTCATATAGAAAGCCTGTGAGTCCTGCTTCTCCCACCACTCATATAGAAAGCCTGTGAGTCCTGCTTCTCCCACCACTCATATAGAAAGCCTGTGAGTCCTGCTTCTCCCACCACTCATATAGAAAGCCTGTGAGTCCTGCTTCCTCCACCACTCATATAGAGAGCCTGTGAGTCCTGCTTCCTCCACCACTCATATAGAAAGCCTGTGAGTCCTGCTTCCCACCACTCATATAGAAAGCCTGTGAGTCCTGCTTCTCCCCCACTCATATAGAAAGCCTGTGAGTCCTGCTTCCTCCACCACTCATATAGAAAGCCTGTGAGTCCTGCTTCCCCCACCACTCATATAGAAAGCCTGTGAGTCCTGCTTCCTCCACCACTCATATAGAAAGCCTGTGAGTCCTGCTTCCCCCACCACTCATATAGAAAGCCTGTGAGTCCTGCTTCCTCCACCACTCATATAGAAAGCCTGTGAGTCCTGCTTCCCCCACCACTCATATAGAAAGCCTGTGAGTCCTGCTTCCTCCACCACTCATATAGAAAGCCTGTGAGTCCTGCTTCTCCCACCACTCATATAGAAAGCCTGTGAGTCCTGCTTCCCCCACCACTCATATAGAAAGCCTGTGAGTCCTGCTTCCCCACCCACTCATATAGAAAGCCTGTGAGTCCTGCTTCCTCCACCACTCATATAGAAAGCCTGTGAGTCCTGCTTCTCCCACCACTCATATAGAAAGCCTGTGAGTCCTGCTTCCCCCACCACTCATATAGAAAGCCTGTGAGTCCTGCTTCCTCCACCACGCATATAGAAAGCCTGTGAGTCCTGCTTCTCCCACCTACTCATAGAGAAAGCCTGTGAGTCCTGCTTCTCCCACCACTCATATAGAAAGCCTGTGAGTCCTGCTTCTCCCACCACTCATATAGAAAGCCTGTGAGTCCTGCTTCCTCCACCACTCATATAGAAAGCCTGTGAGTCCTGCTTCTCCCACCACTCATATAGAAAGCCTGTGAGTCCTGCTTCTCCCACCACTCATATAGAAAGCCTGTGAGTCCTGCTTCTCCCACCACTCATATAGAAAGCCTGTGAGTCCTGCTTCCTCCACCACTCATATAGAAAGCCTGTGAGTCCTGCTTCCTCCACCACTCATATAGAAAGCCTGTGAGTCCTGCTTCCCCACCACTCATATAGAAAGCCGGTGAGTCCTGCTTCTCCCACCACTCATATAGAAAGCCTGTGAGTCCTGCTTCCTCCACCACTCATATAGAAAGCCTGTGAGTCCTGCTTCCCCCACCACTCATATAGAAAGCCTGTGAGTCCTGCTTCCTCCACCACTCATATAGAAAGCCTGTGAGTCCTGCTTCCCCCACCACTCATATAGAAAGCCTGTGAGTCCTGCTTCCTCCACCACTCATATAGAAAGCCTGTGAGTCCTGCTTCCCCCACCACTCATATAGAAAGCCTGTGAGTCCTGCTCTCCCCACCCACTCATATAGAAAGCCTGTGAGTCCTGCTTCCTCCACCACTCATGTAGAAAGCCTGTGAGTCCTGCTTCCTCCACCACTCATATAGAAAGCCTGTGAGTCCTGCTTCCTCCCCCACTCATATAGAAAGCCTGTGAGTCCTGCTTCCTCCACCACTCATATAGAAAGCCTGCGAGTCCTGCTCCCTCCACCACTCATATAGAAAGCCTGTGAGTCCTGCTTCTCCCCCACTCATATAGAAAGCCTGTGAGTCCTGCTTCTCCCACCACTCATATAGAAAGCCTGTGAGTCCTGCTTCTCCCACCACCCATATAGAAAGCCTGAGAGTCCTGCTTCCTCCACCACTCATATAGAAAGCCTGTGAGTCCTGCTTCCTCCACCACTCATATAGAAAGCCTGTGGGTCCTGCTTCTCCCCCACTCATATAGAAAGCCTGTGAGTCCTGCTTCTCCCACCACTCATATAGAAAGCCTGTGAGTCCTGCTTCCTCCACCACTCATATAGAAAGCCTGTGAGTCCTGCTTCCTCCACCACTCATATAGAAAGCCTGTGAGTCCTGCTTCTCCCACCACTCATATAGAAAGCCTGTGAGTCCTGCTTCCTCCACCACTCATATAGAAAGCCTGTGAGTCCTGCTTCTCCACCACTCATATAGAAAGCCTGTGAGTCCTGCTTCTCCCACCACTCATATAGAAAGCCTGTGAGTCCTGCTTCTCCCCCACTCATATAGAAAGCCTGTGAGTCCTGCTTCCTCCACCACTCATATAGAAAGCCTGTGAGTCCTGCTTCTCCCACCACTCATATAGAAAGCCTGTGAGTCCTGCTTCCCCCACCACTCATATAGAAAGCCTGTGAGTCCTGCTTCCTCCACCACTCATATAGAGCCTGTGAGTCCTGATTCCTCCACCACTCATATAGAAAGCCTGTGAGTCCTGCTTCTCCCATCACTCATATAGAAAGCCTGTGAGTCCTGCTTCCTCCACCACTCATATAGAAAGCCTGAGTCCTGCTTCCTCCACCATTCATATAGAAAGCCTGTGAGTCCTGCTTCCTCCACCATATAGAAAGCCTGAGTTGAGTCCTGCTTCTCCCACCCTCACTCATAGAGAAAGCCTGTGAGTCCTGCTTCCTCCACCACTCATATAGAAAGCCTGTGAGTCCTGCTTCTCCCACCACTCATATAGAAAGCCTGTGCGTCCTGCTTCCTCCACCACTCATATAGAAAGCCTGTGAGTCCTGCTTCCCCCACCACTCATATAGAAAGCCTGTGAGTCCTGCTTCCTCCACCACTCATATAGAAAGCCTGTGAGTCCTGCTTCCTCCACCACTCATAGAGAAAGCCTGTGAGTCCTGCTTCCCCCACCACTCATATAGAAAGACTGTGAGTCCTGCTTCTGCCATCACTCATATAGAAAGCCTGTGAGTCCTGCTTCCTCCACCACTCATATAGAAAGCCTGTGGGTCCTGCTTCCTCCACCATTCATATAGAAAGCCTGTGAGTCCTGCTTCCTCCACCATATAGAAAGCCTTTGAGTCCTGCTTCCCCACCACTCTTATAGAAAGCCTGTGAGTCCTGCTTCCTCCACCACTCATATAGAAAGCCTGTGAGTCCTGCTTCTCCCACCACTCATATAGAAAGCCTGTGAGTCCTGCTTCCTCCACCACTCATATAGAAAGCCTGTGAGTCCTGCTTCCTCCACCACTCATATAGAAAGCCTGTGGTCCTGCTTCTCCCACCACTCATATAGAAAGCCTGTGAGTCCTGCTTCCTCCACCACTCATATAGAAAACCTGTGAGTCCTGCTTCCTCCACCATTCATATAGAAAGCCTGTGAGTCCTGCTTCCTCCACCATATAGAAAGCCTGTGAGTCCTGCTTCCCCACCACTCATATAGAAAGCCTGTGAGTCCTGCTTCCTCCACCACTCATATAGAAAGCCTGTGAGTCCTGCTTCTCCCACCACTCATATAGAAAGCCTGTGAGTCCTGCTTCCTCCACCACTCATATAGAAAGCCTGTGAGTCCTGCTTCCTCCACCACTCATATAGAAAGCCTGTGTGTCCTGCTTCTCCCACCACTCATATAGAAAGCCTGTGTGTCCTGCTTCCTCCACCACTCATATAGAAAGCCTGTGAGTCCTGCTTCCTCCACCATTCATATAGAAAGCCTGTGAGTCCTGCTTCCTCCACCACTCATATAGAAAGCCTGTGAGTCCTGCTTCCTCCACCACTCATATAGAAAGCCTGTGAGTCCTGCTTCTCCCACCACTCATATAGAAAGCCTGTGAGTCCTGCTTCTCCCACCACTCATATAGAAAGTCTGTGAGTCCTGCTTCCCCCACCATTCATATAGAAAGCCTGTGAGTCCTGCTTCTCCCACCTACTCATAGAGAAAGCCTGTGAGTCCTGCTCCTCCCTCCACTCATATAGAAAGCCTGTGAGTCCTGCTTCCTCCACCACTCATATAGAAAGCCTGTGAGTCCTGCTTCTCCCACCACTCATATAGAAAGCCTGTGAGTCCTGCTTCTCCCACCACTCATATAGAAAGCCTGTGAGTCCTGCTTCCTCCACCACTCATATAGAAAGCCTGTGAGTCCTGCTTCTCCCACCACTCATATAGAAAGCCTGTGAGTCCTGCTTCCTCCACCACTCATATAGAAAGCCTGTGTGTCCTGCTTCCTCCACCACTCATATAGAAAGCCTGTGAGTCCTGCTTCCTCCACCACTCATATAGAGCCTGTGAGTCCTGCTTCCTCCACCACTCATATAGAAAGCCTGTGAGTCCTGCTTCCTCCACCACTCATATAGAAAGCCTGTGAGTCCTGCTTCTCCCACCACTCATATAGAAAGCCTGTGAGTCCTGCTTCTCCCACCACTCATATAGAAAGCCTGTGAGTCCTGCTTCTCCCACCACTCATATAGAAAGCCTTTGAGACCTGCTTCCTCCACCATATAGAAAGCCTGTGAGTCCTGCTCCCTCCACCACTCATATAGAAAGCCTGTGAGTCCTGCTTCTCCCACCACTCATATAGAAAGCCTGTGAGTCCTGCTTCCTCCACCACTCATATAGAAAGCCTGTGAGTCCTGCTTCCCCCACCACTCATAGAGAAAGCCTGTGAGTCCTGCTTCTCCCACCACTCATATAGAAAGCCTGTGAGTCCTGCTTCTCCCACCACTCATATAGAAAGCCTGTGAGTCCTGCTTCTCCCACCACTCATATAGAAAGCCTGTGAGTCCTGCTTCTCCCACCACTCATATAGAAAGCCTGTGAGTCCTGCTCCCTCCACCACTCATATAGAAAGCCTGTGAGTCCTGCTTCTCCCACCACTCATATAGAAAGCCTGTGAGTCCTGCTTCTCCCACCACCCATATAGAAAGCCTGTGAGTCCTGCTTCCTCCACCACTCATATAGAAAGCCTGTGAGTCCTGCTTCCTCCACCACTCATATAGAAAGCCTGTGAGTCCTGCTTCTCCCACCACTCATATAGAAAGCCTGTGAGTCCTGCTCCCTCCACCACTCATATAGAAAGCCTGTGAGTCCTGCTTCTCCCACCACTCATATAGAAAGCCTGTGAGTCCTGCTTCTCCCACCACTCATATAGAAAGCCTGTGAGTCCTGCTTCCTCCACCACTCATATAGAAAGCCTGTGAGTCCTGCTTCCTCCACCACTCATATAGAAAGCCTGTGAGTCCTGCTTCTCCCACCACTCATATAGAAAGCCTGTGAGTCCTGCTTCTCCCACCACTCATATAGAAAGCCTGTGAGTCCTGCTTCCTCCACCACTCATATAGAAAGCCTGTGAGTCCTGCTTCCTCCACCACTCATATAGAAAGCCTGTGAGTCCTGCTTCTCCCACCACTCATATAGAAAGCCTGTAACTCCTGCTTCCTCCACCACTCATATAGAAAGCCTGTGTGTCCTGCTTCTCCCACCACTCATATAGAAAGCCTGTGAGTCCTGCTTTTTCCACCTCTCATATAGAAAGCCTGTGAGTCCTGCTTCCACCACCACTCATAGAGAAAGCCTGTGAGTCCTGCTTCCCCCACCACTCATATAGAAAGCCTGTGAGTCCTGCTTCTCCCACCACTCATATAGAAAGCCTGTGAGTCCTGTTTCTCCCACCACTCATATAGAAAGCCTGTGAGTCCTGCTTCCTCCACCACTCATATAGAAAGCCTGTGAGGCCTGCTTCCTCCACCACTCATATAGAAAGCCTGTGAGTCCTGCTTCCCCCACCACTCATATAGAAAGCCTGTGAGTCCTGCTTTCTCCACCACTCAAATAGAAAGCCTGTGAGTCCTGCTTCCTCCACCACTCATATAGAAAGCCTGTGAGTCCTGCTTCTCCCACCACTCATATAGAAAGCCTGTAAGTCCTGCTACCCCCACCACTCATATAGAAAGCCTGTGAGTCCTGCTTCCTCCACCACGCATATAGAAAGCCTGTGAGTCCTGCTTCTCCCACCTACTCATAGAGAAAGCCTGTGAGTCCTGCTTCTCCCACCACTCATATAGAAAGCCTGTGAGTCCTGCTTCCTCCACCACTCATATAGAAAGCCTGTGTGTCCTGCTTCTCCCACCACTCATATAGAAAGCCTGTGAGTCCTGCTTCCTCCACCACTCATATAGAAAGCCTGTGTGTCCTGCTTCTCCCACCACTCATATAGAAAGCCTGTGAGTCCTGCTTCCTCCACCACTCATATAGAAAGCCTGTGAGTCCTGCTTCCTCCACCACTCATATAGAAAGCCTGTGGTCCTGCTTCTCCCACCACTCATATAGAAAGCCTGTGAGTCCTGCTTCCTCCACCACTCATATAGAAAACCTGTGAGTCCTGCTTCCTCCACCATTCATATAGAAAGCCTGTGAGTCCTGCTTCCTCCACCATATAGAAAGCCTTTGAGTCCTGCTTCCCCCACCACTCATATAGAAAGCCTGTGAGTCCTGCTTCCTCCACCACTCATATAGAAAGCCTGTGAGTCCTGCTTCTCCCACCACTCATATAGAAAGCCTGTGAGTCCTGCTTCCTCCACCACTCATATAGAAAGCCTGTGAGTCCTGCTTCCTCCACCACTCATATAGAAAGCCTGTGTGTCCTGCTTCTCCCACCACTCATATAGAAAGCCTGTGAGTCCTGCTTCCTCCACCACTCATATAGAAAGCCTGTGTGTCCTGCTTCCTCCACCACTCATATAGAAAGCCTGTGAGTCCTGCTTCCTCCACCATTCATATAGAGCCTGTGAGTCCTGCTTCCTCCACCACTCATATAGAAAGCCTATGAGTCCTGCTTCCTCCACCACTCATATAGAAAGCCTGTGAGTCCTGCTTCTCCCACCACTCATATAGAAAGCCTGTGAGTCCTGCTTCTCCCACCACTCATATAGAAAGTTTGTGAGTCCTGCTTCCCCCACCATTCATATAGAAAGCCTGTGAGTCCTGCTTCTCCCACCTACTCATAGAGAAAGCCTGTGAGTCCTGCTCCTCCCTCCACTCATATAGAAAGCCTGTGAGTCCTGCTTCCTCCACCACTCATATAGAAAGCCTGTGAGTCCTGCTTCTCCCACCACTCATATAGAAAGCCTTTGAGTCCTGCTTCTCCCACCACTCATATAGAAAGCCTGTGAGTCCTGCTTCCTCCACCACTCATATAGAAAGCCTGTGAGTCCTGCTTCTCCCACCACTCATATAGAAAGCCTGTGAGTCCTGCTTCCTCCACCACTCATATAGAAAGCCTGTGTGTCCTGCTTCCTCCACCACTCATATAGAAAGCCTGTGAGTCCTGCTTCCTCCACCATTCATATAGAGCCTGTGAGTCCTGCTTCCTCCACCACTCATATAGAAAGCCTGTGAGTCCTGCTTCCTCCACCACTCATATAGAAAGCCTGTGAGTCCTGCTTCTCCCACCACTCATATAGAAAGCCTGTGAGTCCTGCTTCTCCCACCACTCATATAGAAAGCCTGTGAGTCCTGCTTCTCCCACCACTCATATAGAAAGCCTGTGAGACCTGCTTCCTCCACCATATAGAAAGCCTGTGAGTCCTGCTCCCTCCACCACTCATATAGAAAGCCTGTGAGTCCTGCTTCTCCCACCACTCATATAGAAAGCCTGTGAGTCCTGCTTCCTCCACCACTCATATAGAAAGCCTGTGAGTCCTGCTTCCCCCACCACTCATAGAGAAAGCCTGTGAGTCCTGCTTCTCCCACCACTCATATAGAAAGCCTGTGAGTCCTGCTTCTCCCACCACTCATATAGAAAGCCTGTGAGTCCTGCTTCTCCCACCACTCATATAGAAAGCCTGTGAGTCCTGCTTCTCCCACCATTCATATAGAAAGCCTGTGAGTCCTGCTCCCTCCACCACTCATATAGAAAGCCTGTGAGTCCTGCTTCTCCCACCACTCATATAGAAAGTCTGTGAGTCCTGCTTCTCCCACCACCCATATAGAAAGCCTGTGAGTCCTGCTTCCTCCACCACTCATATAGAAAGCCTGTGAGTCCTGCTTCCTTCACCACTCATATAGAAAGCCTGTGAGTCCTGCTTCTCCCACCACTCATATAGAAAGCCTGTGAGTCCTGCTTCTCCCACCACTCATATAGAAAGCCTATGAGTCCTGCTTCCTCCACCACTCATATAGAAAGCCTGTGAGTCCTGCTTCCTCCACCACTCATATAGAAAGCCTGTGAGTCCTGCTTCTCCCACCACTCATATAGAAAGCCTGTGACTCCTGCTTCCTCCACCACTCATATAGAAAGCCTGTGTGTCCTGCTTCTCCCACCACTCATATAGAAAGCATGTGAGTCCTGCTTTTTCCACCTCTCATATAGAAAGCCTGTGAGTCCTGCTTCCACCACCACTCATAGAGAAAGCCTGTGAGTCCTGCTTCCCCCACCACTCATATAGAAAGCCTGTGGGTCCTGCTTCTCCCACCACTCATATAGAAAGCCTGTGAGTCCTGTTTCTCCCACCACTCATATAGAAAGCATGTTAGTCCTGCTTCCTCCACCACTCATATAGAAAGCCTGTGAGGCCTGCTTCCTCCACCACTCATATAGAAAGCCTGTGAGTCCTGCTTCCCCCACCACTCATATAGAAAGCCTGTGAGTCCTGCTTTCTCCACCACTCAAATAGAAAGCCTGTGAGTCCTGCTTCCTCCACCACTCATATAGAAAGCCTGTGAGTCCTGCTTCTCCCACCACTCATATAGAAAGCCTGTGAGTCCTGCTTCCCCCACCACTCATATAGAAAGCCTGTGAGTCCTGCTTCCTCCACCACGCATATAGAAAGCCTGTGAGTCCTGCTTCTCCCACCTACTCATAGAGAAAGCCTGTGAGTCCTGCTTCTCCCACCACTCATATAGAAAGACTGTGAGTCCTGCTTCTCCCACCACTCATATAGAAAGCCTGTGACTCCTGCTTCCTCCACCACTCATATAGAAAGCCTGTGTGTCCTGCTTCTCCCACCACTCATATAGAAAGCCTGTGAGTCCTGCTTTTTCCACCTCTCATATAGAAAGCCTGTGAGTCCTGCTTCCCCCACCACTCATAGAGAAAGCCTGTGAGTCCTGCTTCTCCCACCACTCATATAGAAAGCCTGTGAGTCCTGCTTCTCCCACCACTCATATAGAAAGCCTGTGAGTCCTGCTTCTCCCACCACTCATATAGAAAGCCTGTGAGTCCTGCTTCTCCCACCATTCATATAGAAAGCCTGTGAGTCCTGCTCCCTCCACCACTCATATAGAAAGCCTGTGAGTCCTGCTTCTCCCCCACTCATATAGAAAGCCTGTGAGTCCTGCTTCCCCCACCACTCATATAGAAAGCCTGTGAGTCCTGCTTACCCCACCACTCATATAGAAAGCCTGTGAGTCCTGCTTCTCGTCACTCATATAGAAAGCCTGTGAGTCCTGTTTCTCCCACCACTCATATAGAAAGCATGTTAGTCCTGCTTCCTCCACCACTCATATAGAAAGCCTGTGAGGCCTGCTTCCTCCACCACTCATATAGAAAGCCTGTGAGTCCTGCTTCCCCCACCACTCATATAGAAAGCCTGTGAGTCCTGCTTTCTCCACCACTCAAATAGAAAGCCTGTGAGTCCTGCTTCCTCCACCACTCATATAGAAAGCCTGTGAGTCCTGCTTCCCCCACCACTCATATAGAAAGCCTGTGAGTCCTGCTTCCTCCACCACGCATATAGAAAGCCTGTGAGTCCTGCTTCTCACACCTACTCATAGAGAAAGCCTGTGAGTCCTGCTTCTCCCACCACTCATATAGAAAGACTGTGAGTCCTGCTTCTCCCACCACTCATATAGAAAGCCTGTGAGTCCTGCTTCCTCCACCACTCATATAGAAAGCCTGTGAGTCCTGCTTCTCCCACCACTCATATAGAAAGCCTGTGAGTCCTGCTTCTCCCACCACTCATATAGAAAGCCTGTGAGTCCTGCTTCTCCCACCACTCATATAGAAAGCCTGTGAGTCCTGCTTCCTCCACCACTCATATAGAAAGCCTGTGAGTCCTGCTTCCTCCACCACTCATATAGAAAGCCTGTGAGTCCTGCTTCCACCACTCATATAGAAAGCCGGTGAATCCTGCTTCTCCCCCACTCATATAGAAAGCCTGTGAGTCCTGCTTCCTCCACCACTCATATAGAAAGCCTGTGAGTCCTGCTTCCCCCACCACTCATATAGAAAGCCTGTGAGTCCTGTTTCCTCCACCACTCATATAGAAAGCCTGTGAGTCCTGCTTCCCCCACCACTCATATAGAAAGCCTGTGAGTCCTGCTTCCTCCACCACTCATATAGAAAGCCTGTGAGTCCTGCTTCCCCCCTACTCATATAGAAAGCCTGTGAGTCCTGCTTCCTCCACCACTCATATAGAAAGCCTGTGAGTCCTGCTTCTCCCACCACTCATATAGAAAGCCTGTAAGTCCTGCTTCCCCCACCACTCATATAGAAAGCCTGTGAGTCCTGCTTCCCCCCTACTCATATAGAAAGCCTGTGAGTCCTGCTTCCTCCACCACTCATATAGAAAGTCTGTGAGTCCTGCTTCTCCCACCACTCATATAGAAAGCCTGTACGTCCTGCTTCCCCCACCACTCATATAGAAAGCCTGTGAGTCCTGCTTCCTCCACCACGCATATAGAAAGCCTGTGAGTCCTGCTTCTCCCACCTACTCATAGAGAAAGCCTGTGAGTCCTGCTTCTCCCACCACTCATATAGAAAGACTGTGAGTCCTGCTTCTCCCACCACTCATATAGAAAGCCTGTGAGTCCTGCTTCCTCCACCACTCATATAGAAAGCCTGTGAGTCCTGCTTCTCCCACCACTCATATAGAAAGCCTGTGAGTCCTGCTTCTCCCACCACTCATATAGAAAGCCTGTGAGTCCTGCTTCTCCCACCACTCATATAGAAAGCCTGTGAGTCCTGCTTCCTCCACCACTCATATAGAAAGCCTGTGAGTCCTGCTTCCTCCACCACTCATATAGAAAGCCTGTGAGTCCTGCTTCCACCACTCATATAGAAAGCCGGTGAATCCTGCTTCTCCCCCACTCATATAGAAAGCCTGTGAGTCCTGCTTCCTCCACCACTCATATAGAAAGCCTGTGAGTCCTGCTTCCCCCACCACTCATATAGAAAGCCTGTGAGTCCTGTTTCCTCCACCACTCATATAGAAAGCCTGTGAGTCCTGCTTCCCCCACCACTCATATAGAAAGCCTGTGAGTCCTGCTTCCTCCACCACTCATATAGAAAGCCTGTGAGTCCTGCTTCCCCCCTACTCATATAGAAAGCCTGTGAGTCCTGCTCTCCCCTCCCAGTCATATAGAAAGCCTGTGAGTCCTGCTTCCTCCACCACTCATATAGAAAGCCTGTGAGTCCTGCTTCCTCCACCACTCATATAGAAAGCCTGTGAGTCCTGCTTATCCCCTACTCATATAGAAAGCCTGCGAGTCCTGCTTCCTCCACCACTCATATAGAAAGCCTGCGAGTCCTGCTTATCCCACCACTCATATAGAAAGCCTGTGAGTCCTGCTTATCCCACCATTCATATAGAAAGCCTGCGAGTCCTGCTTATCCCACCACTCATATAGAAAGCCTGTGAGTCCTGCTTCTCCCACCACTCATATAGAAAGCCTGTGAGTCCTGCTTCTCCCACCATTCATATAGAAAGCCTGTGAGTCCTGCTCCCTCCACCACTCATATAGAAAGCCTGTGAGTCCTGCTTCTCCCCCACTCATATAGAAAGCCTGTGAGTCCTGCTTCTCCCACCACTCATATAGAAAGCCTGTGCGTCCTGCTTCTCCCACCACCCATATAGAAAGCCTGTGAGTCCTGCTTCTCCCACCACTCATATAGAAAGCCTGTGAGTCCTGCTTCCTCCACCACTCATATAGAAAGCCTGTGAGTCCTGCTTCCTTCACCACTCATATAGAAAGCCTGTGAGTCCTGCTTCTCCCACCACTCATAAAGAAAGCCTGTGAGTCCTGCTTCCTCCACCACTCATATAGAAAGCCTGTGAGTCCTGCTTCCCCCACCAGTCATAGAGAAAGCCTGTGAGTCCTGCTTCTCCCACCACTCATATAGAAAGCCTGTGAGTCCTGCTTCTCCCACCACTCATATAGAAAGCCTGTGAGTCCTGCTTCTCCCACCACTCATATAGAAAGCCTGTGAGTCCTGCTTCTCCCACCATTCATATAGAAAGCCTGTGAGTCCTGCTCCCTCCACCACTCATATAGAAAGCCTGTGAGTCCTGCTTCTCCCCCACTCATATAGAAAGCCTGTGAGTCCTGCTTCTCCCACCACTCATATAGAAAGCCTGTGAGTCCTGCTTCTCCCACCACCCATATAGAAAGCCTGAGAGTCCTGCTTCCTCCACCACTCATATAGAAAGCCTGTGATTCCTGCTTCCTTCACCACTCATATAGAAAGCCTGTGAGTCCTGCTTCTCCCACCACTCATATAGAAAGCCTGTGAGTCCTGCTTCTCCCACCACTCATATAGAAAGCCTGTGAGTCCTGCTTCCTCCACCACTCATATAGAAAGCCTGTGAGTCCTGCTTCCTCCACCACTCATATAGAAAGCCTGTGAGTCCTGCTTCTCCCACCACTCATATAGAAAGCCTGTGAGTCCTGCTTCCTCCACCACTCATATAGAAAGCCTGTGTGTCCTGCTTCTCCCACCACTCATATAGAAAGCCTGTGAGTCCTGCTTTTTCCACCACTCATATAGAAAGCCTGTGAGTCCTGCTTCCCCCACCACTCATAGAGAAAGCCTGTGAGTCCTGCTTCTCCCACCACTCATATAGAAAGCCTGTGAGTCCTGCTTCTCCCACCACTCATATAGAAAGCCTGTGAGTCCTGCTTCTCCCACCACTCATATAGAAAGCCTGTGAGTCCTGCTTCTCCCACCATTCATATAGAAAGCCTGTGAGTCCTGCTCCCTCCACCACTCATATAGAAAGCCTGTGAGTCCTGCTTCTCCCCCACTCATATAGAAAGCCTGTGAGTCCTGCTTCCCCCACCACTCATATAGAAAGCCTGTGAGTCCTGCTTACCCCACCACTCATATAGAAAGCCTGTGAGTCCTGCTTCTCGTCACTCATATAGAAAGCCTGTGAGTCCTGCTTCTCCCACCACTCATATAGAAAGCATGTTAGTCCTGCTTCCTCCACCACTCATATAGAAAGCCTGTGAGGCCTGCTTCCTCCACCACTCATATAGAAAGCCTGTGAGTCCTGCTTCCCCCACCACTCATATAGAAAGCCTGTGAGTCCCGCTTCCCCCACCAGTCATATAGAAAGCCTGTGAGACCTGCTTCCTCCACCACTCATATAGAAAGCCTGTGAGTCCTGCTTCCTCCAACACTCATATAGAAAGCCTGTGAGTCCTGCTTCCTCCACCACTCATATAGAAAGCCTGTGTGTCCTGCTTCTCCCACCACTCTTATAGAAAGCCTGTGAGTCCTGCTCCCTCCACCACTCATATAGAAAGCCTGTGAGTCCTGCTTCTCCCACCACTCATATAGAAAGCCTGTGAGTCCTGCTTCCCCCCACTCATATAGAAAGCCTGTGAGTCCTGCTTCCCCCCCACACTCATATAGAAAGCCTGTGAGTCCTGCTTATCCCACCACTCATATATAAAGCCTGTGAGTCCTGCTTCCTCCACCTCTCATATAGAAAGCCTGTGAGTCCTGCTTCCCCCACCACTCATATAGAAAGCCTGTGAGTCCTGCTTCCTCCACCACTCATATAGAAAGCCTGTGAGTCCTGCTTCTCCCACCACTCATATAGAAAGCCTGTGAGTCCTGCTTCTCCCACCACTCATATAGAAAGCCTGTGAGTCCTGCTTCTCCCACCACTTATATAGAAAGCCTGTGAGTCCTGCTTCTCCCACCACTCATAGAGAAAGCCTGTGAGTCCTGCTTCCTCCACCACTCATATAGAAAGCCTGTGAGTCCTGCTCTCCCATCACTCATATAGAAAGCCTGTGAGTCCTGCTTCTCCCACCACTCATATAGAAAGCCTGTGAGTCCTGTTTCCCCCCCACTCATATAGAAAGCCTGTGAGTCCTGCTTCCCCCCCCACTCATATAGAAAGCCTGTGATTCCTGCTTATCCCACCACTCATATAGAAAGCCTGTGAGTCCTGCTTCCTCCACCACTCATATAGAAAGCCTGTGAGTGCTGTTTCCTCCACCACTCATATAGAAAGCCTGTGAGTCCTGCTTCCCCCACCACTCATATAGAAAGCCTGTGAGTCCTGCTTCCTCTACCACTCATATAGAAAGCCTGTGAGTCCTGCTTCTCCCACCACTCATATAGAAAGCCTGTGAGTCCTGCTTCTCCCACCACTCATATAGAAAGCCTGTGAGTTCTGCTTCCCCCACCACTCATATAGAAAGCCTGTGAGTCCCGCTTCCCCCACCAGTCATATAGAAAGCCTGTGAGACCTGCTTCCTCCACCACTCATATAGAAAGCCTGTGAGTCCTGCTTCCTCCAACACTCATATATAAAGCCTGTGAGTCCTGCTTCTCCCACCTACTCATATAGAAAGCCTGTGAGTCCTGCTTCCTCCACCACTCATATAGAAAGCCTGTGAGTCCTGCTTCCTCCACCACTCATATAGAAAGCCTGTGTGTCCTGCTTCTCCCACCACTCATATAGAAAGCCTGTGAGTCCTGCTCCCTCCACCACTCATATAGAAAGCCTGTGAGTCCTGCTTCTCCCACCACTCATATAGAAAGCCTGTGAGTCCTGCTTCCCCCCCACTCATATAGAAAGCCTGTGAGTCCTGCTTCCCCCCCCCACTCATATAGAAAGCCTGTGAGTCCTGCTTATCCCACCACTCATATATAAAGCCTGTGAGTCCTGCTTCCCCCCCACTCATATAGAAAGCCTGTGAGTCCTGCTTCCCCCCCCACTCATATAGAAATCCTGTGAGTCCTGCTTCTCCCACCACTCATATAGAAAGCCTGTGAGTCCTGCTTCCTCCACCTCTCATATTGAAAGCCTGTGAGTCCTGCTTCCCCCACCACTCATATAGAAAGCCTGTGAGTCCTGCTCCCCCCACTCATATAGAAAGCCTGTGGGTCCTGCTTCCTCCACCACTCATATAGAAAGCCTGTGAGTCCTGCTTCTCCCCCCACTCATGTAGAAAGCCTGTGAGTCCTGCTTCCTCCACCACTCATATAGAAAGCCTGTGAGTCCTGCTTCTCCCACCACTCATATAGAAAGCCTGTGAGTCCTGCTTCTCCCACCATTCATATAGAAAGCCTGTGAGTCCTGCTTCTCCCACCACTCATATAGAAAGCCTGAGAGTCCTGCTTCCTCCACCACTCATATAGAAAGCCTGAGTCCTGCTTCTCCCACCACTCATATAGAAAGCCTGTGAGTCCTGCTTCTCCCACCACTCATATAGAAAGCCTGTGAGTCCTGCTTCTCCCACCACTCATATAGAAAGCCTGTGAGTCCTGCTTCCCCCCCCCCACTCATATAGAAAGCCTGTGATTCCTGCTTATCCCACCACTCATATAGAAAGCCTGTGAGTCCTGCTTCCTCCACCACTCATATAGAAAGCCTGTGAGTGCTGCTTCCTCCACCACTCATATAGAAAGCCTGTGAGTCCTGCTTCCCCCACCACTCATATAGAAAGCCTGTAAGTCCTGCTTCCTCCACCACTCATATAGAAAGCCTGTGAGTCCTGCTTCTCCCACCACTCATATAGAAAGCCTGTGAGTCCTGCTTCTCCCACCACTCATATAGAAAGCCTGTGAGTTCTGCGTCCCCCACCACTCATATAGAAAGCCTGTGAGTCCCGCTTCCCCCACCAGTCATATAGAAAGCCTGTGAGACCTGCTTCCTCCACCACTCATATAGAAAGCCTGTGAGTCCTGCTTCCTCCACCACTCATAGAGAAAGCCTGTGTGTCCTGCTTCTCCCACCACTCATATAGAATCCTGTGAGTCCTGCTCCCTCCACCACTCATATAGAAAGCCTGTGAGTCCTGCTTCTCCCACCACTCATATAGAAAGCCTGTGAGTCCTGCTTCCCCCCCACTCATATAGAAAGCCTGTGAGTCCTGCTTCCCCCCCCCCCACTCATATAGAAAGCCTGTGAGTCCTGCTTATCCCACCACTCATATATAAAGCCTGTGAGTCCTGCTTCCCCCCCCACTCATATAGAAAGCCTGTGAGTCCTGCTTCCCCCCCCACTCATATAGAAAGCCTGTGAGTCCTGCTTCTCCCACCACTCATATAGAAAGCCTGTGAGTCCTGCTTCCTCCACCTCTCATATAGAAAGCCTGTGAGTCCTGCTTCCCCCACCACTCATATAGAAAGCCTGTGAGTCCTGCTCCCCCCACTCATATAGAAAGCCTGTGAGTCCTGCTTCCTCCACCACTCATATAGAAAGCCTGTGAGTCCTGCTTCTCCCCCCACTCATATAGAAAGCCTGTGAGTCCTGCTTCCTCCACCACTCATATAGAAAGCCTGTGAGTCCTGCTTCTCCCACCACTCATATAGAAAGCCTGTGAGTCCTGCTTCTCCCACCACTCATATAGAAAGCCTGTGAGTCCTGCTTCTCCCACCACTCATATAGAAAGCCTGTGCGTCCTGCTTCTCCCACCACTCATATAGAAAGCCTGTGAGTCCTGCTTCCTCCACCACTCATATAGAAAGCCTGTGAGTCCTGCTTCCTCCACCACTCATATAGAAAGCCTGTGAGTCCTGCTTCCTCCACCACTCATATAGAAAGCCTGTGAGTCCTGCTTCCTCCACCACTCATATAGAAAGCCTGTGAGTCCTGCTTCCTCCACCACTCATATAGAAAGCCTGTGAGTCCTGCTTCCTCCACCACTCATATAGAAAGCCTGTGAGTCCTGCTTCTCCCACCACTCATATAGAAAGCCTGTGAGTCCTGCTTCCTCCACCACTTATACCTCATACACCTACATACCACATAGACTAGTCATGTATCTCCACCATATGTACCAGTAAGACGTGGCCTCAGGAGCTCTGTGCCTGGTAGTAGTGGGTCACCCCACCTTCTTACTTTATAGGTCAGAGGGTTTGTCACAATGCAGAACCCCCTGACATATGGTTGCGTGCCTCTGTGTCAGTCACAGCCTCTGACAATCTTTCAGTAAGTATACTTTTAGCAGATCGGTCTACCTCCCACCTCCTTAGTCTGTCAGCTCCATACACAATGGCGGTATACCTCCCGGTGTCAGGATACAGGTGCAGTGCCAGGAGATGCTCATCCTCAGCCTATACAAGACATATGCAGGAATCCGAAAAGAACAGGCGAGTGTGAGCACAACACTAGAAGAACATGCCATCTGCTGCCATCCCTGGTGTCTTCACACATCACTACATCCTTGTAGCGCTAGCAATCCTAACTACAAGGTGCCTGCTATCTGCCCACCATAACCTCCAAGCCTGGACCCCATAATGTGCCTGAGGGTCCCCATTATACACTTATGACCCCTACTGAGGTGCAATGAGACAGATCCAGCTGTATCCTGAGCCGTAACCCAGAAGGATCTAGAAGGAACAGACACTGGGCCCATGACAACCTGCCCAAAATTAACAGACCTGCAGGATCTGCTGACAACCTATTGCCTGTGGCCGCTAACAGATTCCTATGGTCAGGGATCCATCCTAGTTTTTATGATCTCATTATAATGGCCGGTCTCTCCTATGACTTCAGAGAGAGTATCACTGGTCCCGCACACTCAATAGTTGTGCTAAGCAAAAAGCGTTCTCCAACCCATATCCACAGAATGAATTTTGCTGCACACACGAAAGTTTCTTTATGATGAACCAAGTGAAAAAATTTATTAGCACAATAATTCGTGTAACAGGTGCTTTACAGATGCAATAGCCATATTTATATAGAATATGATGAACTAGGGATGTAGATCAAAAAAATGCAACGTTTCGGTCTTCAGACCTTCTTCCGCTAGATCTAAGATGAACATATATAAAAATACATTATAGGCAAATTATGGCGAGGAATAGGGTACATATGATATTTCAAAAGAAGGGAAAGCATCTATACATAAAGATACAATGCATTAAAGATAAAAATAATACATATAGAAATATATACAAGGGGGAAGCATGTAAGTGATAAAGAGGCAAACATACATATTAAAAAGATACAGATTCCAAGAGAGAAACACAAGAAAAAAATGGGAGCAAGAGGAAATCTAGCATATAATATAAGGAAAAGCCAACAAGAGCAGAAAGGGGAAAGAAAACAACAAGAGAAGAGAAGGAGACTTATGAGAGGAGCAAACAGCTCAACATAATGCAGGTTTCCTCTTGCTCCCATTTTTTTCTTGTGTTTCTCTCTTGGAATCTGTATCTTTTTAATATGTACAGTACAGATCAAAAGTTTGGACACACCTTCTCATTCCAAGAGTTTTCTGTATTTTCATGACTATAAAAATTGTAGATTCACACTGAAGGCATCAAAACTATGAATTACCACATGTGGAATTATATACTTAACAAAAAAGTGTGAAACAACTGAAAATATGTCTTATATTCTAGGTTCTTCTAAGTAGCCACCTTTTGCTTTGATTACTGCTTTGCACACTCTTGGCATTCTCTTGATGAGCTTCAAGAGGTAGTCACCTGAAATGGTTTTCACTTCACAGGTGTGACCTGTCAGGTTTAATAAGTGGGATTTCTTGCCTTATACAGTCATATGAAAAAGTTTGGGCACCCCTATTAATCTTAATCATTTTTAGTTCTAAATATTTGGGTGTTTGCAACAGCCATTTCAATTTGATATATCTAATAACTGATGGACACAGTAATATTTCAGGATTGAAATGAGGTTTATTGTACTAACAGAAAATGTGCAATATGCATTAAACCAAAATTTGACCGGTGCAAAAGTATGGGCACCTCAACAGAAAAGTGACATTAATATTTAGTAGATCCTCCTTTTGCAAAAATAACAGCCTCTAGTCGCTTCCTGTAGCTTTTAATCAGTTCCTGGATCCTGGATGAAGGTATTTTTGACCATTCCTCTTTACAAAACAATTCCAGTTCAGTTAAGTTTGATGGTCGCCGAGCATGGACAGCCCGCTTCAAATTATCCCACAGATGTTCAATGATATTCAGGTCTGGGGACTTGCACAGCTTCTCCTTGTGCAAAGTGTGCTGTATTGTTGACCGATGCACAGTGACACCATCTGCAGCAAGATGATGCTGCAGCTCTTTGGAGGTGGTCTGTGGATTGTCCTTGACTGTTCTCACCATTCTTCTTCTCTGCCTTTCTGATATTTTTCTTGGCCTGCCACTTCTGGGCTTAACAAGAACTGTCCCTGTGGTCTTCCATTTCCTTACTATGTTCCTCACAGTGGAAACTGACAGGTTAAATGTCTGAGACAACTTTTTGTATCCTTCCCCTGAACAACTATGTTGAACAATCTTTGTTTTCAGATCATTTGAGAGTTGTTTTGAGGAGCCCATGATGCCACTCTTCAGAGGAGATTCAAATAGGAGAACAACTTGCAATTGGCCACCTTAAATACCTTTTCTCATGATTGGATACACCTGGCTATGCAGTTCAAAGCTCAGTGAGGTTACAAAACCAATTTTGTGCTTCAGTAAGTCAGTAAAAAGTAGTTAGGAGTATTCAAATCAATAAAATGATAAGGGTACCAAAATTTTTGCACCGGTCAAATTTTGGTTTAATGCATATTGCACATTTTCTGTTAGTACAATAAACCTCATTTCAATCCTGAAATATTACTGTGTCCATCAGTTATTAGATATATCAAATTGAAATGGCTGTTGCAAACACCCAAATATTTAGAACTAAAAATGATTAAGATTAATAGGGGTGCCCAAACTTTTTCATATGACTGTAAATGTGGGGGGTCAGGTGGATACACAGCTGATAGTCCTACTGAATGAAGTGTTAGAATTTGTATTATGGCAAGAAAAAAGCAGCTAAGTAAAGAAAAATGAGTGGCCATCATTACTTTAAGAAATGAAGGTCAGTCAGTCCGAAAAATTGGGAAAACTTTGAAAGTGTTCCCAAGTGCAGTGGCCAAAACCATCAAGCGCTACAAAGAAACTGTCTCACATGAGGACCGCCCCAGGAAAGGAAGACCAAGAGTCACCTCTGCTGCGGAGGATAAGTTCATCCGAGTCACCAGCTTCAGAAATCACAGGTTAACAGCAGCTCAGATTAGAGACCAGGTCAATGCCACACAGAGTTCTAGCAGCAGACACATCTCTACAACAACTGTTAAGAGGAGACTGTGTACAGCAGGCCTTCATGGTAAAATAGCTGCTAGGAAACCACTGCTAAGGTGTGTCTGCTGCTAGAACTCTGTGTGGCATTGACCTGGTCTCTAATCTGAGCTGCTGTTAACCTGCGATTTCTGAGGCTGGTGACTCGGATGAATTTATCCTCCGCAGCAGAGGTGACTCTTGGTCTTCCTTTCCTGGGGCGGTCGTCATGTGAGCCAGTTTCTTTGTAGCACTTGATGGTTTTGGCCACTGCACTTGGGGACACTTTCAAAGTTTTCCCAATTTTTCGGACTGACTGACCTTCATTTCTTAAAGTAATGATGGCCACTCGTTTTTCTTTACTTAGCTGCTTTTTTCTTGCCATAATACAAATTCTAACACTCCATTCAGTAGGACTATCAGCTGTGTATCCATCTGACTTCTGAACAACACAACTGATGGTCCCAACGCCATTTATAAGGCAAGAAATCCTACTTATTAAACCTGACAGGTCACACCTGTGAAGTGAAAACCATTTCAGGTGACTACCTCTTGAAGCTCATCAAGAGAATGCCAAGAGTATGCAAAGCAGTAATCAAAGCAAAAGGTGGCTACTTTGAAGAACCTAGAATATAAGACATATTTTCAGTTGTTTCACACTTTTTTGTTAAGTATATAATTCCACATGTGGTAATTCATAGTTTTGATGCCTTCAGTGTGAATCTACAATTTTTATAGTCATGAAAATACAGAAAACTCTTGGAATGAGAAGGTGTGTCCAAACTTTTGATCTGTACTGTACATATTAAAAAGATACAGATTCCAAGAGAGAAACACAAGAAAAAAAATGGGAGCAAGAGGAAACCTGCATTATGTTGAGCTGTTTGCTCCTCTCATAAGTCTCCTTCTCTTCTCTTGTTGTTTTCTTTCCCCTTTCTGTTCTTGTTGGCTTTTCCTTATATCATATGCTAGATTTCCTCTTGCTCCCATTTTTTTCTTGTGTTTCTCTCTTGGAATCTGTATCTTTTTAATATGTATGTTTGCCTCTTTATCACTTACATGCTTCCCCCTTGTATATATTTCTATATGTATTATTTTTATCTTTAGTGCATTGTATCTTTATGTATAGATGCTTTCCCTTCTTTTGAAATATCATATGTACCCTATTCCTCGCCATAATTTGCCTATAATGTATTTTTATATATGTTCATCTTAGATCTAGCGGAAGAAGGTCTGAAGACCGAAACGTTGCATTTTTTTGATCTACATCCCTAGTTCATCATATTCTATATAAATATGGCTATTGCATCTGTAAAGCACCTGTTACACGAATTATTGTGCTAATAAATTTTTTCACTTGGTTCATCACAAAGAAACTTTCATGTGTGCAGCAAGATTCATTCTCTCCTATGACTTCAGACTCCACCTTGAGAGCACGGCAGCGATATATCCCGAGATGTCACCGCAGAATGGTCACCTATCATAGTCACACGAGCCGATCCAGCAGCACGGACAGCACCTGATATCTGAGCTGCACAGACTAACAAGTAGCTGAGCAATGGAAGAGTTAACATCTCCTGGGGTTCTGTGTGCTATAGGCCCCTCACCACAGAGACCCCAACCTGACCACAGACACCCCAACCTCATTACAGAGACCCCCAACTTTACTACATAGATCCCCGGCCTCATTAAAGAGACCCCCAACCTGACCACAGAGACCCTGGGCCTCACCGCAGAAACCCCCAGCCTCACCACAGAGACCCGCAATCTCACTACAGAGACCCCCGGCTTCACTACATAGATCTCCGGCATCATTACCGAGTCCTCCAACCTGACCACAGAGACCCTGGGCCTCACCGCAGAGATCCCAACCTCACTACAGAAACCCCAACCTCATTACAGAGACCCCCGGCCTCATTACAGAGACCCCAACATGACCACAGAGACCCCAACCTCACTACAGAGACCCCTAGTTTCACTACATAGATCCCCGACCTCATTACAGAGACCCCCAACCTGACCACAGAGACCCCCTTCCTGACCATAGAGACCCCCGGCCTCACCACAGAAACCTCCAGCCTCACCACATTGACCCCCAACCTCACTACAGAGACCCCCAACCTGACCACAGAGACCCCCATCCTCACTACAGAGACCCCCTGGCCTTATGGATAAGAGGCTGTCCCTCCATTGTGTGTGGCTGTTGTAACTGCCATCTCGGACACTTAAGTATAGAGTACCCCGAACAAAGCCTGTTCAACTAACACTCATGGAACCCCAATCTCTGGGAGAGACTACTACCACCATCCTATACGGTACAGCCCCTCACCATTACATGTGCACTACCCTGGGAGACAGAGGAAACCATGACTGGAGAGGCCTGAGCCACCATCTTGGCCTACTTTTGCCGCCTATGTTGTGCTCAGCATATACTGGCAGAGTAGTGTGCCCCCTGTATGGCGGTGTCCTTCCATATGGTGCTCCATGAGTGAATCCATAGGACCCTCAGAGGCTGGTGGAGACACAGAACAAGGCCTGAGACTTCTGAGGCATCATATTATGGATGGGCCAGTAATATCAGTCCGTACAGAGGAGACGCCATCCTGGCCCAGTAACCACAACACTTGGCGACATTTACCCTGACAAATAGATAATGTGATTGGCACTCGGTCACACCGTGAGTCCTGCCGTACACCTGCACCCCCAGCCTTATTCCCCTAATGTCCTTGTACATGACGGATGTTTATCAGGTGGAGCTCAGCTGCTCCGGTCGACGCGGTGCGCTGCAGCCGGGGGACTCTTTACCATCTTTAGCTAATCTCCTCGGCTGATCAGATGTATTGCCGGGTGCATTGTTTGCTGCGGCGGTTTATTTGCACAGTAAATCTCAACACGGCATCAGCCATAAGGACTGAAAACGTCTGACAGCAAGGAAAAGCTAAAAATAACCATGACAGGGATCAAATCTCCGCGCAGGAAGTAGTCGATTAACTCATCAGTGGCCATGACAGTGCTAAATAGATCCCCAGACAAGTAGTCTGCCATCTGTGGATGCAAAACTACAACTCCCAGCATGACCTAACAGTCAAAAGTTGAAAAACCACAACTCCCAGCATAGCCTGACAACCAATGGTTGGAAAACTACAGCACCCATCATACTCTGACAGCCAAAGGATGCAATACTACTACTCCAAGCAAAGCTCGCAAAACTACAGCTAAAAGCCTGCCCTGGTTACCAAGTGCATCTGTTCCAGTAAGGAAGCCAAGCAGCTGCTATTGGGCCCTTGGTGAGAGGGGGCCCAACCATTAAGGATGTACTAGGAGCTGTACTTGATCTTGCTCCGCTGCCTGTGGTCACCGATTCCACCCCAGTGTCTAAGGTCATTATTCACGCAGACCCCAATAGTGGACAAAATAACTAGAGCACAAATACTTTGACATAGTCAGGTTGAGCTGACACCCCCGACATCCCATCTCACCCCCTTTTTTCTCAGTCCCTGTTGATAAACTTTATTATTACTTGTTCTGTTTGAAATCTGAGTATTTGTTTTTAGGGCCTGATATGTCAGATCTGAGTCTCAAAGAGGGGTCTTTGGTGGTGCCTGCCTGGTAGGGCGTCTGTGACCCGAGTTACTGGTTGGATGGGTGTGCTGAGGTCTACTGGTTCCATGATGACATCTCAGTATGCCGAGACCAGCAAAATATCTGCAGCAGAGGACACTGTGGTCAAAAGTCAAAGCTTGACTCTAGTTGAAATGATAACATTTTTGTTTGGGTCAGGTGTGGGGTGTGTCCACTGATTCCTGTGTACGTCCCCGAGGATCACTATGACATTCCTCTTCATTATTGTACACTCCTTTAAGGAGTCTCTATGTGTATTATACTATTGGTGTAGACCTTTGGTTTCTCTCAGATGTCGCCATCTTCCGCACTGCGGACATCTATGGTGGCTCCACCTGCTCCCAGTGACAGGACTACTTTATATTTTATCACTTTTGGAGACTCTTATTTTTGTAATTTTTTTAGTATTTTTGTCCCATAGAGCTGTAATGCTATAATTTTCTTCTCTAATCCCTTTACATCCATCCTTCCCTAAATGACAGCAATGGCTGAACGCCTGGAGACAAACAAGACGTTTCCACTGCTCTAAGACAGAAGCCTCGCCGTGTAGGATGCGACACCTGCGTTTTTTCTACATGCTTCGGTCTTTGTGTCTCACTCACAATGTCTCCTTTGCTCAGCGGTGGCGCTCACGAAGAATTCAGCTTGTCATTCTACTTGGTGATTTACTATTTCTGCAGTGTCTCTAGCCCACGTCGTGAATATCACTTCTATCTCTACAGTCACAAGACCCAGATCGCCACATACAAGGAACATAAGCAGATAATTGTGCTCAATGCAAGTGGCAACATGTCGATATGACCATGTATAACCAAAGTGGATAAGACGAGAGATTCCATGCCTTCAGTAAGACACAACTTGGTGGAGGTTCAATGATGATTTTGAAGAAGGGACCCCAGCTGCAGTTTTTTGGCCCCATGGTGAATTAGTACATACAAAGGTCCCAAGCTACACAATTCTAGCAAACAAGGGACAGGAGCCATCATGATGTTCATGTTATTGCCACTGGACACATGCTACATCAGCTGGTACGGGATGTGTATAGATCATGTTATGTCAGCTGGTATGTTGCTTGTATAGATCATGTTATATCAGCTAGTACAGGATGTGTATAGATCATGTTTTATCAGCTAGTACAAGATATGTATAGATAATGTTATATCAGCTAGTAAATTGCTTGTATAGATCATGTTATATCAGCTGGTACAGAGCTTGTATAGATCATGTTATATCAGCTAGTACATTGCTTGTATAGATCATGTTATATCAGCTAGTACATTGCTTGTATAGATCATGTTATATCAGCAGGTTTAGAGCTTGTGTAGATCATGTTATATCAGCTGGTACAGATCTTGTATAGACCATGTTATATCAGCTAGTACATTGCTTGTATAGATCATGTTATATCAGCTAGTACATTGCTTGTATAGATCATGTTATATCAGCTGGTATAGAGTTTGTGTAGATCATGTTATATCAGCTGGTATAGAGCTTGTATAGATCATGTTATATCAGCTGGTATAGAGCTTGTATAGATCATGTTATATCAGCTGGTACAGAGCTTGTATAGATGATGTTATATCAACTAGTACATTGCTTGTATAGATCATATTATATCAGCTGGCACAGAGCTTGTGTAGATCAGGTTATATCAGCTGGTACAGAGCTTGTATAGATCATGTTATATCAGCTAGTACATTGCTTGTATAGATCATGTTATATCAGCTAGTACATTGCTTGTATAGATCATGTTATATCAGCTGGTATAGAGCTTGTGTAGATCATGTTATATCAGCTGGTACAGAGCTTGTATAGATCATGTTATATCAGCTAGTACATTGCTTGTATAGATCATGTTATATCAGCTAGTACATTGCTTGTATAGATCATGCTATATCAGCTAGTACATTGCTTGTATAGATCATGTTATATCAGCTAGTACATTGCTTGTATAGATCATGTTATATCAGCTGGTATAGAGCTTGTGTAGATCATGTTATATCAGCTGGTACAGAGCTTGTATAGATCATGTTATATCACCTAGTACATTGCTTGTATAGATCATGTTATATCAGCTAGTACATTGCTTGTATAGATCATGTTATATCAGCTGGTATAGAGCTTGTATAGATGATGTTATATCAACTAGTACATTGCTTGTATAGATCATGTTATATCAGCTGGTATAGAGCTTATATAGATCATGCTGGTATAGAGCTTGTATAGATCATATTATATCAGCTGGCACAGAGCTTGTGTAGATCATGTTATATCAGCTGGTACAGAGCTTGTATAGATCATGTTATATCAGCTAGTACATTGCTTGTATACATCATGTTATATCAGCTAGTACATTGCTTGTATAGATCATGTTATATCAGCTGGTATAGAGCTTGTGTAGATCATGTTATATCAGCTGGTACAGAGCTTGTATAGATCATGTTATATCAGCTAGTACATTGCTTGTATAGATCATGTTATATCAGCTAGTACATTGCTTGTATAGATCATGTTATATCAGCTGGTATAGAGCTTGTATAGCTCATGTTATATCAGCTGGTATAGAGCTTATATAGCTCATGTTATATCAGCTGGTATAGAGCTTGCATAGATCTGTTATATCAGCTGGTATAGAGCTTGTATAGATCATGTTATATCAGCTAGTACATTGCTTGTATAGATCATGTTATATCAGCTGGTATAGAGCTTGTATAGATCATGTTATATCAGCTGGTACAGAGCTTGTATAGATGATGTTATATCAACTAGTACATTGCTTGTATAGATCATATTATATCAGCTGGCACAGAGCTTGTGTAGATCAGGTTATATCAGCTGGTACAGAGCTTGTATAGATCATGTTATATCAGCTAGTACATTGCTTGTATAGATCATGTTATATCAGCTAGTACATTGCTTGTATAGATCATGTTATATCAGCTGGTATAGAGCTTGTGTAGATCATGTTATATCAGCTGGTACAGAGCTTGTATAGATCATGTTATATCAGCTAGTACATTGCTTGTATAGATCATGTTATATCAGCTAGTACATTGCTTGTATAGATCATGTTATATCAGCTAGTACATTGCTTGTATAGATCATGTTATATCAGCTAGTACATTGCTTGTATAGATCATGTTATATCAGCTGGTATAGAGCTTGTGTAGATCATGTTATATCAGCTGGTACAGAGCTTGTATAGATCATGTTATATCACCTAGTACATTGCTTGTATAGATCATGTTATATCAGCTAGTACATTGCTTGTATAGATCATGTTATATCAGCTGGTATAGAGCTTGTATAGATGATGTTATATCAACTAGTACATTGCTTGTATAGATCATGTTATATCAGCTGGTATAGAGCTTATATAGATCATGCTGGTATAGAGCTTGTATAGATCATATTATATCAGCTGGCACAGAGCTTGTGTAGATCATGTTATATCAGCTGGTACAGAGCTTGTATAGATCATGTTATATCAGCTAGTACATTGCTTGTATACATCATGTTATATCAGCTAGTACATTGCTTGTATAGATCATGTTATATCAGCTGGTATAGAGCTTGTGTAGATCATGTTATATCAGCTGGTACAGAGCTTGTATAGATCATGTTATATCAGCTAGTACATTGCTTGTATAGATCATGTTATATCAGCTAGTACATTGCTTGTATAGATCATGTTATATCAGCTGGTATAGAGCTTGTATAGCTCATGTTATATCAGCTGGTATAGAGCTTATATAGCTCATGTTATATCAGCTGGTATAGAGCTTGCATAGATCTGTTATATCAGCTGGTATAGAGCTTGTATAGATCATGTTATATCAGCTAGTACATTGCTTGTATAGATCATGTTATATCAGCTGGTACAGAGCTTGTATAGATCATGTTATATCAACTAGTACATTGCTTGTATAGATGATGTTATATCAGCTGGTATAGAGCTTATATAGATCATGCTGGTATAGAGCTTGTATAGATCATATTATATCAGCTGGCACAGAGCTTGTATAGATCATGTTATATCAGCTGGTATAGAGCTTGTATAGATCATGTTATATCAGCTAATACATTGCATGTATAGATCATGTTATATCAGCTGGTATAGAACTTGTATAGATCATGTTATATCAGCTGGTATAGAACTTGTATAGATCATGTTATATCAGCTGGTATAGAACTTGTATAGATCATGTTATATTAGCTGGTATAGAGCTTATATAAATCATGCTGGTATAGAGCTTGTATAGATCATGTTATATCAGCTGGTATAGAGCTTGTATAGATCATGTTATATCAGCTGGTATAGAGCTTGTATAGATCATGTTATATGAGCTGGAATAGAGCTTGTATAGCTCATGTTATATCAGCTGGTATAGAGCTTGTGTAGATCATGTTAAATTAGCTGGTACAGAGCTTGTATAGATCATGTTATATCAGCTAGTACATTGCTTGTATAGATCATGTTATATCAGCTAGTATATTGCTTGTATAGATCATGTTATATCAGCTGGTATAGAGCTTGTATAGCTCATGTTATATCAGCTGGTATAGAGCTTATATAGATCATGTTATATCAGCTGGTATAGCGCTTGTATAGATCATGTTATATCAGCTGGTATACAGCTTGTATAAATCATGTTATATCAGCTAGTACATTGCTTGTATAGATCATGTTATATCAGCTGGTACAGAGCTTGTATAGATCATGTTATAGCAACTAGTACATTGCTTGTATAGATCATGTTATATCAGCTAGTACATTGCTTGTGTAGATCATGTTATATCAGCTGGTATAGAGCTTGTGTAGATCATGTTATATCAGCTGGTACAGAGTTTGTATAGATTATGTTTTATCAGCTACTACATTACTTATATAGATCATGTTATATCAGCTAGTACATTGCTTGTATAGATCATGTTATATCAGCTAGTACATTGCTTGTGTAGATCATGTTATATCAGCTGGTATAGAGCTTGTGTAGATCATGTTATATCAGCTGGTACAGAGTTTGTATAGATTATGTTTTATCAGCTAGTACATTACTTGTATAGATCATGTTATATCAGCTAGTACATTGCTTGTATAGATCATGTTATATCAGCTGGTATAGAGCTTGTATAGCTCATGTTATATCAGCTGGTATAGAGCTTGTATAGATCATGTTATATCAGCAGGTATTGAGCTTGTATAGATCATGTTATATCAGCTAGTACAGAGCTTGTATAGATCATGTTATATCAACTAGTACATTGCTTGTATAGATGATGTTATATCAGCTGGTATAGAGCTTATATAGATCACGCTGGTATAGAGCTTGTATAGCTCATGTTATATCAGCTGGTATAGAGGTTGTATAGATCATGTTATATCAGCTAGTACATTGCTTGTATAGATCATGTTATATCAGCTAGTACATTGCTTGTATAGATCATGTTATATCAGCTAATACATTGCTTGTATAGATCATGTTATATCAGCTGGTTTAGAGCTTGTATAGCTCATGTTATATTAGCTGGTATAGAGCTTATATAGCTCATGTTATATCAGCTGGTATAGAGCTTGTATAGATCATGTTATATCAGCTGGTATACAGCTTGTATAGATCATGTTATATCAGCTAGTACATTGCTTGTATAGATCATGTTATATCAGCTGGTACAGAGCTTGTATAGATCATGTTATATCAACTAGTACATTGCTTGTATAGATGATGTTATATCAGCTGGTATAGAGCTTGTATAGATCATGCTGGTATAGAGCTTGTATAGATCATATTATATCAGCTGGCACAGAGCTTGTATAGATCATGTTATATCAGCTGGTATAGAGCTTGTATAGATCATGTTATATCAGCTAATACATTGCTTGTATAGATCATGTTATATCAGCTGGTATAGAACTTGTATAGATCATGTTATATCAGCTGGTATAGAACTTGTATAGATCATGTTATATCAGCTAGTATAGAGCTTATATAAATCATGCTGGTATAGCGCTTGTATAGATCATGTTATATCAGCTGGTATAGAGCTTGTATAGATCATGTTATATCAGCTGGTATAGAGCTTGCATAGATCATGTTATATCAGCTGGTATAGAGCTTGTATAGATCATGTTATATCAGCTAGTACATTGCTTATATAGATCATGTTATATCAGCTGGTATAGAGCTTGTGTAGATCATGTTATATCAGCTGGTACAGAGCTTGTATAGATCATGTTATATCAGCTAGTACATTGCTTGTATAGATCATGTTATATCAGCTAGTATATTGCTTGTATAGATCATGTTATATCAGCTGGTATAGAGCTTGTATAGCTCATGTTATATCAGCTGGTATAGAGCTTATATAGATCATGTTATATCAGCTGGTATAGAGCTTATATAGATCATGTTATATCAGCTGGTATAGAGCTTGTATAAATCATGTTATATCAGCTAGTACATTGTTTGTATAGATCATGTTATATCATCTGGTACAGAGCTTGTATAGATCATGTTATAGCAACTAGTACATTGCTTGTATAGATCATGTTATATCAGCTAGTACATTGCTTGTATAGATCATGTTATATCAGCTGTTATAGAGCTTGTATAGCTCATGTTATATCAGCTGGTATAGAGCTTGTATAGATCATGTTATATCAGCTAGTACATTGCTTGTATAGATCATGTTATATCAGCTGGTTTAGCGCTTGTGTAGATCATGTTATATCAGCTGGTACAGAGCTTGTATAGATCATGTTATATCAGCTAGTACATTGCTTGTATAGATCATGTTATATCAGCTAGTACATTGCTTGTATAGATCATCTTATATCAGCTGGTATAGAGCTTGTGTAGATCATGTTATATCAGCTGGTACAGAGTTTGTATAGATTATGTTTTATCAGCTAGTACATTGCTTGTATAGATCATGTTATATCAGCTAGTACATTGCTTGTATAGATCATGTTATATCAGCTGGTATAGAGCTTGTATAGCTCATGTTATATCAGCTGGTATAGAGCTTGTATAGATCATGTTATATAAGCAGGTATTGAGCTTGTATAGATCATGTTATATCAGCTAGTACATAGCTTGTATAGATCATGTTATATCAACTAGTACATTGCTTGTATAGATGATGTTATATCAGCTGGTATAGAGCTTATATAGATCATGCTGGTATAGAGCTTGTATAGCTCATGTTATATCAGCTAGTACATTGCTTATATAGATCATGTTATATCAGCTGGTATAGAGCTTGTATAGATCATGTTATATCAGCTAGTACATTGCTTGTATAGATCATGCTATATCAGCTGGTATAGAGCTTGTATAGATCATGTTATATCAGCTAGTACATTGCTTGTATAGATCATGTTATATCAGCTGGTACAGAGCTTGTATAGATCATGTTATATCAGCTAGTACATTGCTTGTATAGATCATGTTATATCAGCTGGTACAGAGCTTGTATAGATCATGTTATATCAGCTGGTACATTGCTTATATAGATCATGTTATATCAGCTGGTATAGAGCTTGTATAGATCATGTTATATCAGCTAGTACATTGCTTGTATAGATCATGTTATATCAGCTGGTATAGAGCTTGTATAGATCATGTTATATCAGCTAGTACATTGCTTGTATAGATCATGTTATATCAGCTGGTACAGAGCTTGTATAGATCATGTTATATCAGCTAGTACATTGCTTGTATAGATCATGTTATATCAGCTGGTACAGAGCTTGTATAGATCATGTTATATCAGCTGGAATAGAGCTTGTGTAGATCATGTTATATCAGCTGGTACAGAGCTTGTATAGATCATGTTATATCAGCTGGTACAGAGCTTGTATAGATGATGTTATATCAACTAGTACATTGCTTGTATAGATCATGTTATATCAGCTGGTATAGGGCTTATATAGATCATGCTGGTATAGAGCTTGTATAGATCATATTATATCAGCTGGCACAGAGCTTGTGTAGATCATGTTATATCAGCTAGTACATTGCTTGTATAGATCATGTTATATCAGCTGGTACAGAGCTTGTATAGATCATGTTATATCAACTAGTACATTGCTTGTATAGATGATGTTATATCAGCTGGTATAGAGCTTGTATAGATCATGCTGGTATAGAGCTTGTATAGATCATATTATATCAGCTGGCACAGAGCTTGTATAGATCATGTTATATCAGCTGGTATAGAGCTTGTATAGATCATGTTATATCAGCTAATACATTGCTTGTATAGATCATGTTATATCAGCTGGTATAGAACTTGTATAGATCATGTTATATCAGCTGGTATAGAACTTGTATAGATCATGTTATATCAGCTAGTATAGAGCTTATATAAATCATGCTGGTATAGCGCTTGTATAGATCATGTTATATCAGCTGGTATAGAGCTTGTATAGATCATGTAATATCAGCTGGTATAGAGCTTGTATAGATCATGTTATATCAGCTGGTATAGAGCTTGTATAGATCATGTTATATCAGCTAGTACATTGCTTATATAGATCATGTTATATCAGCTGGTATAGAGCTTGTGTAGATCATGTTATATCAGCTGGTACAGAGCTTGTATAGATCATGTTATATCAGCTAGTACATTGCTTGTATAGATCATGTTATATCAGCTAGTATATTGCTTGTATAGATCATGTTATATCAGCTGGTATAGAGCTTGTATAGCTCATGTTATATCAGCTGGTATAGAGCTTATATAGATCATGTTATATCAGCTGGTATAGAGCTTATATAGATCATGTTATATCAGCTGGTATAGAGCTTGTATAAATCATGTTATATCAGCTAGTACATTGTTTGTATAGATCATGTTATATCAGCTGGTACAGAGCTTGTATAGATCATGTTATAGCAACTAGTACATTGCTTGTATAGATCATGTTATATCAGCTAGTACATTGCTTGTATAGATCATGTTATATCAGCTGTTATAGAGCTTGTATAGCTCATGTTATATCAGCTGGTATAGAGCTTGTATAGATCATGTTATATCAGCTAGTACATTGCTTGTATAGATCATGTTATATCAGCTGGTTTAGCGCTTGTGTAGATCATGTTATATCAGCTGGTACAGAGCTTGTATAGATCATGTTATATCAGCTAGTACATTGCTTGTATAGATCATGTTATATCAGCTAGTACATTGCTTGTATAGATCATCTTATATCAGCTGGTATAGAGCTTGTGTAGATCATGTTATATCAGCTGGTACAGAGTTTGTATAGATTATGTTTTATCAGCTAGTACATTGCTTGTATAGATCATGTTATATCAGCTAGTACATTGCTTGTATAGATCATGTTATATCAGCTGGTATAGAGCTTGTATAGCTCATGTTATATCAGCTGGTATAGAGCTTGTATAGATCATGTTATATAAGCAGGTATTGAGCTTGTATAGATCATGTTATATCAGCTAGTACATAGCTTGTATAGATCATGTTATATCAACTAGTACATTGCTTGTATAGATGATGTTATATCAGCTGGTATAGAGCTTATATAGATCATGCTGGTATAGAGCTTGTATAGCTCATGTTATATCAGCTAGTACATTGCTTATATAGATCATGTTATATCAGCTGGTATAGAGCTTGTATAGATCATGTTATATCAGCTAGTACATTGCTTGTATAGATCATGCTATATCAGCTAATACATTGCTTGTATAGATCATGTTATATCAGCTGGTATAGAGCTTATATAGATCATGCTGGTATAGAGCTTGTATAGCTCATGTTACATCAGCTGGTATAGAGCTTGTATAGATCATGTTATATCAGCTAGTACATTGCTTGTATACATCATGTTATATCAGCTAGTACATTGCTTGTATAGATCATGTTATATCAGCTAATACATTGCTTGTATAGATCATGTTATATCAGCTGGTATAGAACTTGTATAGATCATGTTATATCAGCTGGTATAGAGCTTGTATAGCTCATGTTATATTAGCTGGTATAGAGCTTATATAGCTCATGTTATATCAGCTGGTATAGAGCTTGTATAGATCATGTTATATCAGCTGGTATAGAGCTTGTATAGATCATGTTATATCAGCTAGTACATTGCTTGTATAGATCATGTTATATCAGCTGGTACAGAGCTTGTATAGATCATGTTATATCAACTAGTACATTGCTTGTATAGATGATGTTATATCAGCTGGTATAGAGCTTATATAGATTATGCTGGTATAGAGCTTGTATAGATCATATTATATCAGCTTGCACAGAGCTTGTATAGCTCATATTATATCAGCTGGTATAGAGCTTGTATAGATCATGTTATATCAGCTAGTACATTGCTTATATAGATCATGTTATATCAGCTGGTATAGAGCTTGTGTAGATCATGTTATATCAGCTGGTACAGAGCTTGTATAGATCATGTTATATCAGCTAGTACATTGCTTGTATAGATCATGTTATATCAGCTAGTATATTGCTTGTATAGATCATGTTATATCAGCTGGTATAGAGCTTGTATAGCTCATGTTATATCAGCTGGTATAGAGCTTATATAGATCATGTTATATCAGCTGGTATAGCGCTTGTATAGATCATGTTATATCAGCTGGTATAGAGCTTGTATAAATCATGTTATATTAGCTAGTACATTGTTTGTATAGATCATGTTATATCAGCTGGTACAGAGCTTGTATAGATCATGTTATAGCAACTAGTACATTGCTTCTATAGATCATGTTATATCAGCTGGTATAGAGCTTGTATAGATCATGTTATATCAGCTAGTACATTGCTTGTATAGATCATGTTATATCAGCTAGTACATTGCTTGTATAGATCATGTTATATCAGCTGGTATAGAGCTTGTGTAGATCATGTTATATCAGCTGGTACAGAGTTTGTATAGATTATGTTTTATCAGCTAGTACATTGCTTGTATAGATCATGTTATATCAGCTAGTACATTGCTTTTATAGATCATGTTATATCAGCTGGTATAGAGCTTGTATAGATCATGTTATATCAGCTGGTATAGAGCTTGTATAGATCATGTTATATCAGCTAGTACATTGCTTATATAGATCATGTTATATCAGCTGGTATAGAGCTTATATAGATCATGTTATATCAGCTGGTATAGCGCTTGTATAGATCATATTATATTACCTGGTATAGAGCTTGTATAAATCATGTTATATCAGCTAGTACATTGTTTGTATAGATCATGTTATATCAGCTGGTACAAAGCTTGTATAGATCATGTTATAGCAACTAGTACATTGCTTCTATAGATCATGTTATATCAGCTGGTATAGAGCTTGTATAGATCATGTTATATCAGCTAGTACATTGCTTGTATAGATCATGTTATATCAGCTAGTACATTGCTTGTATAGATCATGTTATATCAGCTGTTATAGAGCTTGTATAGCTCATGTTATATCAGCTGGTATAGAGCTTGTATAGATCATGTTATATCAGCTAGTACATTGTTTGTATAGATCATGTTATATCAGCTGGTTTAGAGCTTGTGTAGATCATGTTATATCAGCTGATACAGAGCTTGTATAGATCATGTTATATCAGCTAGTACATTGCTTGTATAGATCATGTTATATCAGCTAGTACATTGCTTGTATAGATCATGTTATATCAGCTGGTATAGAGCTTGTGTAGATCATGTTATATCAGCTGGTACAGAGTTTGTATAGATTATGTTTTATCAGCTAGTACATTGCTTGTATAGATCATGTTATATCAGCTAGTACATTGCTTGTATAGATCATGTTATATCAGCTGGTATAGAGCTTGTATAGCTCATGTTATATCAGCTGGTATAGAGCTTGTATAGATCATGTTATATAAGCAGGTATTGAGCTTGTATAGATCATGTTATATCAGCTAGTACAGAGTTTGTATAGATGATGTTATATCAACTAGTACATTGCTTGTATAGATGATGTTATATCAGCTGGTATAGAGCTTATATAGATCATGCTGGTATAGAGCTTGTATAGCTCATGTTATATCAGCTGGTATAGAGCTTGTATAGATCATGTTATATCAGCTAGTACATTGCTTGTATAGATCATGTTATATCAGCTGGTATAGAGCTTGTGTAGATCATGTTATATCAGCTGGTACAGAGCTTGTATAGATCATGTTATATCAGCTAGTACATTGCTTGTATAGATCATGTTATATCAGCTGGTATAGAGCTTATATAGCTCATGTTATATCAGCTGGTATAGAGCTTGTATAGATCATGTTATATCAGCTAGTACATTGCTTGTATAGATCATGTTATATCAGCTGGTATAGAGCTTGTGTAGATCATGTTATATCAGCTGGTACAGAGCTTGTATAGATCATGTTATATCAGCTAGTACATTGCTTGTATAGGATCAGTAGTCATGTTATATCAGCTAGATAGCTAGTACATTGCTTGTATAGATCATGTTATATCAGCTAGTACATTGCTTGTATAGATCATGTTATATCAGCTGGTATAGAGCTTGTGTAGATCATGTTATATCAGCTGGTACAGAGCTTGTATAGATCATGTTATATCAGCTAGTACATTGCTTGTATAGATCATGTTATATCAGCTGGTACAGAGCTTGTATAGATCATGTTATATCAGCTGGTATAGAGCTTGTATAGATCATGTTATATCAGCTGGTATAGAGCTTGTATAGATCATGTTATATCAGCTAGTACATTGCTTGTATAGATCATGTTATATCAGCTGGTACAGAGTTTGTATAGATCATGTTATATCAGCTAGTACATTGCTTGTATAGATCATGTTATATCAGCTAGCATATTGCTTGTATAGCTCATGTTATATTAGCTGGTATAGAGCTTGTATAGATCATGTTATATCAGCTAGTACATTGCTTGTATAGATCATGTTATATCAGCTGGTATAGAGCTTGTGTAGATCATGTTATATCAGCTGGTACAGAGCTTGTATAGATCATGTTATATCAGCTAGTACATTGCTTGTATAGATCATGTTATACCAGCTGGTATAGAGCTTGTATAGATCATGTTATATCAGCTGGTATATAGCTTGTATAGATCATGTTATATCAGCTGGTATAAAACTTGTATAGAATATGTTATATTAGCTGGTAT
The DNA here is from genome assembly GCA_947044405.1 of Leptodactylus fallax. Classification (NCBI taxonomy): domain Eukaryota; kingdom Metazoa; phylum Chordata; class Amphibia; order Anura; family Leptodactylidae; genus Leptodactylus; species Leptodactylus fallax. Next base: position 197,214 of record CAMRHE010000707.1, on the reverse strand, counting down.
AGAGCTTGTATAGATCATGTTATATCAGCTGGTATAGAGCTTGTATAGATCATGTTTTATCAGCTGGTATAGAGCTTGTATAGATCATGTTATATCAGCTGGTATAGAGCTTGTATAGATCATGTTATATCAGCTGGTATAGAGCTTGTATAGATCATGTTATATCAGCTGGTATAGAGCTTGTATAGATCATGTTAGTCAGGAGACTTTGGTGTAACTTTGGTGCACAGGGGCTTAATCTGGCTCTAATATTACTTCTTTACTTGTGTCCTGTAGGTGGCGACATCATCAGTTAATTTCAGCCTTAGATATCTAGTTATTTTTTGCCACGCTTTGACATCCCCATGAAAATGACCACTACTAAGCCCTGTAAGCCCCAGCGATCAGAGAATGGTGGTCCAAAGTGGAGAAAGAGGAGAGGACAGGCCGAGCATGTGCCCAATGAGAGGGACTTCCATCGGACGCCTGCTATAGTGATGGGGTGCTCGGTATTTTGGCCGCTTATGGAGAGTCCATGTCCTTTGCTTGCACCTTCTCCCCCCTCCCCTCCACATGCCACATACTAGAGGGTCACTTTACTTCCCGTGATTCTGGCACATATATGTGTACTGTGATAGGTAAATTACATGGGAAGACATTCTACTTGGCTAATGTAGGGTTAATGGCGCCCCCACCTCTCTCCATGTACAACGTGATGACGGCCCGGGCCCCGCAATACAACAGCGTGTTCTCACTTTACATTAAATCCCTCCGAGCGGCCCCTGTAATAGGTGACACAGGCTCATTCCTGGGGCCCATTCCCAAAGACATTGAATTCTTATTTGCAGGTAAATAAATCAGGGCGCGCTGTCAGGCGCGGCGCAGGGAGCAGATTGAGTTCTCAGTGAGTGTTAGCACGGTTTCTATTTCCCACGTAGAAAGCTTTTCCTTCCATATTAGCTGCGTCGCCCTTCATCTGCCTGTAATCCATCACATCTGGTGCCCCGGCCCATGGCTGCCGCCGTGCACACCGCACCGTCCTATCACAGCCCTCCTGCCCTTGAAGCCAGCGGAGTATTCCCGGCCCCGGCCAGTGCTCCGAGCAGACACTCCAGCAAATTAGTTTCCTGCAAGCAGCCAAGTCTGTCGGATCGAGGGCCCCGGCGGTCCGGCCATAAACGCGCCTCAGATGTCATGTTATTAGGAAGATTCCGCACATTACGGATTTTATCTCTCCGCCATAATAACCTATTACTTTTTATTTTCCCTGCTCTGTCATTTTTGGGGTTTATCTTCCAGCCGCTGGTGTCTGGGTCCGCACCTTATGTGTCAGCAGGGAGGGCTTGTCGCAGGGTCCGGAGCGGAAGAGAAATTGGTGTAAATAAGATCTATCCACAGGCAGGGCCTGGCGCCATTTCTGTGTATAGAGAGGGCGGCGGCAGCGCTGGATGGAGTCCATTAAGTCAGGGTGTCTGGGGGGATCTCCGATTAGTACAACCAAGGGGTTTATGTAATAGAAGGCGCAACGGTCCTTATATCCATAGCAACCCATAAAACGGGCGACAGTCAGAGCGGGACAGGCGGCTCGCCCTCCATCTGCAGGTGACACTCCGTACTCTACAGATATAAGCGGCTGTCATGGTGCAGAGATTTACTCCTTATAGGGGGCAGAAGTCCAGTAACCTGGCAACGGAGACCCCTGAACTGTGGGGCATGAAGCCCTCCGCCGCCACAAATATCCCCATAGAGCCCTAAGATAGAGCCCCGCTGCACTACACGTCACATATATATACAGTCATATGAAAAAGTTTGGGCACCCCTATTAATGTTAATCATTTTTAGTTCTAAATATTTGGGTGTTTGCAACAGCCATTTCAATTTGATATATCTAATAACTGATGGACACAGTAATATTTCAGGATTGAAATGAGGTTTATTGTACTAACAGAAAATGTGCAATATGCATTAAACCAAAATTTGACCGATGCAAAAATTTGGGTACCCTTATCATTTTATTGATTTGAATACTCCTAACTACTTTTTACTGACTTACTGAAGCACAAAATTGGTTTTGTATCCTCACTGAGCTTTGAACTTCATAGCCAGGTGTATCCAATCATGAGAAAAGGTATTTAAGGTGGCCAATTGCAAGTTGTTCTCCTATTTGAATCTCCTCTGAAGAGTGGCATCATGGGCTCCTCAAAACAACTCTCAAATGATCTGAAAACAAAGATTGTTCAACATAGTTGTTCAGGGGAAGGATACAAAAAGTTGTCTCAGAGATTTAACCTGTCAGTTTCCACTGTGAGGAACATAGTAAGGAAATGGAAGACCACAGGGACAGTTCTTGTTAAGCCCAGAAGTGGCAGGCCAAGAAAAATATCAGAAAGGCAGAGAAGAAGAATGGTGAGAACAGTCAAGGACAATCCACAGACCACCTCCAAAGAGCTGCAGCATCATCTTGCTGCAGATGGTGTCACTGTGCATCGGTCAACAATACATCACACTTTGCACAAGGAGAAGCTGTATGGGAGAGTGATGCGAAAGAAGCCGTTTCTGAAAGCACGCCACAAACAGAGTCGCCAGAGGGATGCAAAAGCACATTTGGACAAGCCAGCTTCATTTTGGAAGAAGGTCCTGTGGACTGATGAAACAAAGATTGAGTTGTTTGGTCATTCAAAAAGGCGTTATGCATGGCGTCCAAAAAACACAGCATTCCAAGAAAAACACTTGCTACCCACTGTAAAATTTGGTGGAGGTTCCATCATGCTTTGGGGCTGTGTGGCCAATGCCGGCACCGGGAATCTTGTTAAAGTTGAGGGTCGCATGGATTCAACTCAGTATCAGCAGATTCTTGAGAATAATGTACAAGAATCAGTGCCGAATTTGAAGTTACGCCGGGGATGGATATTTCAGCAAGACGATGATCCAAATCTACTCAGGCATTCATGCAGAGGAACAATTACAATGTTCTGGAATGGCCATCCCAGTCCCCAGACCTGAATATCATTGAACATCTGTGGGATAATTTGAAGCGGGCTGTCCATGCTCGGCGACCATCAAACTTACCTGAACTGGAATTGTTTTGTAAAGAGGAATGGTCAAAAATACCTTCATCCAGGATCCAGGAACTGATTAAAAGCTACAGGAAGCGACTACAGGCTGTTATTTTTGCAAAAGGAGGATCTACTAAATATTAATGTCACTTTTCTGTTGAGGTGCCCATACTTTTGCACCGGTCAAATTTTGGTTTAATGCATATTGCACATTTTCTGTTAGTACAATAAACCTCATTTCAATCCTGAAATATTACTGTGTCCATCAGTTATTAGATATATCAAATTGAAATGGCTGTTGCAAACACCCAAATATTTAGAACTAAAAATGATTAAGATTAATAGGGGTGCCCAAACTTTTTCATATGACTGTATATATATATATATATATATATATACACTATAGAGCCCGCTGCACTACACGTCACACATATATATATACAGTATATATCACTATAGAGCCCGCTGCACTACACGTCATATATATATATATATATATACAGTATATATATCACTATAGAGCCCGCTGCACTACACGTCACATATATATATATACAGTATATATATATCACTATAGAGCCCGCTGCACTACACGTCATATATATATATATATATATATATATACAGTATATATATCACTATAGAGCCCGCTGCACTACACGTCACATATATATATATACAGTATATATATATCACTATAGAGCCCGCTGCACTACACGTCACATATATATATATATACAGTATATATATCACTATAGAGCCCCGCTGCACTACACGTCACATATATATATATATATCACTATAGAGCCCCGCTGCACTACATGTCACATATATATATATATATATATATATATATATACAGTACAGACCAAAAGTTTGGACACACCTTCTCATTCCAAGAGTTTTCTGTATTTTCATGACTATAAAAATTGTAGATTCACACTGAAGGCATCAAAACTATGAATTACCACATGTGGAATTATAGACTTAACAAAAAAGTGTGAAACAACTGAAAATATGTCTTATATTCTAGGTTCTTCTAAGTAGCCACCTTTTGCTTTGATTACTGCTTTGCATACTCTTGGCATTCTCTTGATGAGCTTCAAGAGGTAGTCACCTGAAATGGTTTTCACTTCACAGGTGTGCCCTGTCAGGTGTAATAAGTGGGATTTCTTGCCTTATAAATGGGGTCGGGACCATCAGTTGTGTTGTTCAGAAGTCAGGTGGATACACAGCTGATAGTCCTACTGAATGGAGTGTTAGAATTTGTATTATGGCAAGAAAAAAGCAGCTAAGTAAAGAAAAACGAGTGGCCATCATTACTTTAAGAAATGAAGGTCAGTCAGTCCGAAAAATTGGGAAAACTTTGAAAGTGTCCCCAAGTGCAGTGGCCAAAACCATCAAGCGCTACAAAGAAACTGGCTCACATGAGGACCGCCCCCAGGAAAGGAAGACCAAGAGTCACCTCTGCTGCGGAGGATAAGTTCATCCGAGTCACCAGCCTCAGAAATCGCAGGTTAACAGCAGCTCAGATTAGAGACCAGGTGAATGCCACACAGAGTTCTAGCAGCAGACACATCTCTACAACAACTGTTAAGAGGAGACTGTGTGCAGCAGGCCTTCATGGTAAAATAGCTGCTAGGAAACCACTGCTAAGGACAGGCAACAAGCACAAGAAG
>CAMRHE010000707.1:167500-187500 GCA_947044405.1 Leptodactylus fallax | reverse complement strand
ATATCACTATAGAGCCCGCTGCATTACACGTCCATACATATATATATATATATATATATATATATATATACAGTATATATCACTATAGAGCCCGCTGCACTACACGTCACATATATATATATATATATATATATATATATCAGTATATATCACTATAGAGCCCGCTGCACTACACGTCACATATATATATATATACAGTATATATCACTATAGAGCCCGCTGCACTACACGTCACATATATATATATATATATATATATATATATATATATATATACACAGTATATATCACTATAGAGCCCGCTGCACTACACGTCACATATATATATATATACAGTATATATCACTATAGAGCCCGCTGCACTACTCGTCATGTCGCACTGCATGTATATATGCATGTGATTCTCCTGGGGCCACTGATATCAGTGAGAAGGCCAGAAGATGATGGGGATGCCTGGCAAATAAGCCCGGACACCGCGGTGGAGCCTGGGAGAGGGGAGAAGGAGGGGTTTTGTTTTTTGGCATCTTCTCTGGGCCGGTTTGCTCCCACCGCTGCCACAGGCTCTTATCCTGCCCCCTACAGGTGAGCCCATTCTGATAGCCACCTCTTAGCTCCGCCCCCTACAGGTGACTACCTCAGCCCAGATGGAGGGAACTGGAGGATGGGAGTAGCAGTGGCGGATGACATGCCGAGTGCTCTCAACCATTCTCCCCAGCTCACCCCCTAGGCCGGACACCGCTCAGTGGGTCCTGCAGCACTTCCTGATGGTGTGGGTAGTAGTTTCCCACGTGGACATCTCTACTCTGAGCCGGTGTGATGGTGGTGGTAGTAGTTTCCCTCGTGGACCCCTCGTGAATTCCCTGTCTCAGGGCTGCTTTGTTATAAGTCTTGGGCTCAGTCTTTTCCTCAGGGGCTGAATGGAAGCCGTGGGGTGTCAGAGTACAGACCTGGCATAGCCAGTCTCTATTGCTAGAACTGAGGCCCCAATGGTTTCCTGGATATCCGTCTCTTGGTTCCACCCCCTACAGGTGAGCGTACTCTGCTATCCGCCCCTACAGGTGAGCGTACTCTGATATCCGCCCCTACAGGTGAGCGTACTCTGATATCTGCCCCCACAGGTGAGCATACTCTGATATCCGCCCCTACAGGTGAGCGCACTCTGATATCTGCCCCCACAGGTGAGCGTACTCTGATATCCGCCCCTACAGGTGAGCACGCTCAGATATCTGCCCCTACAGGTGAGCGTACTCTGATATCCGCCCCTACAGGTGAGCGCACTCTGATATCTGCCCCCACAGGTGAGCGTACTCTGATATCCGCCCCTACAGGTGAGCACGCTCAGATATCTGCCCCTACAGGTGAGCGTACTCTGATATCTGCCCCTACAGGTGAGCGTACTCTGATATCCGCCCCTACAGGTGAGCACGCTCAGATATCTGCCCCTACAGGTGAGCGCACTCTGATATCTGCCCCTACAGGTGAGCGCACTCTGATATCTGCCCCTACAGGTGAGCGTACTCTGATATCTGCCCCTACAGGTGAGTGTACTCTGATATCTGTCCCTACAGGTGAGCGTACTCTGATATCTTCCCCTACAGGTGAGCGTACTCTGATATCTGCCCCCACAGGTGAGCGTACTCTGATATCTGCCCCCACAGGTGAGCGTACTCTGATATCTGCCCCTACAGGTGAGCACGCTCAGATATCTGCCCCTACAGGTGAGCACGCTCAGATATCTGCCCCTACAGGTGAGCGCGCTCAGATATCTGCCCCTACAGGTGAGCGCGCTCAGATATCTGCCCCTACAGGTGAGCGCGCTCAGATATCTGCCCCTACAGGTGAGCGCGCTCAGATATCTGCCCCTACAGGTGAGCGTACTCTGATATCCGCCCCTACAGGTGAGCACGGTCAGATATATGCCCCTACAGGTGAGCGCACTCTGATATCTGCCCCTACAGGTGAGCGCACTCTGATATCCGCCCCTACAGGTGAGCGTACTCTGATATCTGCCCCTACAGGTGAGTGTACTCTGATATCTGTCCCTACAGGTGAGCACGCTCAGATATCTGCCCCTACAGGTGAGTGTACTCTGATATCTGCCCCTACAGGTGAGCACGCTCAGATATCTGCCCCTACAGGTGAGCGCGCTCAGATATCTGCCCCTACAGGTGAGCGCGCTCAGATATCTGCCCCTACAGGTGAGCGCGCTCAGATATCTGCCCCTACAGGTGAGCATGCTCAGATATCTGCCCCTACAGGTGAGCGTACTCTGATATCTGCCCCTACAGGTGAGCACACTCAGATATCTTCCCCTACAGGTGAGCGCACTCTGATATCTGCCCCTACAGGTGAGCGTGCTCAGATATCTTCCCCTACAGGTGAGCGCGCTCAGTTATCTGCCCCTACAGGTGAGCACGCTCAGTTATCTGCCCCTACAGGTGAGTGTACTCTGATATCTGCCCCTACAGGTGAGCACGCTCAGATATCTGCCCCTACAGGTGAGTGTACTCTGATATCCACCCCTACAGGTGAGCGTACTCTGATATCCTCCCCTACAGGTGAGCGTACTCTGATATCTGCCCCTACAGGTGAGAGCACTCTGATATCTGCCCCTACAGGTGAGCATACTCTGATATCTGCCCCTACAGGTGAGTGTACTCTGATATCCGCCCCTACAGGTGAGCGTACTCTGATATCCACCCCTACAGGTGAGCGTACTCTGATATTCTCCCCTACAGGTGAGCGTACTCTGATATCTGCCCCTACAGGTGAGCGCACTCTGATATCCGCCTCTTAGTTCTGCCCCCTACAGGTGAGCGTGCTCTGATATCTGCCTCTTGGTCCCGCCCTCTACAGTTGGGGGTACTCTGATATCCGCCTATAAGTTCCGCCCCCTACAGGTGAGCGTACTCTGATATCCGCCCCTACAGGTGAGCGTACTCTGATATCCGCCCCTACAGGTGAGCGTACTCTGATATCTGCCCCTACAGGTGAGCGTACTCTGATATCTGCCCCTACAGGTGAGCGTACTCTGATATCCGCCCCTACAGGTGAGCGTACTCTGATATCCGCCCCTACAGGTGAGCACGCTCAGATATCTGCCCCTACAGGTGAGCGTACTCTGATATCCGCCCCTACAGGTGAGCACGCTCAGATATCTGCCCCTACAGGTGAGCGTACTCTGATATCGGCCACTACAGGTGAGCGTACTCTGATATCCGCCCCTACAGGTGAGCGTACTCTGATATCCGCCCCTACAGGTGAGCGTACTCTGATATCCGCCCCTACAGGTGAGCGTACTATGATATCTGCCCCTACAGGTGAGCGTACTCTGATATCTGCCACTTTGTTACGCCCCCTACAGGTGAGCACTCTTTGATTTCCGCCTCTTAGTCCCGCCTCCTACAGGTGAGCACGCTATGATATCCGCCACTTTGTTCCGCCCCCTACAGGTGAGCACACTCTGATTTCCACCTGTTAGTCCCGCCCCCTACAGGTGAGCGTGCTCTGATATCCGCTTCTTGGTTCCGCCCCCTACAGGTGAGCGCACTCTGTTATCTGCCTCTTGGTCCCACCCCCTACAGGTGAGTGTGCTGTTATATCCGCCTCTTGGTCCTGCCCCCTACAGGTGAGCATGCTCTGGTATCCGTCTCTTGGTCCTGCCCACTACAGGTGAGGACCTCTGTTATCCGCCTCTTGGTCCCATCCCCTACAGGTGAGCATGCTCTGGTATCCGTCTCTTGGTCCTGCCTCCTTCAGGTGAGGACCTCTGTTATCCGCCTCTTGGTCCCGCCCCCTACAGGTGAGCACGCTCTGGTATCTGCCTCTTGGTCCCATCCCCTACAGGTGAGCACGCTCTGGTATCTGCCTCTTGGTCCCATCCCCTACAGGTGAGCACGCTCTGGTATCTGCCTCTTGGTTCCGCCCCCTACAGGTGAGCACGCTCTGGTATCTGCCTCTTGGTCCCATCCCCTACAGGTGAGCACGCTCTGGTATCCGCCTCTTGGTTCCTCCCCCTACAGGTGAGCACGCACTGTTATCCGCCTTTTGGTTCCTACCCCTACAGGTGAGCGCGCTCTGATATCCGCCTCTTGGTTCCTCCCCCCTACAGGTATGCGCACTCTGATATCCGCCTCTTGGTCCTGCCTCCTTCAGGTTAGGACCTCTGTTATCCGCCTCTTGGTCCCGCCCCCTACAGGTGAGCACGCTCTGGTATCTGCCTCTTGGTCCCATCCCCTACAGGTGAGCACGCTCTGGTATCCGCCTCTTGGTTCCTCCCCCTACAGGTGAGCACGCTCTGGTATCCGCCTCTTGGTCCCATCCCCTACAGGTGAGCACGCTCTGGTATCCGCCTCTTGGTTCCTCCCCCTACAGGTGAGCACGCTCTGGTATCCGCCTCTTGGTCCCATCCCCTACAGGTGAGCACGCTCTGGTATCTGCCTCTTGGTCCCATCCCCTACAGGTGAGCACGCTCTGGTATCCGCCTCTTGGTTCCTCCCCCTACAGGTGAGCACGCTCTGGTATCCGCCTCTTGGTTCCTCCCCCTACAGGTGAGCACGCGCTGTTATCCGCCTCTTGGTTCCTCCCCCTACAGGTATGCGCACTCTGATATCCGCCTCTTGGTCCCGCCCCCTACAGGTGAGTGTGGTCTGATATCCGCCTATTGGTCCCGCCCCTTACAGGTGAGTGTGCTCTGATATCCGCCTTATGTTTGGTTTTACGTCCATATTGAGTCCTCGTTTTAGAGATTTTCTTTCTTTTTGATGATTTCTCTGTATAACCTGAACAAGCTCGCACGTCGTCAGCCGGTAATTAGACGAGCAGCGGGATCTGGAGGATGTGGGTGGAAATTCCGAAAATCTGACACACTCCATACAGAGATGCCCATGGACACAAATGAGGCTCCAGCCGGGGCACTGCGGACCCAACCTCATTATATAATATTTATAGACACAGGTTATAATTGTTTCTGCCATAGACTTACAGGGGAGGTAGAAGGGTATACAGCGCCCCCCCTGTCCACAGGCTGCAGCTGGAGGTGCAGCTCACCCCAATCATATGAATACTAAGCACATTGAGAAGAATGGCGGTCACCTTGTGGAATAGAGGGGGGCCCAAATTCTGATCTGGTGCAATCCCTTCAAGGTCTCTGCTATTGGGCAATATTATGGTGTATTATACTATTATATCAGTCTATTATACTGATATATCTGTCTATAGTATAATACTGCTATATTATATCAATCTATTATAAAACTATTAGTCTATAGTATAATACTGCTATATTATATCAGTCTATTATACTGCTATATCTGTCTATAGTATAATACTACTATATTATATCAGTCTATTATACCGCTATATTAGTCTATAGTATAATACTTCTATATTATATCAATCTATTATACCGCTATATTAGTCTATATTATAATAGTAATATATTATATCAGTCTATTATACCGCTATATTAGTCTATAGTATATTACTGCTATATTATATCAGTCTTTTATACCGCTATATTGGTCTATAGCATACTACTACTATATTATATCAGTCCACTATACCGCTACAGTGATCAATAGCATAATACCGCTATATTATATCAGTCTATTATACTGCTATATTGGTCTATATTATAATACTACTATATTATATCAGTCTATTATACCACTATATTAGTCTATATTATAATACTGCTATATTATATCAGTCTATTATACCACTATTTTTACAGTTCCCAGTAATAATACTGCAGTATAGTTCCTCCATAATACTGTGATACAGAAAATAATCCTTATATCGAATTACCTTATATCACAGCAGATATTTTACTAGCTATGATGTAATTACTGACACCCCACCTATTCCCGGGGCCTTGGGTGAAGACTTGTATATAAGCCATAGCCGCAGGTAAGACTGGAGACCGGCCGGATGTTTACACCACACATTGTCCATTAGCGGTGACTTGTATCATTCTGCTAATTCTCCTGTGACTGTGAAGTTATAAGACGACATTCCCGTTTTTGGGACATAACCCCGACTTCTCCACCTCTACACGGAGTCTCCATGGACATGTTTTCTGTCTCTAACTCTTTCCTCTGTAACTTCTAAATAAACTTTCATTTGTCATCTGCGAGAGGTTTTATATATAAAAGTTCCCCTTAATACTGCAATATAGATCCCCCATAATGCTGCAATATAGATCCCCCATAATACTACAATATAGATCCCCCATAATACTGCAAAATAGATCCCCATAATACTGCAATACAGACCCCTCATAATACTGCAATATAGGTCCCCCATAATACTGCAATATAGATCCCACATAATACTACAATATAGATCCCCCATAATATTGCAATATAGATCCCTCATAATACTGCAATATAGATCCCCAATAATACTGCAATATAGATCCCTCATAATACTGCAATATAGATCCCCAATAATACTGCAATATAGATCCCCATTATACTGAAATATAGATCCCTCATAATACTGCAATATAGATCCCCATAATACTGCAATATATATCCCCATAATACTACAATATAGATCCCTCATAATACTGCAATACATATCCCCGATAATACTGCAATACATATCCCCGATAATACTGCAATATAGTTCCCACATAATACTGCAATATAGATGCCCCATAATACTGCAATATAGATCCCCCATAATACTGCAATATAGATCCCCCATAATACTGCAATATAGATCCCCATTATACTGAAATATAGATCCCCATTATACTGAAATATAGATCCCCCATAATATTGCAATATAGATCCCTCATAATACTGCAATATAGATCCCCAATAATACTGCAATATAGATCCCCATTATACTGAAATATAGATCCCTCATAATACTGCAATATAGATCCCCATAATACTGCAATATATATCCCCATAATACTACAATATAGATCCCTCATAATACTGCAATACATATCCCCGATAATACTGCAATACATATCCCCGATAATACTGCAATATAGTTCCCACATAATACTGCAATATAGATGCCCCATAATACTGCAATATAGATCCCCCATAATACTGCAATATAGATCCCCCATAATACTGCAATATAGATCCCCATTATACTGAAATATAGATCCCCATAATGCTGCAATATAGATTCCCCATAATACTGCAATATAGATCCCCCATAATACTGCAATATAGATCCCCCATAATACTGCAATATAGATCCCCGATAATACTGCAATATAGTTCCCTCATAATACTGCAATATAGATGCCCCATAATACTGCAATATAGATCCCCAATAATACTGCAATATAGATCCCCAGAATACTGCAATATATATCCCCATAATACTGCAATATAGATCCCTCATAATACTGCAATATAGATGCCCCATAATACTGCAATATAGATCCCCCATAATACTGCAATATAGATCCCCATTATACTGAAATATAGATCCCTCATAATACTGCAATATAGATCCCCAATAATAGTGCAATATAGATCCCCATTATACTGAAATATAGATCCCCATAATACTGCAATATAGATCCCCCATAATACTGCAATATAGATCCCCCATAATACTGCAATATAGTTCCCACATAATACTGCAATATAGATCCCTCATAATACTGCAATATAGATCCCTCATAATACTGCAATATAGATGCCCCATAATACTGCAATATAGATCCCCAATAATACTGCAATATAGATCCCCATAATACTGCAATATATATCCCCATAATACTGCAATATAGATCCTCATAATACTGCAATATATATCCCCATAATACTGCAATATAGATCCCTCATAATACTGCAATATAGATCCCTCATAATACTGCAATATAGATCCCTCATAATACTGCAATATAGATGCCCCATAATACTGCAATATAGATCCCCAATAATACTGCAATATAGATCCCCATAATACTGCAATATATATCCCCATAATACTGCAATATAGATCCCTCATAATACTGCAATATATATCCCCATAATACTGCAATATAGATCCCTCATAATACTGCAATATAGATCCCTCATAATACTGCAATATAGATCCCTCATAATACTGCAATATAGATCCCTCATAATACTGCAATATAGATCCCCATAATACTGCAATATATATCCCCATAATACTACAATATAGATCCCTCATAATACTGCAATACATATCCCCGATAATACTGCAATACATATCCCCGATAATACTGCAATATAGTTCCCACATAATACTGCAATATAGATGCCCCATAATACTGCAATATAGATCCCCCATAATACTGCAATATAGTTCCCCCATAATACTGCAATATAGATCCCCATTATACTGAAATATAGATCCCCATTATACTGAAATATAGATCCCCATAATACTGCAATATAGATCCCCCATAATACTGCAATATAGATCCCCATTATACTGAAATATAGATCCCCATTATACTGAAATATAGATCCCCCATAATACTGCAATATAGATCCCCCATAATACTGCAATATAGATCCCCATTATACTGAAATATAGATCCCCATTATACTGAAATATAGATCCCCATAATACTGCAATATAGTTCCCACATAATACTGCAATATAGATCCCTCATAATACTGCAATATAGATCCCCCATAATACTGCAATATAGATCCCCATTATACTGAAATATAGATCCCCATTATACTGAAATATAGATCCCCATAATACTGCAATATAGATCCCCATTATACTGAAATATAGATCCCCATTATACTGAAATATAGATCCCCATAATACTGCAATATAGATCCCCCATAATACTGCAATATAGATCCCCATTATACTGAAATATAGATCCCCATTATACTGAAATATAGATCCCCATAATGCTGCAATATAGATTCCCCATAATACTGCAATATAGATCCCCCATAATACTGCAATATAGATCCCCCATAATACTGCAATATAGATCCCCCATAATACTGCAATATAGATCCCCGATAATACTGCAATATAGATGCCCCATAATACTGCAATATAGATCCCTCATAATACTGCAATATAGATCCCCATTATACTGAAATATAGATCCCTCATAATACTGCAATATAGATCCCTCATAATACTGCAATATAGATTCCCCATAATACTGCAATATGATCCCCAATAATAGTGCAATATAGATCCCCAGCCCTATAATACTGCAATATGTCCCCAATATAGATCCCCCATAATACTGCAATATAGATCCCCCATAATACTGCAATATAGTTCCCACATAATACTGCAATATAGATCCCTCATAATACTGCAATATAGATCCCTCATAATACTGCAATATAGATCCCCCATAATACTGCAATATAGATCCCCCATAATACTGCAATATAGTTCCCACATAATACTGCAATATAGATCCCTCATAATACTGCAATATAGATCCCTCATAATACTGCAATATAGATGCCCCATAATACTGCAATATAGATCCCCAATAATACTGCAATATAGATCCCCATAATACTGCAATATATATCCCCATAATACTGCAATATAGATCCCTCATAATACTGCAATATATATCCCCATAATACTGCAATATAGATCCCTCATAATACTGCAATATAGATCCCTCATAATACTGCAATATAGATCCCTCATAATACTGCAATATAGATCCCTCATAATACTGCAATATAGATCCCTCATAATACTGCAATATAGATTCCCCATAATACTGCAATATGATCCCCAATAATAGTGCAATATAGATCCCACATAATACTACAATATAGATCCCCCATAATACTGCAATATAGATCCCCCATAATACTGCAATATAGTTCCCACATAATACTGCAATATAGATCCCTCATAATACTGCAATATAGATCCCTCATAATACTGCAATATAGATGCCCCATAATACTGCAATATAGATCCCAATAATACTGCAATATAGATGCCCCATAATACTGCAATATATATCCCCATAATACTGCAATATAGATCCCTCATAATACTGCAATATATATCCCCATAATACTGCAATATAGATCCCTCATAATACTGCAATATAGATCCCTCATAATACTGCAATATAGATCCCTCATAATACTGCAATATAGATCCCTCATAATACTGCAATATAGATCCCACATAATATTACAATATAGATCCCCCATAAGACTGTAATATAGATCCCTCATAATACTGCAATATAGATCCCACATAATACTACAATATAGATCCCCCATAATACTATAATATAGATCCCCATAATACTATAATATAGATCCCCATAATACTGCAATATAGATCCCTCATAATAAGTACCTGGGTTTGCTCCTTAATAATAAGCTGGACTGGGCAGATCACATGGGGGTCCTGTACAGGAAGGGCCACAGCAGGCTCTACCTGCTTAGGAGGCTGAGAGACTTTGGAGTCCGGGGGACACTTCTTAGGGCCTTATTCATCTCAGTAGTGGCATCAGCCATTTTCTTCAGAGTGGCCTGCTGGGGGAGCAGTATATCAACCAGGGATAGGAATAGGCTCGACAAGCTGCTCCACCCTAGGTGTGAGAAGGAGCGCTATCGGAAGTCTTTCCTCCCCGCTGCGGTCAGGCTGTACAACCAACACCGACCTAAGCGGAGATCATTACATACAGAGAACTGAAAGATCTTTAAGTTGTGATATCCCCTCTGCTACTTTTTTACCTTTACCTTTTTATCTGTACCTACCGTCACTGTGATGCCTCTACCTTGGAGCTTTTGTATTTGTATTTTCTTTGTTGCTGTAACACACTGAATATCTCCATGGTGGGACTATTAAAGGATTATCTTATCTTATTACAATATAGATCCCCATAATGCTACAATATAGATCCCCATAATACTACAATATAGATCCCCCATAATACTGCAATACAGATCCCCATAATGCTACAATATAGATCCCCATAATACTGCAATATAGATCCCTCATAATACTGCAATACAGATCCCCATAATGCTACAATATAGATCCCCATAATACTGCAATATAGATGCCCCATAATGCTACAATATAGATCCTCATAATACTACAATATAGATCCCCCATAATACTGCAATATAGATCCCCATAATACTGCAATATAGATGCCCCATAATGCTACAATATAGATCCTCATAATACTACAATATAGATCCCCCATAATACTACAATATAGATCCCCCATAATACTACAATATAGATCCCCCATAATACTACAATATAGATCCCCCATAATACTACAATATAGATCCCCCATAATACTGCAATATAGATCCCCATAATGCTACAATATACAGTCATATGAAAAAGTTTGGGCACCCCTATTAATCTTAATCATTTTTAGTTCTAAATATTTGGGTGTTTGCAACAGCCATTTCAATTTGATATATCTAATAACTGATGGACACAGTAATATTTCAGGATTGAAATGAGGTTTATTGTACTAACAGAAAATGTGCAATATGCATTAAACCAAAATTTGACCGGTGCAAAAGTATGGGCACCTCAACAGAAAAGTGACATTAATATTTAGTAGATCCTCCTTTTGCAAAAATAACAGCCTCTAGTCGCTTCCTGTAGCTTTTAATCAGTTCCTGGATCCTGGATGAAGGTATTTTTGACCATTCCTCTTTACAAAACAATTCCAGTTCAGTTAAGTTTGATGGTCGCCGAGCATGGACAGTCCGCTTCAAATGATCCCACAGATGTTCAATGATATTCAGGTCTGGGGACTGGGATGGCCATTCCAGAACATTGTAATTGTTCCTCTACATGAATGCCTGAGTAGATTTGGATCATTGTCTTGCTGAAATATCTATCCCCGGCGTAACTTCAAATTCGTCACTGATTCTTGTACATTATTCTCAAGAATCTGCTGATACTGAGTTGAATCCATGCGACCCTCAACTTTAACAAGATTCCCGGTGCCGGCATTGGCCACACAGCCCCAAAGCATGAGGGAACCTCCACCAAATTTTACAGTGGGTAGCAAGTGTTTTTCTTGGAATGCTGTGTTTTTGGACGCCATGCATAACGCCTTTTTGTATGACCAAACAACTCAATCTTTGTTTCATCAGTCCACAGGACCTTCTTCCAAAATGAAGCTGGCTTGTCCAAATGTGCTTTTGCATACCTCAGGCGACTCTGTTTGTGGCGTGCTTTCAGAAACGGCTTCTTTCGCATCACTCTCCCATACAGCTTCTCCTTGTGCAAAGTGTGCTGTATTGTTGACCGATGCACAGTGACACCATCTGCAGCAAGATGATGCTGCAGCTCTTTGGAGGTGGTCTGTGGATTGTCCTTGACTGTTCTCACCATTCTTCTTCTCTGCCTTTCTGATATTTTTCTTGGCCTGCCACTTCTGGGCTTAACAAGAACTGTCCCTGTGGTCTTCCATTTCCTTACTATGTTCCTCACAGTGGAAACTGACAGGTTAAATCTCTGAGACAACTTTTTGTATCCTTCCCCTGAACAACTATGTTGAACAATCTTTGTTTTCTGATCATTTGAGAGTTGTTTTGAGGAGCCCATGATGCCACTCTTCAGAGGAGATTCAAATAGGAGAACAACTTGCAATTGGCCACCTTAAATACCTTTTCTCATGATTGGATACACCTGGCTATGAAGTTCAAAGCTCAGTGAGGTTACAAAACCAATTTTGTGCTTCAGTAAGTCAGTAAAAAGTAGTTAGGAGTATTCAAATCAATAAAATGATAAGGGTACCCAAATTTTTGCACTGGTCAAATTTTGGTTTAATGCATATTACACATTTTCTGTTAGTACAATAAACCTCATTTAAATCCTGAAATATTACTGTGTCCATCAATTATTAGATATATTTTTAAATTTTATATGGTTTTTGCAAAAACCCAAATATTTAAAAATAAAAATTTTTAATTTTATTAGGGGGGCCCAAACTTTTTTTTTTGACTGTAGATCCCCAAAATACTGCAATATAGATGCCCCATAATGCTACAATATAGATCCTCATAATACTACAATATAGATCCCCCATAATACTGCAATACAGATCCCCATAATTCTGCAATATAGATCCCCCATAATACCAGAATATAGTTCCCACATAATACTGGAATATAGATCCCTCACAATACTGAAACACAGATCCCCGATAATACTGCAATATATTTTCATATAAAACTGCAAAAAAAATTCCCTCCTAATACTACAATATGGTTAGCAGCAATATTGGAATAAATTGTCCTACAATACTGCAACATAGTTCCTCCATAAAACTACAATACAGTTCCCCAACAATCCTGTACTACAGTTAACCCTTAATACTGGAATACAGTACTGTGATGATTCCACTGAAATATGGCTATAACTCAAAGCTGTATTTTGATCTCTGGGTAGCGTATCTCTTTATTCATAAGGTGCGCAGCCATAATCCTAGTTGTATATTGGCAGAAGTGGCAACATTGTGACAATAGGGCTTTGTATCCATCTCAGCAGGGCTCCATTGAATTCATACACAGCCCTGAGTGATCAAAGAAACATGCATTGTGCAGGTAGATCAGACCTGGTTGATAACATTGTATCATTCCACTTGGTCTCAGTTCAATACAAGGAATCTGGACTTGAGTGCGTTAGTCAATCAAACTTGCTGATGCCGGTGACCTCATTCTGGGAGGTGGCATAAAGGGTATAAAAGATGAGGTAAGAGGCAATGGGAGGAGATTGGGCTGGGACTACAAGAGAACACTATGAGGAGTTTTTACAGACAGACTACAGGATATTACAGACAGACCACTGTGATGAGTATGCAGGCTGGATTGTTGTATTAATGCCACATGCTAAGAAGCCTCCACTGGTTGTTCACACATGACAGAGCATGTGTGAGTGTTGAACTACAGAACCACCTCAAGGAGATGTGTGGTAAAGTAATTATTTCACTTTTATGCCTTTTTATTTTATTGTACTGTATATTGTAACTAGTAACTGTTAATGCTTGTATATATCTGCATATCTGTTCTGAACTGCATGTGTTAGATGTTAATACCGACCCATTTAGGGGTTAATAAATATATAAACTTTAGAAAGCTTGTCTTGTATTTATCTTGTGAACCCGGCACTAACCGGCGGTGAGTGTGGTTTTATATGAAAGAAGACTCAGGTGTGGTCAAAGCGGTGTTGGCGCACTGAGGATCTTTCACAAGTACCCCAACAAACCTACAATATTGTTCCCCCACAATCTATAATGCTGTAATATAGTTCTCCCATAATACTGTAATATAGAGTGCAATATAGGTGCTTCACAATACTACAAAATATTCCCCCCACAATACTGAAATTCAGCTCCCTTGTAATACTGTAATATAGTTCCCCTATAATATAGATTTCCACTATGAGACTGTGTGAAGGATCTTGCCTTGCCACGCTACCTGGCACACCTGTGACCAACCTTCTTTCTTAACCTTCCACTCACACACCGTGAGCGGACAGGGTTTATAGGATAATACGAAACAAGCTTTCTAAATTTTATATATTTATTAACCCCAGTGGGTCGGTACTAAGCATTAACATATACAGAAATATATATGTTAATTATCAAGCAAATATGGATAAAAGTAAAATAAAGCATAACAAAATAAAAAGGGAAGTAAAAGATAGTCCATTTCTCTGAGCCCATGTGGTAGGCCTCAGGGTTCTTCCTTAAGCAAGTTACAGAGCATGTAAGCATGTGTCTCCTACATACTGTCCAGAACAAGAAGACCCATGCTCCACCCAGGTGAGACTGTATAATCAGCCCCAGTCTCCTCCCTGCGTGATGTCACTAGGAGGAGGAGCCCCGCCCTCCTTCCTAAGATCTCTATAACCAGACTTCGTTATATTTCCTCACCCGATGACTGTAGAGTTGGGCAGGAAGTATGATAGGGTTCGTGGCGAGATCGCCATCGTGTAGACACCATGGATGACACCCCAATCCCCTTTGGGTAAGGAGATCAGTGTCTGGACCTTTTCCAGGCTTTGAACAGTAACATGTGTGGGCTCTGAACGTGTGCCTAAGCCTGGCGCATCTGGGGAATTTATCGAAGCGACTGTAAGAGGTTCCCCAGGGCAGATATTGTCATAAAACCATATCCCATTTGATCTGTAGCTGGCTCCATCTTGTCTGATGGCTGTGTGCAGAGCTCCCCCAGCACATCCTTTCTGCAGGACCCCCTGCCGTGTTAACGAGTGTAGCACTGTTATGTAAACAAAGGCCTGTGTAAGTGACTCTCTGGGGATCAAAGGGTTGTGGGACAACAAAGAATTGGATACACAGAAGACCTACCACATGGTGTAGGAATAATCTGAGCATGTGACAACACACTGACGCAAAATACATATCTGGAAAATACATAGCTGGCGGTCTCTCAACATCACAGCCTGCAATATAGTTTGCTCTTAATAGTGCAATATAGAGTGATGTGCAAAAGTTTTAGGCATATGTGGGAAAATGCTACGCTGTAAGAATACTTTGAGAAATAGAAAGGTCAAGTCTATTTTATGAAGTTAATTAAGAAAATCTAAATCCCATTAATATTTGGTGTGACCTTTTCCCTTTGAGGGAGGAATCCTGGAAGTGATGATCTGGCCCCCACAGATAAAGCTCTTATCTCCAGTCTGTCTGGAATGACATGACGAGACAGACGGATTGGAGCAAGCCTACATGCGAGAATATCTGTGCTTAGTTCTCCAAGATGGCGACAGGAACAACCTCCCTACCCAGTTCTGTCAAAAACTGACTGCAAGCACCGAGAAGAATACAAAGGCAAAGGTCACACCAAATATTAAAGGGGATTTACATAGTTCCCTCCTTTAACAATACAATATAGTTCCCTCCTATAATACTGTAATATAGTTCCCTCCTATAATATTGTAATATACTGTAGTTCCCGCCTATAAGACTACAATATATTTCCCTCGGATATAGTTCCCTGCTATAATACTGTAATATAGTTCCTTCCTATAATACTGTAATAGAGTTCCCCTATAATAATGTAATATAGTTCCCCTATAATAATGTAATATAGTTCCCTCCTATAATACTGTAATATAGTTCCCTCCTATAATACTATAATATAGTTCCCACATAATGCTGTAATATAGTTCCCTCCTATAATACTGTAATATAGTTCCCACATAATACTATATTATAGTTCCCTCCTATAATACTGTGATATATTTCCCCTATAATACTGTAATATAGTTCTCCCATAATAATGTAATATAGTTCCCTCCTATAATACTGTAATATAGTTCCCCCATAATAATGTAATATAGTTCCCGCCTATAACACTGTAATATAGTTCCCCTATAATACTGTAATATAGTTCCCTCCTATAATACTGTAATATAGTTCCCTCCTATAATACTGTAATATAGTTCCTTCCTATAATACTGTAATATAGTTCCCTCCTATAATACTGTAATATAGTTCCCTCATAATACCGCAGTGCACTTAGGTTGCTCCTGGGGGGATATAACCACTTTCGCTCCTTCCCACCGCCCTTTCCATTATACTCCTGAATCCAATAATCCAAAATATATCACAGTACAGAACAATCCTCCATATAATCCAGATCAGGAGAGATGTGAATCCCTAGCGGCACAATGAGGAGTGTAGACGCCATGTTGGGGGTTGTACCGTCCTCTACATCTGTGCCAAGGGCTTAGACATTACTGGATCTAGACACAGATAATACTGACACTGTGTATCCACAGAAGCCCCCGCTATCTCTGTCTCCCTGACATCAGTACTACAGTATCCACGGCCCTGTCTGACCGCGACTACGAGATGAGAATCACTTATTTGAGCATAGTATGAACCACGATCCAAGTCACTGCCCCCCA
This sequence comes from Leptodactylus fallax, assembly GCA_947044405.1. Lineage (NCBI taxonomy): Eukaryota > Metazoa > Chordata > Amphibia > Anura > Leptodactylidae > Leptodactylus > Leptodactylus fallax. Next base: position 170,607 of record CAMRHE010000707.1, on the reverse strand, counting down.
AAGTCTCCCTGGAGTGAAGGAAACTGGTGAGCGCAGCTCTGGAGTATAATACAGGATAAGAAATGTAATGTATGTACACAGTGACTGCACCAGCAGAATAGTGAGCGCAGCTCTGGGGTATAATACAGGATAAGTAATGTAATGTATGTACACAGTGACTGCACCAGCAGAATAGTGAGCGCAGCTCTGGGGTATAATACAGGATGTAACTCAGGGTGAGTACAGGATAAGTAATGTAATGTATGTACACAGTGACTGTACCAGCAGAATAGTGAGTGCAGCTCTGGAGTATAATACAGGATGTAACTCAGGATCAGTACAGGATAAGTAATGTAATGTATGTACACAGTGACTGTACCAGCAGAATAGTGAGTGCAGCTCTGGAGTATAATACAGGATGTAACTCAGGATCAGTACAGGATAAGTAATGTAATGTATGTACATAGTGACTGTACCAGCAGAATAGTGAGCGCAGCTCTGGTGTATAATACAGGATAAGTAATGTAATGTATGTACACAGTGACTGTACCAGCAGAATAGTGAGCGCAGCTCTGGAGTATAATACAGGATGTAACTCAGGATCAGTACAGGATAAGTAATGTAATGTATGTACACAGTGACTGCACCAGCAGAATAGTGAGTGCAGCTCTGGAGTATAATACAGGATATAACTCAGGATCAGTACAGGATAAGTAATGTAATGTATGTACACAGTGACTGTACCAGCAGAATAGTGAGTGCTGCTCTGGAGTATAATACAGGATGTAACTCAGGATCAGTACAGGATAAGTAATGTAATGTATGTACACAGTGACTGCACCAGCAGAATAGTGAGTGCAGCTCTGGAGTATAATACAGGATAAGAAATGTAATGTATGTACACAGTGACTGCACCAGCAGAATAGTGAGTGCAGCTCTGGAGTATAATACAGGATAAGAAATGTAATGTATGTACACAGTGACTGCACCAGCAGAATAGTGAGTGCAGCTCTGGAGTATAATACAGGATAAGTAATGTAATGTATGTACACAGTGACTGTACCAGCAGAATAGTGAGCGCAGCTCTGGAGTATAATACAGAATGTAACTCAGGATCAGTACAGGATAAGTAATGTATGTACACAGTGACTGTACCAGAAGAATAGTGAGCGCAGCTCTGGAGTATAATACAGGATGTAACTCAGGATCAGAACAGGATAAGTAATGTAATGTATGTACACAGTGATTGCACCAGCAGAATAGTGAGTGCAGCTCTGGAGTATAATACAGGATGTAACTCAGGATCAGTACAGGATAAGTAATGTACTGTATGTACACAGTGACTGTACCAGCAGAATAGTGAGTGCAGCTCTGGAGTATAATACAGGATGTAACTCAGGATCAGTACAGGATAAGTAATGTAATGTATGTACACAGTGACTGTACCAGCAGAATAGTGAGTGCAGCTCTGGAGTATAATACAGGATAAGTAATGTAATGTATGTACACAGTGACTGTACCAGCAGAATAGTGAGCGCAGTTCTGGAGTATAATACAGGATGTAACTCAGGATCAGTACAGGATAAGTAATGTAATGTATGTACACAGTGACTGCACCAGCAGAATAGTGAGTGCAGCTCTGGAGTATAATACAGGATGTAACTCAGGATCAGTACAGGATAAGTAATGTAATGTATGTACACAGTGACTGTACCAGCAGAATAGTGAGCGCAGCTCTGGAGTATAATACAGGATAAGTAATGTAATGTATGTACACAGTGACTGTACCAGCAGAATAGTGAGCGCAGCTCTGGAGTATAATACAGGATGTAACTCAGGATCAGTACAGGATAAGTAATGTAATGTATGTACACAGTGACTGCACCAGCAGAATAGTGAGCGCAGCTCTGGAGTATAATACAGGATGTAACTCAGGATCAGTACAGGATAAGTAATGTAATGTATGTACACAGTGACTACACCAGCAGAATAGTGAGTGCAGCTCTGGAGTATAATACAGGATGTAACTCAGGATCAGTACAGGATAAGTAATGTAATGTATGTACATAGTGACTGTACCAGCAGAATAGTGAGCGCAGCTCTGGAGTATAGTACAGGATGTAACTCAGGATCAGTACAGGATAAGTAATGTAATGTATGTACACAGTGACTGTACCAGCAGAATAGTGAGTGCTGCTCTGGAGTATAATACAGGATGTAACTCAGGATCAGTACAGGATAAGTAATGTAATGTATGTACACAGTGACTGCACCAGCAGAATAGTGAGTGCAGCTCTGGAGTATAATACAGGATAAGTAATGTAATGTATGTACACAGTGACTGTACCAGCAGAATAGTGAGTGCAGCTCTGGAGTATAATACAGGATGTAACTCAGGATCAGTACAGGATAAGTTATGTAATACTGTGTGCAGATTAGTCAGATACAGTATTATGTACAGTCACTAGGGGGCAGTATTATGGTAGTCGGTGCTGATATTAAACATAACTTCAGTCCATTTATTCAAGGGGTTCTGAAAAGTGACAACTATTTTCTTGGTCATGTGCTCAGCGCAGTTGTCATGTCCCTTCCCCCAGGGGTTGGCCATGAGCCTTGAGTAAACTGAAGCATGATGGGAGTGATCCTCAGAATTGATATTCTGCCAGTATTTCTCTCCGGATTATTCTATATCATTGCCTCTATTTTCGGGCCGGACAGGAGTTGCCCTTTAAGTAATTGCATCTCCACAAATAGAAGGAAACAAAGAGTTTAAGAGGATCATAAATCAGCTGACACTTTATGTGAATGAGCTCCTCGCCCCCGCCGCCTCCCGTGAGCTGGCGCTTCCTGTTAATTGATTTTTATATATATACCAGGATATCGCTGCAGGAATTTCCTCCATTTACCGCTAGGTAAGTGCGCCATATATCCACGCCGCTCAGTAATGCACTTCAGCGCTTTGTCTCACTTGGCGGCGAGGACGCATAAAACTGTATGTTTTTAACAGCTTCAATTTTGGAACACGACTTTTCCCACGTTATCACAATCACTAATCTGATGCGATCCTCCCTCCGCAGTAAATCGAGACGCTCCATTACTGCCGCCGTAAATTAGTGCTGTAAAACAGT